>WBMY01012848.1:944503-975019 GCA_013397315.1 Donacobius atricapilla | reverse complement strand
GGCCCCTCCCGACCCGGTCGCGATGTTACCTCGTCCGGGTCCGTCAGAAAGGGGAGGAATCTCCCAAGGTTTCTGTATTTAAGCGGTGTCCCCAGGGGTGTACACTTTTTACCTGATTGGCCAACTTTGCTGTCAGTTCCAAAGCAGATCACCAATTGGTTTTTCTACCATTCATGCCAAACCAATACAAGTACAAAATCTCCTACAGCTTTTGAGCTATAGGAGAATGGTCTCTCTGTATACAGAACCCCTGTAATTCTGAATATATTGATATATACAGAACTTCTATGACTCTTAAAGAATAAAATATATTTCTGCTGAATAAAAATCTAAGCCTTCAACAGCTGGAAGAGAAAAGAAACTAGAGAAGATAAATAGTCACTGTAAGTATTTAATTTCTTAAGATCTTTTAAGCTAAAAAGCACTGTAAAAAGCTTAAGAACACAGATCCTATCTAATTCTGCCACAGATATCCTGCATAGTTATGGTCCAAACACGTAATATTTTACTTTTTACTATCAAAATTCCTCATCCGTAGGATGGCAGAATAATACATTTGGCCATTTACACTGTCAATTATTTACAATGAAGTTTAGATATCTCTAAATCTATAATATAGACATGGAAAGAAAGAGACAGGTGCAACATTAACTAGCACAGCCCAAATCCATGAGTGTGGCTTCCACAGGTGATGATGTGATATCATAATACATTTCTTTAAATGAGAGAGATGAGAAAACATCTGAGAAATGAGCATCCAAAATGATTTGCATTCTCATGCCAGTCAGGATCTTTTTATAAATAGACACGTGAAGGATTGACAAAACAAAAGGTTTTAGTGATCCTAAAGTATATCCCCTCCTGACACAGTAAAAAGGGACAGCAGAATGTATGGATCATAGCTTGCTGAAGCACTTCAGATTTAAGAAATGTGGGAAATTTTAACTTTTTTCAAGCAAACCTAAGCATTGCTAGAATTTTATTCTTTAGGCAGCATACAGAAACCCCTAACACCAAAACCTTCAAAAACAAGTAGAAAGCAACTGGAATTTATCTGCAGCCACCATGGTAGTGAGTCATTGCTGGCAAACTTGTATAACTATTTCAACAGCAGGCCTGTCTCAAATGACCTCAGTGGTCACACAAAATATCTTGTGCCACAAACACGAGCATTTTTCTCTTTTCCGTTTTAATGGTGCTTTCATTATCAAATTTAAACGTCACTCAGATGCCCATCATGGTGTTTCTGCACAAGAATAGTAGGCTGAGACCCTCCTGCATGTGAGCCCCCAGGAATGCCAATCACTGCATACTGATGGAGGGGAGCTGTCAGTACAAACCCACAAAGACACTCAGAGCTGCTAAAGCCCCCAGGCCGAGCTGTTAACATTTCCTGGATGTGATGAAGTTCATGATCCAAAGTGCCAGAGGCAGAACAGTTCTCTAAGCCAACTGTAGCTGCCATCTCGTATCATTCAACATTTGCTCATCTCCTTTCTTGGTGCTGCATTTTGAGTCTGCAAGCTACAGAAAACTAGAGAGGGGCACTCTACATTTTAAATCCATCTAGGGACGTGTTTTATTTGTTCAATCTCTTTGAAACAGGCATTGCATACTGTCACTGCCAACATGCTCATAATGATAAGCTCCTAGTAGATGTAACCCAGAGCAAATTTAGAGTAAGGCAGTTTACAGTTCTGCTACTGGATGAAGCTATCCAAGTTAACATCATTTTAGATATATACATTTAGGTATTTTTTTCTGCAAGATCCACAAATCTTGCAGAGATCAGTCTTCCATAAATCAGGATGCAAAACATCCTGCATGAAGCATCCCATAGAGAACGATACATCTTTCAAACAAATCCAACTTTGAAAAATCACGCTTGTGTTTGTAGCTACATGGTTCTGTAATAAAAGAACTGTACAGAACTGAAGTCTACAAATGAGCATCTCCTTTGTATTTGATGACAATACACCTACTACACTGCAGCATATATTGTTGCTTCTTTGATGATGTTTTTATTTCCAAATGGGAAGACCAAAACTATTACTTACTGCTTTAGAAGCTAGCAAATAGCTTCATCTCACTAGCCCCATTACAGTGCCTGGACTCCAAGGCCATCCTGATAAGCCAGCCAGGAGCATCATGACACTTATGACAGAAGCGTGTAAATCTCCTCTACACCTTCCAGAGTAGCTATTCCAGCTCCTGATTCTCATGCTTATGCTGGGCTGAGGTAGTTAAAGAGCTAGTGGAGAAAGAATGTAATTAGATGACACTATGGACCCTTTAAATTTTGCTCAGATTTTGGGCAGGAAAAAGCTGCTAAAGTAAAAAATTTCTCCAGAATAAATGAGAAAAACAAGTCACAGTCAGTAACTGTAAACATCTGCTGTTTTTAAACAAGTGCCTGCATGAGGGTGAAGTTAAAGGGAAGTAATTGGCTTATTCCACTGAAGAGAAAATGCACTCTTGCTTTTTTTTCTGACTTTTCTCTTATGAGACCAGCACACATCCTGAATTCTTAAGATTTTCTGTGCTTCTCTACACTGTTATGTGGACATCAATCTCAACAAAATTTCACAATTTGGATAAGTTAAAAATCCAGCTGCTTTCAGAGGATTTAGAAAAAGTAACAAGATTTTTCCTTCTGCTTGCATTTGGCAGATGTGTGTCTTCTTTTAATCTCAAATATGAAAACGTCACCGTGGTTAATTCCTTCATCGTGTCTTGATCAGGGACAGCATGTCATTCTCATAGACTAGAATCTAAATCCTTTTTAAAAAAGAAATTAGTAATACAACTCAATGTTTAGATTACTAAAAAAAATGGCCACAACTAAGCTAATGTAATTGAATATTAAAAAACCTACTTGAAGAGACAGATTTTGCTGCTTTGCCTTTCACATGGAATTTAAATTGCAGATTGTAAAAATCAAAAAAAACCTTCATCTACCTGAGATTTGAGGACTGATGTCTCTTGCTGTTACTGTTAACCAGCCTTCCCCTCCTGCCCAACTGGCAAGGAATTCCATTAAATTCAGAGGTGAGAACGTAAGTGCTCTGCCAGCTCTCCCTCCATTATGGACAGCCAGGCTCACAGCAAATACAACCAGTTTCTTTAAAGGCAGGGGAGACACCTTCAGCAGGTTTGGTGATGCAGCTCCTCAGTTACTGCTAACTCAGCCCGAGGAGAAGTCATTTACATTCACCTACAGGGTAGTCAATGCCATACACCAGGGCAGTGAAAAACGCACCTCTGTATCTGCCTTCAAAAGCAGAGTCGTGACCATCATGTCACTCAGGAGGAATCTCCTTGAGGGGAAGACACCACCACAAAATCCCTCCCTGGGTACATGGATGGAGCTCCACATTAACCAGGAGCACAGTGCAGGTTTGCAAACACTGAACCAGAATCTTAAGAAGCTCCAATTACAGTTCTTACAAGTTTGCAAACTTGGGTTCAAAACATTACACAGCCTGATCATTTGATATTTGCTATTTTCCAGCTGAGGAAAAAGTAAACAAAAGAAAGGAATGAGTAAATAGAAGAGGAAAAGCAAAATACTTACATTGAAAGAGATGGGAATGGTATCTATGGCCCTATAGCCAGCAAAATAAATGTAAATATTTTCAAATATTACTCCAGTATGTAAGCAAATCCCCCAAGGAGGTTCTATGGCCAAATACAAGGAAAGATTATCCAAATCCCTCTTTCTAAAATGACATGATGAATGGTAAATTCTGCTTCTCTACCAAGAGCTGTGGCTTCTCATGAAATTCAATTACAATGATAATCAACGCATAGTTTTGTTTATTTATTTATTTGGACTACTCAAGAACAGCAGCTGAAGAAGATTAGGTTGCATTAAATTGGCCCAGGAAAACAAAGTTTTGAAGTCATTATATCAAAACTCACAACCTACCTTCACAACCCTGAAGGAAGAGGTGACACAAAGCCAGTTCTGCCCTTGGGAAGTGCAGGGCAGGCAGAGGGGCAGGGACAGGTCAGAGCAGTAACACTGCGATGCCACTCACCCTCTGAAATGCCATCTTTGCACAAACACACTGAAAAGGCTTCCACCCACAAAAAAGTCTTGAGGATCCTACTTCCTTACTAAATTCCATTCCTGATCTTTGCAATAGTAGAAATTAGATCACTAGGCAAAAGTAATTTCAGATGAGTCTTAGAAGTGCTAAATACATAAACATCTTAAGAAATATGGCTATTAATGATTTCTCTATGAGAAAGGAATATCTCATTGTACCATCCCTTATGGTGTGGTACAATGGGTTCCAAGGCCCAAGAACCCTGCCTGGAGCCTCTCAAGTAATAACCTTTTATCAATGCCTAAAAAAGTGTCAGGATTCTTGTGGAAAAAAGAATAAGAAATTTTCAAGGTAGATAGTTTTTATTTGTTTAAGTAAGTAAATAAAGAAACAAAATCCCGAGTTTAACGAAAAGCAGATATAAAGGATGAAGATAAAAATCCAACCAAAGTCCATGGCACATTTTGTATATGACCTCATGCTGCATACTCCTCTAAGATTGAGTAATATCCCATATCTCCTGATCTGTTTGGTTTCTGTAAACTTTCCCTTTTTTTAAAAAAAAAATCTCTTTTGGTTGCATCTTACCTTCAAGACTAGTAGCCCAGAGAAAAAGCAGAATTGTATTCAAATGGACACAGATGAGGAGCAAAGAAAACAGTTAATTTCCAATTTGTTTGTGTTTTTAAAGAAACATGGAAAGGAAAAAACAACTGGCTAGAATACCAATTGTTAGACTAAACAAAAAGCATGAAATTCAGAATTTTTACTTTCACAGAAGGCAGCTGTTTACCAAGGGAAGAAGAAAAAAAAAAGAAGATAACTACTCCCTGAGCTTTTGATTATTTACAGATCTTTGGACAAAAACCATATAACTTCATGATGAAGTAACTTGCTGACAATCAACACAATTACTCAATGTACATTACTGGACTCTTATCTATCCTAGTTTCCACAAGTCCAGAATTACTGGGTTTCCATCCTCAGTGATAAGTATCAGCATTCTGGTTTTACAGATAGGAGACAAGGATAACCTAATGGAGGATAACCACACTGTTTGGAGAAGGGATGTGTTAAGACTTAGTAGTCAATAAAAACTCTCAGCGGTCAATTGGGATTCCCAGCTGAACTCCTTTCCCAAGAACCTTCTAAAGAATGTCTAAATGAACTCTGTTTCCCCAAAGCCAGAGATTATAATGCTCCCTGATATTAGGCCACATGATTCTCAAAACCTGCAGAAATTAAATGCTGTGATTAGCTATTTAAATGCCTATCAAAACCTACTGTTAGTGCAATGGTCATAAAAGGTGAAGCAATTAAAAGGTTAGTAGGAAATAAAATGCTCACCTATCACATCCATTTTTGCCAAATGAAGGAAAATAAATTGCAGCATCATGATTTTGTTGCCGTAACCCATAATCCTTCCTCACTAACCCTCATCTGTTACATCTATAAACAGGCAATGCTTTCTTTGGACAAGAAACAGGGTTTTTCTGCTTGTAGTATAATGAACCCAGCAGTGTAGGTCCAGGAGAGACAAACAAGTGCTAAAGAGATGAGAATAAATAATTCATCCAATTAAAATCCAGGAATTCTCTGCTCAGACTAACAGGAATCAGTACATCTGAAAAAAAAGATACTTCCCCAAAGCCTATAGCTGCAGGGGGAAAAAAAGGATTAACTAAGAATTCCTGGAGAAGCACAGCCAGAATTACAGTTTTATGTCTGTGGATAATACACTTTAGTAGATTTGAGTGTCAAAATCCAGCACTTAGTAGTTCTAAATGCCAAATGAGAAGATCAGTCCCACTAAGGTTTTAATCACCAAATTTTCCTTCAGAAAAATGTAGTTCATTCCACTGTAGAATGCACTAGGCTATGGACTCAGCATTTTGCTAGGTGTAGAGCACAGCAAAATAACATGGAAAATGTCAACCATGATTTATTATTCACTGTTTCTCATATCATCAAGCAAAATTACCCTGAAGATAGTAAAACAGATAAAAGGAAGCACTTGTATAACATGCAGTTAATAAGCAGATTTCTTCATATCAGTATGTTATAGACACCAGATGTATAAATGGGATCGAAAGCTGTTAGGAGGTTTAACAGTATCCCTAACTTGGGAATCCTAAAGCTTCCTCCCCTCAGAAGCTGGAGAGTGGACACTGGAGTAAGGACAGGGTCACAATTGTGTATTTTTCTCCTTCTCTAAACTAGAGGAGCATTTTGAGACAAGGCATTGGAGCAGGTGAGTCTTTGGTCTGGCCATTTTTATTTTCCCACAAAAGAAGTTCAACCCTTTCTGTTGCAGTAGCAGACCTATTGCACAGACAACTGAAGACACAAAACCTTAGGGGAATAAACTCCACTTGGAAAGATCTCTCTCAGCTACTGAGAGAGATGGAAATCTAACACAAACACTTCATAACACCCTCCCTTTTCAGTTTCTTCAGTAACTTTCCAGGGCTAAGAGTGATAAAAGCTGCCCTTTAAACTCTTCTTTGGAAGGTCTGGACAGCCTGGGAAAAAAATAACAATTTAACTCCTCTAAACAAAAGGAAAAGCCAACTTGATATGGCAAGGGTGCTTCCACCCCTCTCTCCAGACTGGACTGAAATTCAGAGGAAAAAACCACTGGTCAGTGAATAAAGAGCTCTAGACGGTATACAGAGGTGACCTCACAATTGGGGAATGTGGTTTAACAGTAGTTTTACAAAATGCTGTATATAGTCATGAGGTTTTGAATTTTCCTCACTCCTCTTTCTGAAGCAGTAGTCCAAAAAAGGCTGTCTCCACTGACCTATATTAGAGACAGATGTCATGAATTCAGGCAGGCATCAATTAATCTAGTAAGTACCACACTGAAGCCTTAAGAAGAATGTTATGGGAGGAAAAATGTTTAAATGTTTCCTCCAGAAACTTTGCTGTAAATACAGAACACAACCCTGACCTGGAAGAACCCTTGCAGTTAAACAAAAATCCAAACTGCTTTAGGGAAAATAGAAAATAGCTGGAACCTTTAACAGTAAGAACAGCTGCAGAATCACTGAGATCAAAAAAGCCCTCCTGTTAATTCCATACATTGTTCTAGTGAATGCTCTTCTGCTAAGATAAATGCTTTTCTTTTTTTTTCTTACTTTGCTTCAAAGAGCAGCTGTTTGTCTGAAAAGGCTGCCCAACCAACTGCCCAAACTGCCATAGGTAAGCACCATGAGTCAGAGAGCTCAAAGTTTGCCTCAAAGAACTGTGAATAGTTCAATTAATCAGACCCTCCTTCATCTTATATCACCACAACGTCACTGAACAGCAGCCCTACATCAGGTGGTTATTCGTGACTCTGAGACAGAGAGCGTGAAATTTTTTCCAGATCGTTAGGTGAAAAGGCTAAAGGAAAGCTTCACCGCTGAGCCATAAAACAGGTTTCCCTTTTTAACAGGACAAATCCTATCCTCTCCTCCTTGTTAATTCATCAAAATATCAACTCTTCACAAAATCACCTGAGCCAAGTTCCATGATGTTAAAATACAGCTTTGACTCCTATACAGATCAGAGTTGCTGACTCAAACAGTCCATTGACACAACCACCTTTGGGAATTTCTGCCTTCAATGATATAAAAAAGCGTCACTAAAAGAGGATGAAATGGGACAGGAGGAAGGCACATGACATTTTAAACCTGTACAGGACACTGCTAACAGTTTTGAGGTCTTCAAGATTAACTCTTTTAAGGAGCCAGGGGAAAGATATCTCTAAATAGGAATTAAAAAGTCTGAACTCAACCAGAATTATCCAAACACATTCAATATGGAAATTCAAAACACTATTTGTTGGCTTTTTAGTTTATTCTTTGATGAGCTGGAACAGATTGCACAACAGACAAGGCAGGAACAGCACATACATGTTCTCAGTTTTTTCTCCCTCCCTTTGTGGTCCTGATTCTCATTTCTTAGAGCAGGAGTGGGGCTGCAAGCTAGTGTTAGTAGTAGCATTTCTGCCTGTTTCCATTTTTGCTGTGAACTGGGAAAGAATCACATGAGCTTCTGTGTAATGTTAGAGTAAAAAGTACTTCATTAAAATTAATTTAATTGCCTTGTTTTCTCAAAAGCAAATCGAGAAAACTTCATCTCAGCCTTATAATTTAATTCAAACATCCATAACCTCAAAAACATCTTACAGCAACAACTGCTACCTGACTCTTTCCCCAACATGTCACATCAGACAGAGCTGCCATTGACGTTCCTGCTGCAAAGTAGCCTGCATCATGTTTTGTTTATTGCAATGGGCATCACACATCATCACCTCTCCCACCAGTCCTAGTCAGGTGTGGGGTCCTTTGGAGTACTTCTCCAGTGCAGATTTCTCAAGGATGCTAGCAGCAACATCATGTTCCTGAAGGAAAAAGCATATCCTAAATTTATCAACCTAATAAAAAATTACCTTGTCCTTCGGTCCTAGAACAACTAAAGAGGTCATTACTCAACACAACTTACAATCTGGTTTCCTGTCTTAAGATTGGGATCAGAACAAGTAAAATAAAATACCCCTTGGATTATATTTAACAGGGTTCCTTCAGTCCCCTTCATTCCTCTCTTCTGCTAGCTCTTGAACACAACAATAAAGCTTCTTCTATTCTTGCAGCATATTAAGATATTGTTTTCTTACCTAACAGATGCTAATCACAGCTGTTAAAAGTATGTCTTGTTTTACTGTCCTTCCTCAGCATGCAAGAAGTCTGCACATGTTTGTTCCACTGAACTCTTTCCTGCCTTGATGACCTACTACATAAAGTATAGCAATCTTAGCAGAATGAGGCAGACAGTAAAGCTTTGATGTCTCTGGTCACATTATAGCAATGCAGAAAACGAAATTAGAGGCAGACTGAGTACACTAAGTTGTCTCTTCCTATACACTCCATTTACAAAACCTCCTCAGAGCCAGCTTATAAATTAGGGGCTGACAGCTGAGCTGTGTCTGGATACCATAGCAAGTGTGCTCTTCAGAGTGACAAGGCTCAGAGGAAGGCTTGATAAACAGTATAATGCTCACCTGCTGGAATACACTTGATTTCCATTCAGTCATCTGAAGAGGGTTCCCAACATTTCCAAGAGAACACAAAAGGGAAGTAGTTTCCCTTTGGAGGTGAACATTGCTGGCCTTGCAGGCAGGGAATAGTTGATGCCTGGTGATCACACACACATCTTCAGGATTTTCAAGAGAGGAAGCTCTTCCACCAGTTTCAGGATAAACTCACAAGTCCTTTGCTTCAATACAGGCAGCAACAAATCACCTGCTTCCACAATGTGTGCTGGTGCTTTGCTCTTTACGACCAAGATCAAGAATAAAATTATGAATGCCAGTGTTTTAACATAATTTTCTATCAAAAGCCCATGAACCCACAGAACATCTAGCAGTATTTCTAATTTCTTTAACTGAAGTTTTGGGAACAACCAATGCTTACATGGCCCAATTCCTTCATTTTTTGTAAGTTATTCAGGGAACAAGAAGGTCTTTCTAGGAGGATATTTTGTCTCTGAGTTTTAGAACAGATTTCTGAAAGAAGAATATAAAGTGTAGCTTTTAGTGTGCTCTTCTCTCAAGAGGTCAAAGAAACATGAGGACCCCCATGCCATTTATGAGCTATTAGATATTCCCCGAATGGAGTTCTGCTACTTAAGCAAATTCAGCCTTCTGTGAATGCAACTATAAAACCTTTTGCACAATCAACAGTAGTAGAACAACAATAGTAGAAATTGTAACTAGTTATAACCATATCCACTCCTGGAAAACAAATAACCAAACATTTAATTAGGTTAATGCTATTGTGATGAAGAGCTACAAGCAAAGTAAGCATTTCACCTTACACATACAAAGGGGGAAGAAAGGACTGAGATTTCCCAGTTTTACACAGTTCATCTGGCTGATTAGAAGAACATAAAATGTACAAACTCAGTCCTACGACAAACATATCAATAAAGAAATTAATCTTACACATAGCAGGCACCTTCATGGATATTCACATGAAGAATAAGCCCATCTTAAAAAAGTGTTCATTTGTAAGTAAGTACAATAACTGGAACTATATGTATTACTTCTTTTTCTCTGTGGAAACTCATATTGGCAAATATGCTATTGTTCTCAAAATCAAAAATGGGTTGAAAAGCTTATGAGTCAATCCCTTTTGCTTTTAAAATATTTGTACTTCAACTTTCTGCCAAGGATATGGAGAGCCCCTAGTGTTTGAAGATTTATTAATAATCTCTAGTAGTCCAAAAAGTCCTCTGTTACTTCTTCAGAAACTCTTTCAAGAATCTTTTCCAGACATACCAATTCTAAAGCACATAAACCTAGGTATCCACTGCGTGAAATTTTGTTGCTGCTATTAAGGAGAGCATTTTTCCCTCATCCAAACAGAACAGAACTCTGCATTTACTGCACACTTCTACCTTTTCTAGAAATACATTTTCACTGTCTCCCCTTATACTCGTAATAAAACTATTTTTCCATGAGCATTTCTTTCTTATGAAACTGAACTTTTGGGGCAAACAGTATAAAACTGCTCTAAACAATGCCCAGCCATTCATATTTCTTGCTTTACATGCTTTTCCCACATGGTTTGATTCATAATTACTTCCAGCTTCAGGAAACTGGCCCTTTTAAAGGCACCAAACATGAGGTTTTGACTTTGTTTGTACTTAACAAATCAAGCAATGAATCAATTCTATCTAAGCTGCCAGCAATTCTGAATTCTACAATCTTTACCTTCTTCTTCATCAACTGAGACTAACACAGGAATCCCAAAGTTACATAATAAAGACTCACATGAGAAATCCTTATCAGAAAGCCAAAGGATCAAAATTGAAACAAACTGAAATGAACTAAGAAGAGCAAAACAAAAACAGGGACAGCAGATCCCACCCAAACGTGGGAGAGGTTCGATGGATGAACAACAAACAGCCAGGTAACTGAATTGCTATAAATAGCTCAGGTTAATTTTCTTAACTATTTCAAGTGCTCCAACAATTAGTACAGAATACAAGGGATTAGGTAGAAGGAGATGAATTAAAAATCTGAAATGAAAGAGAAATAAATAACGAATTGCCAGAAAAATACCAGTGTCATAAAACATGCTAAGCCTCTAAATAATCTTTCAGAAAAGGCATCAGGAAACTCTTGCATGTGATGGTCAGAATCCTTTCATCTAGCCTGTGAGAGACATTCTTAGTCTTGAACAGAACAGGACATCATTGGGACTTCTCACTTCTTGTCTTTTGTCTCTCATTCAGGACTTCAGGAATACAAAAAGACAAATTGAAAAAAAAGCCAGGGCAGAAAAATTCCCACAGCACCAGGCATGGGGAAAGTCCAGCATTCCAACACGTTTACTGCTTATTTTTACAGTGCTTAATGGCAAAGTACCACACAAAGACACAAACAGTTCCAAAGCAACCTCCCAGCCTAGAAAGAAAATGAGGGGAAGGTGCTCTGTTTCAGTTCTTCATTATTAAAGCTCTGAAGTAAAGAAATTTCAACAAACATAAGTAACCCAATCTGTGTGTTTCCCTAGCCCAAACTTCCTCCACTTTTACGGTTTTTTCAAAGACTAGATCAAGTTTCATTTGAGTTTGCAGGGTGAAGGTTGTTATTTCTGGCTTCCCCCCCACCCCAAGACTCAATTTCTTTGTCTTTTCTTTTTAACACAAGTGGAAATCATCACAACTATTCAAAAAATCTTTGTTGCACCTCACAAATCTATTATATAATAATGAAGAAATATGTAAATACACAACATTACAAAATGTCTAGTAAAACACAAAGCCCATTGGAAAAAATATTCCTTCTCTTGGTTAAGTTCTGCCTAAAGATTCCCAAAGTGCACAATACAAAATATATACCAATATAAAACATATACCATATAGTTAACAGAATGTTCTCATGTAATATGTTAATATTATGTTATTGTGATCCACCATAGTGATCCTATAACCATTTTTCCAGTTGAGAGGAGCAACAACTTTTTTTCCTATTTCTGCCTTGAAAGAAAATTTGAAAACCCCCTGTTTTGTTAAAGTGCAAAATGATTCCATGAATCTCAAGTGTTTCTTTTAACATTTGTTAAACTTTATGAGGGAGCGTTTCTTTCCCAGTCAAAATCAAACCTTGGGAATATTTTTTCCATCATTCATCAGCTGAGATTTTGACATCCAATGTTTTGAACTGACTATGGCTGAAGGTAAAAAGATCTACCAAGTTCCTAAGGGGAACTTTTCTCTGTTTAGAAGCATCAAATCCCCAATATGTCTGATGAAGTCTCTTTGGAAGTAGTTTCTGCAGGATGAAAGCGGGGCAGAAGCAGTCACTAAGCTTCCATCCCACTGAGGAAATGACACACCAGCAGAGCAGGAAGGAAAGATGGCACAGAAGCATGAGAGCAACAATGCAAAAAAACCCCCCAAATCATATGGGCTACAAAAAAAGAACTTTTCATACGCTCAACACCAGTGAATCTACCCTTGCAATCTGCCAAGGCAGACTCAAAGCTATCATTAAGGTGACTAAACCAAGCATTTAGAGAGTACTACATGACAGAATGACCATACAACCTTCAGCTTAGCCCACTTAATAAGCATTAAATACAGTGTATAATTAACTCCACATTCATGATCCTCCTTTGGAAATCTCATTTAATTCAATGCAAACATAGATTCTGCTTGGGGAATGATTCAGAATTTGTAGTGAATGAGACTCTTGTTTCTAAGACCTGGCCAGTCTCAAAGAACTACTACAATATAAATATTTAATAATAACAAAAGCATGCAACTCCTTGCCAAGCACAGATGTTAGAAAGTGACTGCAAATCTTGGCATTTGGTGGCACCTAGTCATCCACTGGCTGAGTCACTAATGTAATTGATAGCCTTAAGTTGTTCAGGAACTATTACCGCCCCAAGACTTAAAATCTGTGAGTTGTATCATAGTTTTTCTATAAGTGTTTTTCTCTACACAACCATCAAATGTCGGATGTTATCCTTACAGGTTTTAAAAAGGTTCCTGCTGCTTAAGAAAACTCTTTTGCAGGGAGAAACAGATTCAACTGGCCTTTTTCTATACTTTGTGCATATTTTGTTTTGATATTCTAATTCTGGTAATGATGCTTTGATTAGTACAAACATAACTAAAAGATAAACTCCTCTTGCAACAGATCCTTTTCACTCACCTGGTCCTGAGGAGACTTGTATCTTGTTTTGACTAAGGGAACAACTCATTCATAAACAGCATTGCCTATGCAAGTCCTTAACTTTCCATTCACCCTGTGTGTCATTAACAATCCCCACCTGGATACCATCCTGCCCTTTAAAAGCTATTAGACTTCCTGAAGGGCTTTCTCAGGCACAGGCACCAGAAAGGAACCATCTTCCCTCTTAATATTCTCCTTTCCAACAAGACTGGTCAGAACCTGTCATTTCCACAGAGCAGCCATACAGCATCTTTAAAACTGGCCACCCCCTTCTAGGTGAGATTCCTGTCCATGTCAGCATCCCTAATAAGAGCAAGGCATTTATCAGACATACACCTCCCACAGAAAACACTATTCAAGTGCTTCTGACAGAATTCCTTCCAAAGTGAATAAATCTGATTTCATTACCATTTCCATGAATTCAGAGGGAACAAAACCATTACATTCCTGTAACCACAGCTGACTGTACTATATCTGAATAAGAGGCCCTGGACAGCTGCAGGGTAGAGGATGTTAAAGTAGCAATGCATGAAAAAACTAAAGATACAAAGGCAAATGGACACATTACTACTTATTTATGTCAAATGTTCTCCTTGTATGACATTCAAAATGCAAGTCAGAGCACTTAAGGTGTAATGCAGATCTACCTTTGTAGAAATGGTAGTCTTGCAGGCTGTTAGTTTCAATGACATCAACTGACACAGCCAGCAACAGGTTTTGAGCAAACGAAGGATTAAGAAAAAAAATCCAAAGAAAACTAATTGCTGCCTTAAGTGCTTCAAGTCACACAGGCTTCTCACGTGCTGTCAATTAGGTGAACCCTATAAAGTTATGATTTATGGCAAGATTCCACCAGAATGATTATATCACAACAGACACAATTCAATTATTTCTGCCAATAAAGTCATCAGTGAAGAACATACTACCCCTTTCAACTCTAAGATTTTTTTTTTTCTTTTAACTAGAAAGTGCTTCTATGATGGTACCATCTTGACTCACTCACTGGAAGCATTTTTAACCACTAAGTTCCATTGAATTCAGTCTGTACTTAGAAATTTGGTACCACAAGATTTCTGACCACAGAAGGTGAACTTGTAGAATGGTAGCAAAGTCCTCTAGGTTATCAGCCATTTTTCTTTCAAAATTTATTTCTCATGTTTTATAGTATTTTCAGTCGTTTTCTCTCTTCCTTGCTAATAATAAAACAAACAAACCACACACACACAAAAAAACAACCAAAAAAACCCAATAGAATAATTCAGGCCAGAAGTGAAGTCTACAGGACATCAGGTCTCTTCTCAAAGCAGGATCAGCTTTAATTCAACAGAAGAAACAAATAAACCACAACAAAAAGAAAAGAAAAAAAAACAACAAAAAAAACCTAACTAAGCTGCAGTTGAAAAAAAAGTTATTTCACCTACATACAGTACTTGCTTTCTTTGTTCCTTAAGTTAACTTTTAAGTATTTATTTTAATCATACTGATTTTGTTACAGGTCTTTCTAGAAGCTAACTTTAGGACTTTGAAAAATAAACACGCATATTTAGAGTACTATATAAACATTTTTAAGTAGTCAACAAAATCTTTCTTTAATCAAACTAATGGGGAGTTTTTACAATGGGGAGGTTTTAAGAAAAGAAATCAGTGTTCTGGAAGCTCTCTAGCAGGTAAAAATTTCACTTGGCCTCATAGTGAAGAATAAAAAAAAGCAGACCATGCTTTGGAGAGCTGTGATCAAATAGGTAAGTCAGCAAAGAAGGGAAAAAATTAGTGGAACAGAGGCCTGAGGGGAAGGAAGACTCAAGGGGATTTGCTAAAAGCAAAATGAAAAGGACAGTGCAAGTAAAAGGAGAAGGAAGACGAAGACTGAAGCAGTGGTTTGGATGCAGCACAGACTGGGATGCCAGCTGTGTGTGGACAGTCAGTTCAATAAATTGGACATTACAAAATACACAAAAATAGCCTGGAAAAAAAATCAGTCTAGTTGAAAACTTAAAAACCATTTTTCCCTCTCCAACACCCGGACATTCACTTAGAGGTTACTTACCCACTTCACAGTTTTGGATTAATCTCTTTCCATTGACTTCTACATGTATAAATTAAAGGTAATGTATCATGTGAATCTCATCCTACTGTGTTGTATGGGTACACACACTTTTGTCTCTAAGTCACTAGGATGTCCCAACACAGAAAACGTAACAAAGAAAATGGGTAACTGTGCCACCAGCATGGGTTCCAGACAGCACGCAACAAAAACTGAGTAGAGCACGACATTGAATGAGACCAGGAAGAAACCTTGAGCCATTCATGCAGTCAGCTCTATCCTGCCTGACCACTGAACAAGATACAGAGCCTTTGGAGGAAAATAAACAAACAAACAAACAAATAACCAATACTCCTTCTTTCTCAAATGCATTCTGCAATCTTTTTGCATCTGTTACTATAATTGAGTTTATGTAACCAGCTGCTTCTGCAAAAGAAGTTCCTACCTAGAGACTCTCTCATCTCCTGCAAGCAGCAGTTCCCAACACACTTAGGACACTTTTATTCCATTATGGAAGCTCACAGGCTGCTCATCATCACTAAACTGGATTGTTTCACCCTATAGGTACATTGAAATTTTTAAAACATGAAGAATGGGGTTGGTATTGACATGACATGTTGTGCAGGGGATGTATGATGTATTCTCAAGTCATTCAAAGACATGAGATTGGTTCTGGGCCCTTTTAAGTAGAAGGTTTTCAGTGGCGTTTTTGCTCCCGCCGCTAAGAAATTCCGTCAGGTTGCTGACCCCAGAAACAGGGTCGCTACTGACCCCTAGTGTTCAGCAGCCCAGGCTCGATTCGACTGATTTAAGGCAAAAAGCATGAAAAGCATCTTCATCCTTCAGCACTGCACCGTCCTTCTGCCATAGCAAGAGGTCCCGGCCTTGTGCTGAGGTTCTTTCCGCTCTACTTTATCAACAAAAATAGTAGCATCCAATTTTAAAGTAACAAGCAGAAAGGAAATATAAACTCATAAGTATCCCAGCAAATTGCAGATTCACATTCCTTCTGCCTTCACACCTGTAATTCATTTTTCATTTGGAAGATTAAGAGAAGGCTATCCAGAGTAGACTGACAGTTGTGGCTTCAAGTGGCTATTTATAGTCTCTTTATCAGTTATTAAGGCATTAATGACAGTGAATCACAATCCAAGCTGGCCAGCAAAGCCTAGTGCAATGAAAGGAGTAGTAATTGCCAGGCTGCTGCAGGACTTGGCTGTCCCAGGTAGAAGTGTAGAGCCAGCTGCCAGGTGGCATAGAAGTTGCTTATAACAAAGCTGTAACTATAGAAATGAAGAAGAATCCTGTTGTTCTACTTACAATTTTGAGTCCAGGTTCAGGAGAAAGCCCAGTTTGTCATATTCTGGAAAACAAAAGCAAAGGACACAATATAATAAAAGCTGCTAGAGTCTCCTCTGCAAAAGGCACCAAAACTAAACAGCAGGAAGTCCTTTTAGCAGCTGTTAATACAGATTATTGATACTTCAAGGTATTCCTAAATTAACATTTCTCAATCTCCAGGAAATATGAGAGCAAGGGAACACATGGGTAACCATTAATTTAGAAATCACTAGAATTAATCAAGATATACAGAGTGATAAAAAGAAAGTATTCCTGAAAACACTTATGCAGTGATAAACAAAGCTTTCCTGCTTGCTGTACAAATAATTTTGCCACTAAACTGTATGACAAACATTCCTCCTAAGTTCTGATGTGTAGAGTTTTGAAGTTTTTCTTCATTCCTTGTCTATTCCAACCCACAACTTCATAATCAAGCAGCTCGTCTTCAAGAGAAAGTGACTCATGGTGGCAAAAGTGCTTCAAGTTCAGGTGTTGTTCAGTTGGAAACTGCAAAGTCAGTTTATGTCACGAACAGGGGAGAGCTACAGAAACAAAACTATCACTCAGAACATCTGTAACTCATGTATAAAATAAGCCTTTCATCCAGCATCTCTGAATATATTGTGATCTTGTAAATCGAACACTTGATACAAAAAATAAAACTATGAGAATTCACATGAGATATTCAGGAAAAAGCTGCAGTGTTCTTCTTGCGCTGGGTTAGGCTCAGGGGCCTCCTCCCACCGAGGACCCCTGGGTCTCCGAGCTATACAATAAAAAAATAATACAAACAGAGAAGTAGAAGATAACCCAATCAGAAATAAAAGAAACAACAAGAAAAAAAATTCTCATAAGCTTTTAGAAAAAGCTCATTGGAAATACAAGACTACTTTTCTCATGAGACACCCCTTGACTTTCTAGTGCAGCAGTTTACCTCCAAAGATCACAAGCTTTTCACACTCTCATTTACCGGCAGAACAGCAAAGCCTGAACACATACCTCAGACACAATGATTGCACCAGATAGGTGAATGTAAACTGTGCCATTGGTTTCAATCCCATTAAGATTTAATTCCTAAGCCAAAGGAAGTATTTTATTTGACATCACTTAGGTAACAGAAGCTGCAGAACACGTGCACGCTTGGTATTGGCACATTCTGTCTGTTCCCTGCCAGCACCCGAGTGCCACCCACCATCCCCACTCCACCTGTGCATCTCTCCTCCACTTTGCACACACTGACGCTTCTGTTTTCCCTATGTGCTGCTTTCCTCATAATTTCTTCCCAGTTTATTCCTCCTACAAGAAATTATGTCCTGTACAGCCTCACCTCCTCCACCTGTAGGATTGTGCATAGGAAGTTATCCGTTTTGGAAGAAAAAACATGCCTTCAATTTTTATTAACCCTTCTGACTCCCAAACCCAACATACGTACTAAGCAAACAGCAACAAATACCTTTTTTTTTTTTAATTCTTTTTCTAAAAATATCTACAGACACTGACCCATCTGTCATCAGTCTTACCTCATTCAAACCAGCATTCCCTTCTTCCCAACAGACATAAAAAAGGCAGAAATGCAATAAGAGATATATCACCTCATAACTACAACATCCTGGACTTTCTATTAACTCAGCATTTTATTAGCTTTGCAACCAAAGCACCAGAACACAGACATGAGCTAAACACTAAGGACAGACCTCCACTGCAATGTTTCAAAAGATGTATCTTCTGTTTGTCACAAGCATTTCACCTTCCCTAGGCTTTAAGTTTTGATATTCACTGAACTTTAATGACAGAGATATGAGGTAATTTTTTTAAAATTATATGTCAACTTGCAACAAGCACTTTCCAAAAATGTTTGTTATGAAACAAAACATTTCTGATTTCAAACCAGATGCATGGGTATGTTCTTGATTTTCAGTAGGGTGTAACTATAGTCTCAGGCTGTAACATCAAACCAGAAGAATCCATGCCCTTCCTCTCATTGGCGGGTGAGAGGTGCAAGCTAATGCAGGCAGAGAAATGCTGCCCTCACCACAGGCCATCTTACACTCATGGGCACTTTCCAAGTCAGCATTACTATTTGCTTGGAAATGAATCTCTATCACAAGCTGCTCCCCCAGGGAAGACACTAGGACCCTCTAAAATTACAGAGTCAAAGTTATCTTCCTTTTTAGCAAGAATTGGAGTCTTGCTACAGACTTCCAGTATCATCTAGTTGTATCACTACAAATACAGGGGCCAAAAGTCAGCCCACATGCTGGCTGGAAGCAGCCTGGATTCACAAAAAACAGAAAAAGCCCCAAATAGCTGAAGAAAGCCAAACACAGAGCCCAGCTGCAGGAAAAGGCAATCCTTGTCTGGAGTTATGTATCTAAATTAAAACAAGATGAAACACAGATCCACTAAAAGTACAACTGAATCTAAAACACAGTTTGGTCAGGGTGTGATGATTACAGGAGAGGAACTGAACTGATCACACAGCTCACAGCTCAAGAAAGAGACAATCCCATTCCTACACTTTCTGCCATTGAAAACAGAGGTGGCAATAGCCTGCCTTGGCACTCACATCACCTCTCCATGCCCTTACAGGTTGCTTCCTCCTTCCATGACTTTAGTTTAAAGCCTTACTCACCAAGTTAACCACTTGAAAATCAGAAATATTTCTCCTCTTTTTTACGTAATGGGATAAAGAAGTGCTGGAACATTAGAGAAAACAGAACAAAATAGAGAGAACAACGTAAAAAGGCTCCAGCTTCTCCACCAAAAATCAGCTTGGACCAGCAGGCCATGTTAACTGTGGTTTGATGTTGGCCTCCTCCAACATCATCATGATGACCCTTCTCCAGCACCCCAATCATTAGGGGGTCTCTGCACTGAAGGAGAATGCAGAGCCACTCACAGGTTCAGTCTGGAGAGCTCCCTTCACATTTAAGCATGTTGGTAAGTCTGAAGCCCAGGCCATGTCTGCCTCACCAATTTGCAGACAAGACACCTCTATGGCTGTGGGGTACAGGATCTGTTTTTAAAGTAAAAAATGAGTAAAGGTAATAAAGAACTTAGTTTGCATCCCCTGAAAAACATCATGGAGTAATCTGAACAAGACTTTATATTATCAGCCCACAGAAGACTGAAAGGCCCATGAAAGATAAAAGTAACATTATTAGAAGAGCACAAGTCAATCTAAAGATCACAGTCACTTGTGCTAAGGAGCTACAGATCTCAGGTGACAATGCGGTACAGCAGCGCACAGAGGCACAGAAATGAACAAATGTGGGAAATGAAGTTTCATCGTGCCCCATAAGAACAAGAGGTCATCTTAGGTCAAAACCAAAGTGAGTTTCTACATTTCCAGGAACATCAGAACTCAGTAAGAATCTAAGACCTGACAACAATTTCATAATAAAGCATGTAATTGGGATTACATGAATAGAAATAGAGCCAAGCATAGCAATTTCTATAAATTATGCAAATCCTGTGCCAAATTCAACGTTGGCATTAGCATGGAAATTCCTCCAAAGAATCCAACAGAAATCCAGCTACTAGTCTGCAAGTGAGAGATGTATTGTGTCATGTCTGAAAACTCCACACAGACCACCCAGGAAGCCATAAAGCCCAGTGTACAGGATTTAACAAGCAATCAAGTTGCCTTTTGCAACTGCAGCCAATATAGATATATAGAAGCAAAATAGACAAAATTTTCCCCTTATGCTACTAATCTGAAATCAACAGTCCAGGAATTAACTTGGCATACTGGTTCTATCCTTTCAAACTACCTGTAACCAATTTCACTGATGACTTGAGTACTAACCCTCTTAGCAGCCAGCTACTTAGAAGCACAATGCAAATAACTTTGCCTGCAGAGATAGAAAATGTAACTTTTCTTCCTAAAAATGGGCTATATGCAGTTCTAGCTCTGTGTTTAACTGGCAATTGCAAGTACAGGAGGGAAGGCAGAAGATAAAATTTTGCTATTTTATTCAAAATGTTTTTGTTTGTCAAAGAAATCAGTATGATTCTCAAGAGACAGAAGTCCTATCAAGGATGCTCAGACCACCCTGATCCATTTCATCCTGCCCAGTGCAGTTTGGTCTCTGCAGAACTGAGGATCCAACTGAGCCAAGCCTTGGTCATATTCACATGCAAGTTCCACATCTGCAGCAAAGGCCACAGGTAAAATTACTTACTCTGCAATGAAAAAGGCCAAACACATCACATTCACCTTGGACTAAGAAAACACATATGGCCAGTTATAAAAGTTCAGCTGCTGTAAAATAGTTCTGCTAGAACTAGAGAGACAAGAAAGAATTAAGGAAAAAAATCCTGTTAAATGGATCAACTGAAAAGGACAAAAGAAAGCTTTTATTTCAGGGTTAAAAAAATACCAGTCAGGATTATGGAGCAACAATCAAAGTACTGGATAAACAAAGACTTAATGTTGCATCCTTTCCTTAGGATTTTCACTTTAACCTCTTCAGTGATGGAATTCACTGATGAAAGCATTGTCTTTTATTGTCTATTATTTAAATAACCAGGGAATAAAAAAGACTGCAAAGGCAAGTTCAGAAGTGGTAAAGCTGAGGCCACCCGTGCTTCTCAGCACAGTCCTGCATGGACTGGATGTAGGTCTGTGTTCCAGTTTCCTCCTCACCCCCACTTACAATTTTGCATACGCATTTACCAACCTTCTTCTCCATGTTGCCAAGTGACATCAAGAAAAACACCAAGAAAACCGGTAAGACAAAGCCCAGTCCCCGGTGCCTTTCCCTGCTCTGTAACAATACACAGAAGCAGCAGAAGTGACACCTGAAAAAGCTAAGTGCTCAGCCCCTGCAGCCTGGCACCAGAAGCTTACCTCATCAATCTACATCTACACATCCTAATAAAACTATAGCAACCTCCAATGGTAGAAAAGCAACTGGCTGCTTTAAACCGAATTTAGGAAAGACTCTGATAGGAAGATGAAAAATTTCCTCCAATGATCTGCATATGCCCTTTTGCTTTTCCCAGGAAGTCATCTGTTTCAAGCCAGACTACAGCTTTTGCTAAACAGTTGTTCCATTTACTGTCATGAGTCCACTTGGCCAACTGAGTTAATGCTGCCCTACTGAGTCTCCCAACATACTTTTTATTCTATCAATTGTATCATATTTCCTAACAAAAGTCAAGAACAATATTGACAAAACAGTAATCCATATTGGCTTTTAGTGACTTACAAGATGTGCTGATTTGATGCAAAGAGATGTCACATGAGAGGGAAAAATCACATTGAAATACTCTTAATTTGAGGCATTCATTAACCCACTTCTTGACATTTGCACCTCAATCCATTCACAGCTACATTTTCAACTGGAGGAATACAGCATTAATAAGACGACAGAAGATGATACTGAACACGCTGGCAAAGTCACATAAGGACTAGGAAACTGCTTCGTGACAGTCACTGGCAAAGATTCAAGCAGCTCCCACAGTCTACACTCAGAAAAATAAAGAACAAAGTAGAACTTCGTTAATCCAGAACAAAAAGGGAAGAGCATTTTTGCAGAAAAAAGACATTAAAACCAGCAGAGAAAATATATATATTTCCCTTTTTTCTTCCTGCCTTACAGGAATGAAGAAATACACAGCATAGTAAGTTCATCTCTTCTTTTGCATCATTATCACATAGTGCTAAGACAGAAATGCAATTTGGGTGAAAAACCCCAACATGCTAGAACCACATAAGCTCCAAACATTAATTAAAGTTGCTTTCCTCAAACCAAGAGCATCTAAAGTTAATTACCACTGACCTGAAAATCCAGGAAATATCAGATTTTGCAACTGTAGACATCTGTACTATGAGAGTATCATTGAGAAATCAAATAAACAGCAAGAAATCTGCAAGTCACCAATGTTTTTCTCTTATGCTGGAAATCTATCACTACTCTACCCATCTGATATCTCATTCAGTTGCATTTCTATTCCTGGCCTCCATCCATACCACTCTCCACCCAAAACATAGGAAAGTAGTCACCAAATTCACTCTGGAGTTGTATTTGGTAGGACAGACACAAAGTTATTCTTATCCTTCACAAAATGATTATCTGAGCATCTTCAGCAGCTGATTGAAACAGAGAAAGTTTCCTTCATAGCTCTCATAGCTTCTCCCAAAATGGTTATGGACTTCGACTAAAGGAATCACTAACAGCAAACTCCTAAATAAGCGCAGATTTAAATTCTCAGATGATTACTCCACTATGAGTGTGTACTCAGCATTTGGAAGCATAGTCTTACATGTGGACATTCACAAGCACATGAGCTGCAGCTGATACGCTACTCTGAACCAAAGTCTGGAAATCCAGAAGAGTTAATACATGCAAACAATTTGAGTAAGACCTAGATAATACTTGGTTGCTTGTAATGTTGGAACTAGCATCTTTTAACCCTGCAGTGAGAACATCTGCTATGAATCAGTGGTCATACTGCAATCAAACATGTCTAACAAGAGCGTAAGCCTACAGTCCAAAGGTATTCAGTGTTTTCAGCAAGCACAGTAGCATCTGGAAAACTTGCACATCCAGTGCACTCCTATCCGAGGCTTAGAGAAGAAAAATTTAGCTTGCCGTCAGACACAGGAGGTAGGAAAAAGTCTTGAACAAAAATAGCAGGAGTATAAATCTAATTTTCAAGGTCCAATGTTTGATTTGGTAGCAACAAAATAAAACAAAGCAACTAGAGAGGAAAGAAAAAAATGTAAGGAGCACTAGCTGTTTATGGCAAGTGAATGAAGTTTAGGTCTCCTCAAATTCCCTGTGTCCTGATTGTTTCCCCAACTTCAGAGCATGACACCCTTGTTTCTGAAAGGGTTTCAGCTGAAACACTGGCTTAGACCTCACATCAAACACTTATCTCAGCTGCTCAAGCTTTATCTTTCAAGAGAACAGACAGCCATGAAGAGAATTATAAAAACATCTGGAGTTGCAAAGGCTGGACCACAGCATGACCCTCATGGTTCAGCCCCACTCAAAGCACATTCGGCTCGCATGTCTTCTACCCAATAATCTCCTATGAAGCATTACATTAAAGCTCCATAGCCAGTTGAACTTCTGAACAGTCAGTTCAGAAAGTTTATCAGAAAAACCTAGACAGTGTCATTAATCTGAGTTGCATAAGGACAGATTTCCAGCATTTCTGCAAACTGAGACTTGCATGTGGGACAAAGCTAAGGGGAAAGGCAAGATAAGGACAGTCAATTCAAGTGTGATACAGAAGCTGCAACAAGACATTGCCCTTCACATGGCATGATTAACAAGTACCAAAGAACATTTCTAAGCTGTTTAATATGCAAATATAAGTACCAGTTTTAAGCAGCATGAAATCTTAACAGGGAAAGTATTGTTCTCAGCTGGTTTTGACTAATAAGAAAAAGTATATGTAATTTTATGTTTCAATGCATATAACTTTAGCTGAAACATCACCTACTGGGAATGGCTGGACCTGGAGCTGCCATGGTTTCTGTGGGTTCTTTCTGGGTTCTGTCTTTTCCTGGGTCTGCTGCAAGGTGAGATGGGATGGACAGCGGAAGTACAATAGCCACAGTTTTTCTCTCTCTCCTTCCTGTTCAACAAGGAAAGCTATCCCTCAGTTGGACAGATATCACACATCTTGACATCTTATTACACATACCAGTTCAGAGCAAGGTGAAGTTTGCAGCACAGTAAGTGCAAAGTACTAAACACAAGAGCAATAAACATACAGCTTTCTTGGACATTTCTGAGTCTCCCTTCTCAAATATATGAGTTTTCTTCACATTTCTTCAATGAAGGAAGTCAGTCTTGTTGCAGGGAAAGGGTTTACAAAAGATCAACTCTTACTGTCTCAATTCCTAACCAATCCAAGCTTGAGTTGTAAAATGCAAGCAGAACAAAGACTAGTGTTTTAAAAACAGACCCAGGCTCACATGAGCCTGTCTCCCACCCTCCGTATTAACAGAACTCCAATAGACAGAGCAGTTGAACTGGTTTTCATCACTAAACATTTATGGTTAACTCCACAGATACAAAATCTGTGATAAAAATTCAAGCAAGGGTATCTCAAACCTATGCAACTTCCTCCCTACTTCTGCAGACTGAAGAGACCACCACCCAATACAGGAGGCAGGCAACAACACGCTTCAGTTATGATATATTAATTAGTAAGAGTGAATTAGTAGAGAGTTTCTTCCCCCCTTATACACATCCATTTGGCACCCTAGAGATAATCCCATATTAGATCATGCATTAAGAATGATCTGTTTCCTAATATAAGTTTTAGAAGAGATACAGGAAGAGTAGAAAAAGTTTGAGGTGTTTTAAATCAGTAAGTTACTACCACTAGTTCAGGTGTTAGTAAATCAGGTATGTGTTCAAGCTTTGATGTTAGTGTCAGGCAGCAGGCTCCCTTTCAAACTGTGCAGGCAGAAGACAGGTGCTATGTTGGAAGGCAGCATGTTCCCCCTATCAACCTAAAAGGAAAGGCTGGCAAGCAAGATAAAATAAAAAAAAAAAATCCAAGCAAAGGTTTTGTCTTTTGTGGAGGACAATAAATATCCCCATCTTCTAAGTGTTAAGAAGTTTAAAGTTATAAGAACAATTCTTAGCTTTTCCCTTGCACTTCATATATCATTATATACACACTGTAAACTGAATTTCATCAAGTATCATGCTCACTATGGCGTGCCTTGGCTGCAGCTTTCATATTACACACAGCCAACAGGAGAGTTACTGATCTAGTGAAGTGCCCCCAACACAAAAGAATTTTTGATTTCTGGTCTAGTTTAATTGTAGGTCATGCTTAGATTCCAAGGGAAATGAGATTGGGAAGGATTTGCCCTGGGGTTTGATAATGCTGGTAAATCTCCACCCCCCCAAAAAAAAAATTTCCAGTCCTATTGCTTTAGTTACGACTCTTTCACCTTCTCCTTCCTGGAAGCATTCCTAATGTCTTTCCCCAAATAACTCAACTGTTTGTTTAGCTGGGAAACTATCCTAGTAGCATGAAACAGTTTTTCTTCAGCTTATGGGTGACATCATCTTAATGTCTTTCACACGAGAAGAGAAGCACAAACTGCATCATCAACAGGTGGCCAGGATTTTTCCTCACTGGGCAAGGGAAGAAACCTGCAGGTTAATCCTTGTGTTGTACTAAGTATGTTAAAACTCCCACTGCACTTAGGAAAGCATCTATTTACCCTTTGGTTAGCTGGTTGATTCCCACAGAAGTCTGACTCAGTGTCCTGCCTCCCAACATGGCTACCGTGTCCAATTAAGTAGAAGCCTTGTCATGAGGTGGGAGATAGAGAAGAAGGCAATGTTGTACCTGAGCCTATTGTATGTCCAACGGAGTCAAAGGAAAGAACCACTGAATCTGTAACACAAGAGTACAAGTTCATTTTCCCCTTTTTTTCAGCACCATTTCATGCTGTAACATTTTTTTGTTATTTTGCTTCAGCAATTCCTTGTGCTCCCTTTTGCTAGGAAGCAGACCAACTTCTTCAACAACCAGACAAAACAACAGGCGCCTAGCAAAGGCAGTATTAATGGAGTATGCAATATATCACAGTGCTGTTAATCAATGAAGTAGCCACAATTCATTGAAAATAATTTCATTTTATGCCTAATAAGCTTGTTCAGCTGAATCCTAACATGCTTTGACTGCTGGCCTAGGGATTTTTTTCTTATCAAATGTATTACCAATATTTTGCCCCCACTTAGGAACCTTACCTGTTATGATCAGTTCTTCCCTGACACAGTTTGCTAAGCCAAGCACTCTGTGCTCCTTGCACTCCATGCTCACCATGTTTCCCACATCTTTACTCACAGTAGTGGCTTCCAACTCATTCAACATTTCAATTCATCAATATCTTTTCACCTTTCCTCTATATGCAGCACATGTGCCAAGCATCAAGAAAATATAACCTCTCTACTTGATGCCCTTTTGTTTTTCTATCTGGGAATTGCAAGAATGCTTTTACCCATGACTCCAGTGACAACTCTTGCTCACCAGTTAATGCCTGACACTTTTAGTCAAGTTTCATATGATGGGGGACCCTTGGCTTCAACCGTGGTTTAAAGATCCTAGTTTTTATATATGCAACTTGACATTTGGCCACATAGAAACCCTTACTGTCTGCTTGGACTCAGCTCACCCCATGATCCAGACCCTTAATTAATCATTCATTTTCCTCATATACCACCCTTCCAGCCTAGAATCTGTTTGCAAAATTACCAGTAATAATTTGATATTCTATTCCAAGTGGAGTTGCATTATGGTATCATGCTCAATAATGGGACTTTCCTCCAGCTTTATGCTTATTTGAGACAAACCAAGATTTATTTTGGTAGTAAGTCTCCTGGTTTGCCATCTATTTTCAGGGAAATCCTAACTGAAGGATTCCCCTACCAATGAAGCAGAATTGGGCCGAGAACCTAGAGACAAATTGCCAATAGGTAAAACACAGAAAAGAACAAACCACCACAATAGCAATAATAATTTTATGGCCTGAGAAGCTCTAAACTGACACAGCAATAGCTGAACTGCCTTTCATCTTCACCTAAATGAATAGATTGAATCCTTTGACATTTCTCTTCGTCACTCAGGTTTCAGACATGATCAGCTCAACACACATCCTTTGCAGCACCACAAAAGCTGCCAAGGTGCAAGCCCTCAGTGCAAGGCACAAGACTTAGCGTGCTGAAAAGAGTTTAACCTCCTCCTACATCACTTGAAATTTAGGCAGGCTACAATCACAGGTACTGGCAGTTACCCTGTTAGAGCTGAAAATAACTTGACTCAGGACTGAGACCTTGGCTTCTCTATATTTTACATTATCCTGGTGCTTATTTTCCTTAAAAATCCAGTAAGAAACCGCTAATTTTCAAAATAAACACTGTGGGTTTAATAAAGGACTGTTAATTTGACTAGGTTTAAAAGAATTTAGAAGAAGAAGGTCTGTGCTGTCTCAGATCCAGCACTATGGTAGTAACACTAAAAAAATTAAAAAGAAGATATTACTAGTCTCAAAACTTACTCCAACAAAAATAAAAATCCATCTGGACTTAACAACTGTATTTCCTCTTTTGGGAATAAAATTCAGACATCATCATATTATTCTAAATAGCAAGCAGCTTAATTCATTTTAACTATATTAACTTCATTTGCCATCAATTTTAAAGTATCTCTGTGGGGTTCTACTTTTAAAAAACTGTTGAGATTTTTCTCAACATAAAATACTGCTTGGTAGTTAATGTCAAATTTAAAAGCTGTTAATTTTTCTGAAATATATTTTGCGTTCAAACATTGCACATGAAATATTAGGACTTATCTAAGAATGGCTGAAAAGCACTGCAAGCACCAAATTAATAACATTACCGCAACCCACAAAAATAGTATAATGTTTCATTCCCTTAACTGAGAACATTATCTTCCTCATATAAAAAAACAATTTACAAGCAGATTAAGAGCTGCCTTCTCCAATCCAGTCCTTCATGCTACTATTAGTTTCAACTAATCAAATTCATTGTGAATAACCTGTATTATAGTCAACTCCTCCTTGACCTCCAGACCTCCAGAGGTAATTTCACAAAGCATGGATCTTTATTAAAACAGTGTGTTTATTTCTGGTATTAGCACTCCAAAAGCGAAGAAACTATAAAACTGAAGAAAGCTGAGAAGATAATAATATGTCACCTTTCTTCTACCCAAATAGCTACTCACATCCAAATTCAGAGCTACAGGTTGTTTTTGTCAGAAGTTGATGGAGATAAGCATTTCTTTGAAGCAAGCCAGATTTACTTGCAAATAAACCGAGTTCTGTTTCCATAAACGTAGGAAGAAAAGTTTCTTTGCTTCTACTTTCAAATCTCTTCCAGCCATCTCTCAGTTCAAAATCCTCCTGACATTGTAGAGGGTCTTTTTTGCTGAGACAAAGTGGCAGTTCTGTCTCTGCCCAGCGCCTTTCTCCAAGCCCCTGGGCACGCTCTACCTTTCAAAGGCAATCTTGAAATGCATTCTCTTTCAAAACTTATTAAGATACAATGTAAAACATACCACTTACATACCCCCTTGCTTTAGGTGCCAGGAAGTGGTCACGCCTGAAGGAACAGTCCCCAGCCTGTCAGATACCTACTTCCATAAAGAAGCTTAAATGTTTTTCTTCCTGCCTTAACTTTATGCCTAAATCATGAAACCTGACACACAGTAACTTGCCAATATGTACAGCTTAAGGCTGCACACACCACAGTGCCAGTCTTTTACATCTGTTTCCATGCTAAATACAATCTTTTTTTCAGTGGTTCTAGCAGCTTAAAAAAGAAAAGGAAAAAAAAAAACCCAAAACAACAAGATATGGCAAAATCCAAATGTAATTTTGGATCTTATCCAATCCACCAGAAGAAGCAAAGACAGCACAAGCCCTCACTCAATTTAGAAGGCACTCAGTGCCAGGAATAATGACAGCTGAGACATCACCAGCCAGATTGCAAAGCTGCTTTGGGTCACTTTGTGTCAACTTTGGGTTAAAGTTGAATTGGGGTCTATTCTCTGGGTCACTTTCCCCTCACTCTCACCATCCAGTTAGAGCATCACAAATTGGACTAACACACAAATCTGCTCCATCATCCCCTCGCACAAAACTGTGCTGTGCAGGGCTACCTGAATGCATTCCATCACAGCCCCTTTGAAATGTCGTATGAGAGCCTTTCCACTGCTGTGAAACCAACACAAGGATCCCATTTCATTCAGAAACAAGGAGCTTGGAGACAGACTCTGCAAAGACCCTCAATGCTGCCCTGGGAACAAATTTAAACTCAGTTCCAACAATGCTCCATACAGGACCCAGAGCTGAATGTACCTTCAAACTGGATTTGCACAGATCTATTCTGTAGTAAAAAAAAACCCACAAAAAAACCCGCAAACCCCTCCCCCCCATCCTCCCCCCCAAAAAAATCTCCACCTCAAAAAAACTCTCCTGCACATCTGTGATGACTACACAGATTGGTGCACTTATGCCACAGTCCAGCTAAGACATCCAGGTATGTGGACTGATTGTATTTCAAGGCAAGGGATGCACTTCAGGTGTTGCTAACCCCTTACCCTTCTCAGGGCCTGGATAAATCCCCTGTCCACAAGACAGGCAAATTAAATCCTCCATCTCACCACCTTTGATGTGCACCTTAGCTGGGGGCATTTCTGGACACCAGACAAGTATTTAACTGCTACTTGTAACTGCCTGCTGTATCTTTTCCAGGAGTCTGGTCTGGAACAGAGAAATATACGAAGACATGGATCTTCACAAATAAGTGATGATCCTGACCAACAAACTACAGATTTGTAGGAGACAAACAAAGCCATGCTGAAAAACATCTGAAGTTTCATACTCCATGTACATCACTAAATAAACATTTAACTCGGGTACTGCACTGAAGAGATGTATGGAACCAACTCTTAAAAGTCAAATTGTGTCAAGTTCTTAAAATCATGTAGGAGCAAATACATGGATTCATTTCCAATACAAAGACTGTCCTTACTTCGATTTCATCATTGAAGAAAATGCAATATACAAACCAAAAAACAAGCAGTGGTAACACATAATGAGAAAAGCAAATATAATCCACATTCAAACAAGAACTGTATATAAACTATATGTTTACCTAAGTGCTGTTTCAAAATTTCAGTTAAAATTTTTATACTAAGTCCCTCCGAGAAGCTACTAACTTTGTATTGCTTTTTACAGATTCTCCCTGGAAGGATTTGCAGATATTTGCATCAACTTACTGGAAACCAAGAAGCTGAACCAATAACTTCTCTTATCTGTTTTCTGGGGGTGGGGG
>WBMY01012848.1:874493-944472 GCA_013397315.1 Donacobius atricapilla | reverse complement strand
AAAAGAAGAAAGGGGGAAAAAAAAGGCAAACCCTGACTTTAGCAATAAAGTAACTTCCCCAAGAAAAACAACATGATTGCATGCTGCTTTGGAAGTGGTCCTGAGAAACCACAAACTGTCAGTCCCACTGGAGTTATAAGAGTTTAATAATAAAGGCTTAACACAGCCTCAATACCACATACCATTACAGCAATACACTTGGCCAAGCCAAACAGGGAATACGAGAATACATCACAACATCAGGCTGTGATTTGGCACATGCTTATTCAGACACTCAAGCTCTGAGGTCTGTATTGCTTTCTTATATGCATAATCAATGTCTCTCATTCCATACCCCTGCTCTCCAGATACTCTGATGGATTCCTACAGAACTACAACCTGTATATAATAACATTAAATGGAATTTATATGTCCAGAGCTTGATCAGAGACCATATATCCTGCAGAGCTACATCAGCTGGCCTGGGGATGGCAACCCCAGTAATATCATCTAACAAAATTTTTATTCAGAGTCAGAATGAAAACAAAAAAATGAGGTGCTTCATTTTTAGCACAGAATTAGAAGAACATCCTTAAGGGTCTGTCATTCATGTGTCTCCCTTTTTCTGCTGAGTACTGAAAAGTATTGGACCAAACATCCAAATAGCCATCAAAATTTATTTTCTATTTGAGATCAATATTCTGGAATGTGACATAGCAGAGAAGGAGCATTTAATGCACAAAACTCTTCATAACTTGCTGACAAAGAGAACAATAACAACAAAAACTATTCTTATGTTTCACCTAGTCAGGAAATGAAGCTCACAAAAGCAGTGCAGTCACAAAAAGCATTCTACTGCCGGGATTCATTTGGCAAGAAGATCTGTCTTAGAACATCTCCTGCCCCAAAGAATAAATATTTTGATTAAGACCCTCTCTTATCATGACTATGCAACATACCGGATAATTCTTATATCCAAAGAATTGAAGGGAACTGAATAATTTTAGTTCTGTCTTAGAAATCTCACTTAGATATCTGAAGTATGAATATCCTTCCTCAGATTCAGTAAAACATAACTGCCTGCACTTAAAAATTCCTTAACAGGGCAACCTTCACTTCCTAACATATTACTTTGCATGCTGAGGATGGATTTAGGGAAGGGCTAAATAATTTACTCAGTTTAATGACAAATGCCATCCTACTAATTGCTTAAGTATCTTATTTTTGCATTAATGTTGGATTCCCCGTTCCCCCAGCTTGGTCTATTTTGCTTTACTAAGCTCTTTCTTCTATAGTGCCAAGGATTTTCCTACTTGACACCTTTTTTCTGAACAGAGTGAGATGGCTCTGTGTTGAGGGCACTGGTCACTACAATAACATCTTTTGTGCCACAGTTCAAGGATGTTCCAAGGAACTCTCATTCATCACTTAAAACTCAAGGCGTTAATTAGGACACTGTCTAAGCTCAACACAGCATCAGTGAAGGTCAAAGGAAACACATATAATACCACTCTTACTGGTAATCTCAGCTCCTACACAAACTGCCAAAAACAATCAGTAGTGCTCCCATGTTTAGATGGGAGTTATGACCTCAAGTGTGTTGTTTGAGCAGCATAATTCTAACATTTTCAGTACCTAAGATGCAAAATTACATATAAAGATGACACATACAGAGCACAGGCACACTTCCTAATCAGAGATGTGATTTGTGAGCAGCAAATAAAGGGACTGCAAGTTTTGGCAGGCAAAACATCTGCAGAGTTTCCATCCAGTGCTGTCTGCAGCTGATAGGAGACCAAGGTTCAGTGTTCAAAACTTAGTCCCTTTATGGGGAGAGAAAAGTCACTCAGCAACAGGACACATCTTCAGCAACAGGAAACATCTGATTGTTAAGAACATTTCCAATAAACTCTGTGTTTAACAAATTGTCTTAAAACAAGGCTGCATTAAATTTGAATGCCTGTCCTGTGTGCCACCTGGCTATACTAATTTTGGTACAGAGATGGGGGAATAGGACAATACTTGTTTCACATCATGTACCTTTAAGGGAAGATTCATCCTCATTTGAGAACATACATCATTGAGAGACACCGTAATAATGGAAATATCTCATTCTTAACAGTAATTCACTTATGCACTGTACAAATTAAAAAGTTTCTGCATTGTTGCTCTAGTCACTATCTCTTTAAATACCACCCTCATTTACAAAGCACACAGTACTAAAGAAGGCCCATAGGTTTTCTCTCCATTTTTGTGGCTGACCCAAAACACCCATTTTACTGACAGCTGACTTCACAGCCAAGTTTAGATCTGAACCCAGATTCCTTGGCCATCCACTGTGTGTGGACATGAGGTCCCTTTTGTGCTTCAGCCTGGAGCCAGCCAGCTTCCACACCAGGAAACTTGACACGGAGTGCTGAGGCTCAGCACAAGCTCTGCTGTAGTGAGGGCAGGCACAGCTGGCTCTGAGTGAGTCTCTGCAAACTAAACCACAGCCAACAGGGGTAATTTTGCTATAACCCATGCAGCCCTGAACAAGTCCTTTGATTAAATTGTTTCTCATCCATAAAATAAACAATCTGATTTTTTCCAAAGACCCTTGGATAAAAGGCTTGAGAGCTAAGAATGGATATACCACAGTATTATCACTTGTTTGGAGAATTTAATGTGGCATCAAGGTCTACTGGTTACATTGTAAACAGAAAAGTCATTCCCTATCACCTCTCAGCTTCCTGTCATTAAATTGAAAATACAGCTCTCTTAGTGATACTGAACTTTAGAGATGTTTCTTTAGGCAATTTTTATGAATTTCATGGAACCTAACCAACCTTTTTACACTTGCTGTTTTGTGCATTGCTCCTTTTTCATCAGGACGTTTGTTATGAAGTGGTAAACGAGCTGAACAAGAAACAACACTCATGTTCTGAACAGATGTATTTTTGAAATCGTCCTAGCATGCCAATTTTCTTTATTCAGCAATGAATGAATGGAATGAAAAGATGTGGTGTCTTGCGCCAGCTGGCAAGTGCTTCAGAAGGATATTACATTGCTATTGTCTTCAGCAGTGCCCAAATAACTGTTTGGTGGCAGGAAGGGCTGGTATGTTTTGCTCATAAGATCAGTATTTATTTGAATCTACTACACAACTTCGCAGAGCCTTGACCAACATGGTGCTTCACTGAGATCAGGGACATGCAGCTCCTCCGTGTCCATCACAGCTCCCTGTTCCAGAGGAAGGCCAACAGCACCTACCTCTTACCTTGCACTTTCCAGAAGAGAGATGGACAGTTCCCAGAGACAAAGGAGAAGGGGAGATCAAGGTGCTGCAGGCATTCCATGAAGATATATTTGGTTTTGAGGAACACAACTCTAGAGAAGGTACAGAACTACCATAAAGTCACAAAAACACACAGGCCAAACTCTACCAATAAAGCTGGTATCCAAGAGGTTCTTTTCTTGACAATGAGAAGTCCTTTACAGCTAATCCCAAACAGATTCTCAGTATCTTAAGGAGCTCATTATCTCCTAAGCCTCAAATTTTGGTTTCAATTATTACGGTGGCACAGTCATACTCCCAAATTCCATAGAGGAACATGCAATAAATTACTAAACAGTACAATTTCTCTCTTTGAAGATAGCAATCTATGTGGCAAGACAGAAAATGGGTACTAGCAGTTGGGGAATTACACTGCACAGAGAAAATTAATTCTGTATTTTCATACTGCAAAAAAAGTATATATTGTTAGCGCAGACATTATAAAACACAAAGCATTTATCATTTGAAATAAATTGCTTTAGTCTTGTGGCATTTTTTTTAAGTATGGACATGGACTTTTCCTAAATAAAACACAGTTTGTGTCTCAGACTTACATATAGTCACACAACTGTCAGAGAACTCTGGAAGGCTGAGGCATATTATTTTTTGGTTTACATAAATGAAGATGTCTACACACAGTTAAGGACAATCAGAAAAACAACTATTTTAATAGACTAATCTTGGTTTTATGCCTATTGGAGCCACTCAGCTATTTTTTCCTCCCTTTCCCTCATATGCAAAAACCTTTTCCTTTTCTGAGCTAACTCTCAGGACCCCCTCCTTTCTCAAAAGCCGAAGTACAAATACTTCCATCAGAAAATTCACATTCTTGAGTTTGTTTGAAAATTATCTACAACTTACGATATTTAGCCAGTGGTCAAAAGCTTCCCAAAACCTTAAAGCACACAACATCTGGCCCAACTACCACAGTAACTGCCAATAAGATCCTATGAAGAGTTTTACAGTCAGATTTGTCATCTCCCCTGTCTCTGCCTGGAGCACAAACAAATCACAGGAAGGAGTAAGGTACGAGGTATAAGCATAAAACATCCCCTGAATACAAGTGGTTTAGAGGCATCTTGTCTAGAAAATGACCGCACTTGAAATTCCTTGCCTTGCAAGCATCTATATCACTTATTAGCAAGAAAGTTGATGCGGAACAGCAAGTCTGCCAGATTCATTTTTCACTTGTGTATTTTGCAGTTTGGGGTCAGGGAGAAGTTTGTGGGAACTTGTTTAAAAGCATCGCCACAAGTGATTCCAAAACTTGAAGAGACTTCTGGCCCATCAAATCCTAAAACTTAGTAAGTTTCCAAAACATGCTACAAATTCCAAACTAAAATTTGATTGGAGAGGTCCTACACAGTATGTGATTTTACAGGTAGTGGACATAACAGAGAGACATATGGAGCATAAGTTCTTCCCAAGCTGACTGGCTTGAGGAACAACTTGTCTTTACCTTACTGACACACTAACTGGTCTACAAAGGGCATTATGGCTGCACAAAAGCCTTCACATCCTAAACCAAACATTGACATAAGCAAATCTGAAATAAAGGTGTTCCCAAAGTATCTGCTGGACTAGGATAGCATCTATACTCAGAGGAAAAAAAAAAACAAATTACTAAAAGCCTCCAAAACAAAAACCACAGTAACTGAACAGTGCATATATTCTCATTTCCTATTATTTTCTTTTACTGAAGTGCTTGATTTTAATTTTAAAACAAAGTTCACCAAAACATAAGAAAAATAACCCAGGGATGCACTAAATATTGTCAGTAGTGCCTCATTTCCATGTGCAGAAATTGCAGGACAATGAAAAACTTATTGAAATAGCAGCTGCAGGAGTGGAAGTTGATCACCACACACACCACCCAGGCCCTGGACAAATACAGCTGGAGACAATCTAAAGGAAAAGTGTTCCTTCTATCACACCACATAGAAAAATATAATGAATCCCTTTAAATTAGCACTTGGCAGAGAAATAAGACAATGAGGGGAAAAAAAAAACCAAAACACAACCAACCAAAAAAAAAAAGCATTAAAATATTCCAAGGCACCCAGAAGGTTAAATAAGAAGAAACATTGGCTCCAGTCTAGGATCAATGGAATTAAACTGCTGAGCACCTCCCTGAAGTGTTTCACAAAGCAAGCAAGCCTTTTAAAAAAAAATAACTCATAGGATAATTTCCAAGTCAGCAGCAACTAAAAGTCAGGAGCCACTCTTCTAAGTGGGAAAAGGACAAAAAAAGAGATGCCAGTCTCACTTCCAGCTACAAGAACTATTATGCTCCATGCATAAATTCTATCAAAAAGATCATTGTCAGTCAGACTTAAGGTTACAGTGACACAAAGCTTGCATGTAAAACTGGAATAGGCAGAAAAATACCAGAGAACTTCAGAGAACCACACTGCATCCAAACATACTGGGTGACCCTATTCAGGAAAGCCACAAAGTCTCTTGCATCTTTGCAACATGCAATCAAAATGCCTCTGGAAAACAAAACTAAACAAGAAAACCCGCCCCAAAAACAGAAAAAAAAAACCAACCCAACGCACATAAATGGACTACTTTAATTAAAATATTGAGACAAGGGATAAGCTTGCTTAAGAACAGTAATCCAGCCTCTAATGTAGCAGAATCACTGAAGCATCGATTTTTTGTTGTTGAAGATCCTGTGAAACTGCCAATTCTACTTCACTAAAAGTTGAAACTTCAGAAATTGAGAGATGCCAAGAACAATTCCCTTTCTAAGACAATTTCCACAAAGAAAATCTACTATAATCTCAGAAAGACAAAACTTCCACAGCGCTCCAGTACAGACTCCATTCCTTAGCATTTCCAGCCACCTGCTGAAGTACGCTTCCAGCCAGCATTTCACAGGCTCACTGGGATTCACAAATTTTAGAGTTTCACCAATTCTGGATTACTCCACTAGCAGAACTTGTTATAAAAGGCAACAGTCATTTTATTAACTTTATTCTAAAACAGCTGCCTCATTTAACACAACTTCATTTGACTGGCAAAAAAACCCCAACAGCTTGATGTTGGCAGGTCTGGGATCAATTCAGAAATGGGAAAAGGCCTTTTCTTGGTTTGTGACAAGTCATCAGTATTGGCAACTTTTTGGCCCTAAATTTGACTATGAAATTGCCTGCACAACTGAGCAGATGATAGGGAATGAGAGGAGAAGATTAAGAGAAGGGAGATAGCAATGAGTAGGGCATTCTACAAATAAAGAATATTGCAGTAGCCTGAGACGGCAGTTCACAAAACACAAAGGCCTGCTGGTCACTTGGAAAAGGCAAACTGTGTTGAATGGCTTAAGCTGTTGGGTTTCAAAGTCAGGGACTGGTTGTAGAGGAAGAGTTTCTTGGGTTTTATGAGGTTTTTAAACTATAATAAAAGAGTGACTTTCTCGGCTGGATAACCTTGACATTCCTTTTAAACCACATTAAAACAAACATGCCCACCAACTCTCCCAAACTAAATCAAGAAATGGCAAAACTAACCATAGTAGATGCTATTCAAGGCGATACACAAACCTCAGCATCTCAAGGCCAAGGACTCCATATGGAGAAATGCAAGCCAAAAGCAGGATATAGGGCCAACTTCAAAATTGCACATATGTAATAGAACTGCAAACACTTTAAGATCCTCACTGCATCCAAGCAGCTCGTTATCACCAGCCCCAGGCCCACAAGACTTCAGAGAAGGAAATAAAGTTATCAGTTGCAGCAGAGCACTTTCCCACAGCTGGTTTTAATTAAGCTAATTTGGCAGTAGTGACTGACAGCAAGCAGAGCCTTCCCAAATCACTTTGCAAGCATTTTTGCCAGCATTTCACCATCTGCGATAACTAACCAGGATACCTGATACTAACTAGGATCTGAGGTACAGCATTTCAGAGCTGTGTATCCACTCTCCTTTAAAATCATCTGGTACAGCCACTGTTACAGGTAACTGGAGACATTGCCTACAGATAATGGGGTGTTGGGAGAAGATGCAGAACTTGAGGAAAGGTACTGGATAAATTCCACCGAGAAAACCACTCCTAAAAAAGCAAATAGGTCACCTGCCAGAATCCCATCATACCTTGGCCATACCCATGATACATGAAACGTATAAATGATCGCATGGATATTGAGATTTTTGGAGCTGTAACAAACAGAACAGCCTATGTAATTTCTAGACTAGTTGTGCAGTTTTTCTTTTGTGGATACATGTAGGATAGGGTAGGTTTACCACGAAGAAATGCTTTGGGTTATACCATGATGTCAGAACAATCCAGGGTATGGCCAGACTGCGAAAATTCAAGCCCCATTAAGGAGATGAGAAAGGGTCTAGCAAGGGAGTAATTTTAATGACACCTAACTACATGGAAATTCTTTTCTAAAGTAAATCTATGACCAGCAATTGGAGTGGGAGACACTAATGGTATCAGTACCAGCACTGGCACGAGACCAACATACATATGGAACAAATGGATCAGTAAATATAAGTCAAGAACATGCAAAAAAAAATTAGCCTTCTGGAGGAACACTTAACACATACCCACACCTGGTCTGTCTGGTTCACTCAAGGTATGAATATCTGACACAAACACCAGTTCAGATAAAAACACCAACCTGGCCAACTCCAATAAATGCAGGTTGCTGACACTAAAGCCACGGAAGTTTCCAGGAACCAAGCCTTAAGTCTGAACCAAGGCAAAGGAAACAATGAAAGTTGTGGGATCATAAGTTTGGGCTTCACGAGAGCAAAATTCAGCTTCAGAAAAGTCCACAGGATATGGGCCCTGGGAGAAGACCAGTGCAGGAGAGTTTGCTCATTTTGAAGGATGACCTCCACCACGCTCAAGAATCATAGAGCCAATGTGCAGAAAATCAAGCAATGGTACCAGGAAACCCACAAGAGCTTTTGACAATACTCAAATATAAAAAGAAAGCACACAAAAGGTGGGAGTGGGGTCAGGTGAGCAGGGATGAATGTAGAGACACTGCCCTAGTGTGCAAAGACAGACCTGGGATGTTCAAATCCTGCCTGGAGCTGAAAACAGTCAGGGACAAGAAGTGCTTCTACAAGTAATTGAGCAGTAAAGAGATGACAAGGGAAAATGTGGGCCTCCTGCTGAGAAAAAAATATGGAAAAGGCCTGGAGAAACGGGCAGGCAGATCTCATGAAGTTCAGCAAAGAAAAATGCAAAGTTCTGCTCCTGGAGAGGAATAACTATGCCCTACAGGCTGGGTGCCAACCTACTGGAAAACAGCTTTGCAGAGAAGGACCTGGGAATCTGGGTGGAGCAGCTGAACCAAGCCAGCAACATGCCCTGGTCACAAAGGCAGCCAACAGCCCCCTGGGTGGGGGGACCCTTTCCCTGGCTCAGCACCAGGGGGGCTCTGCCACAGGGCTGGGGCACTGCTGGGCTCCCCTCTACAGAGAGACACACTGGAATAAGTCCAGCAAGCTAAGATGATTAAAGGATTGAGGCATCCGCCACGAGGAAAGGCTGAGAGAGCTGGGATTGCTCAGCCTTGAGCAGAGAAGGTTCAGGAGGATCTCAGTAACGTAACCTAATGGGAAAGATTAAAAAAGGCAGAAATGGGCTCAGAGGTGAGGTGCCTAGTGAAAGCACAATAGGTAATCGAAACAAACTGAAAAGCAGGAAATTCTGTTTAAACCTAAGAAAAACACACATCTGTACTGTGGGGGTGCCTCCTAGTCACAAATTTGGTGACTCTGTGAAACACCCTTGTGCTCTAAATAAGTATTGCTCCTTAGGATTTTAGTGCAAGTACTACCCCTCAACTGAGACTGCTTCAAACAAACTAAATACAGAGGAATCAACTGCAAAAAAATACAAACCTTCCAGTCTGCTGGTAATACTATGCCAGGCAAAAATTCTTAACAATGCCTTAAAAAAGTGAGAACTCAATTTATTCCAAATAGAGCACAGGGTAAATCTAATAAGTACAAGGTTAGGGCTGACTTACAAAGAATTTCCTTCCCAGTATAATGAAATATATTGTTAATGGCTACTATTTGAGTCCAGGAGTGAAAATCCAACAATCCTACTGAGGTCATGATTATTACTCATAGTAAACTGGGTTTTACTACTGGCTTTCACAAGAGGAGCAGCCAGTTAAATACAATGTGCACACTGGAGTGTTTTGGCCAGGTATTGAGCTGGAAGCATCTGGGCAGTTTCTCTACCATTGTTCAACGTATTCAACATGACTGAAGTGCCCTGTACTGACAAATTCCCCTATCAAATTTTACCCCTTGGAAGATTTCAAGCAGGTGGATTATTAATGCCCTGCATTCTGCTAAGTGAAAATGTACATAGTGATGCCACAGAAGGCACAGTTTCCCAAACAGCCCATTCCCCTAGGCCTCCTCCTTTGAGCCATCAGAGGGACTCCCCTGGCTGAAAGGGCAAACTGGCAAAATGGCTTTCCATTTTGGCTTTCTGCTTTTTTGCAGTAGGCTGGCATTATTTGCTATGCCATCAGTCAAACAGAAACAGCTGGCTCAAGGTAAGCTGTATTAATAAGGGTTAGGGTTGAAGCACAAAGAATGTGAGTAACGTTTGAAAAAACAGTTATAGTCAGTGTTTCCTGTAGCCAAAGCACATTAATACCTGTCTATCCACTCCTCCTCCACTGTAGCTCTACCCCTACCAGGAATCTCATTTTCTGCTCCCAACAGACTCCATCACTAAATACGACCTACCATCCCAGAAACATGCAGAAGAACGAAGACAGATTGGGAAAACAGTTATTGCGGCCTATGAATATTTTTTCTTTTTCAAGCTTGTCTACATAAGGTCTTCTCTCAATGAAGTCACACTGCAGTACCTGTAAAATTATCCATGAGAAGAACCCATGATGAGAGGTAGACTCAGCACATGAAGTGCTTCAGTGAGTTTGCTACTATACCTACTATATCTTGTACCTACAAGGGGTGTCTTCTGACACTGTGACTTAGATCATTTTGCAAAGCAGAAAACTTCACTCACAAAGTAGTTCTTTTTGCCAACTTAGTATCAAATAAGCCCTACCAGAATTCCGTGGAATCACAGAATGATTTGGATTGGAAACCATCTAGTTCCAATCCCCTGCCATGGGCAGGAACATCTGCTAGAATAGATTGCTCAAACCTCTGTCCAACCTGGCCTCCAAAACTTCCAGGAATGAGGCAGCCACAACTTCTCTGGGCACCCTCTTCTAGTGCCTCATCACCCTCACAGTAAATAATTTCTTCCTAATATTCAGTCTAAACCTACACTCTCAGTTTGAAACCATTTCCAAGAGCATAAGTACATTACAGTAGAGTCAGAATATAGCAGTGACCAAACTGAAGGTGTCTCACTTCCAGGATTACCAATTCCAACCCCAAAGTAACACCAACCTTAAGGCCACACAGGATACTTTGGCAGCAAAGCAAAATTTAGGAAACTTCCGCACCCTGTGTGGATCAGCAAATCACTGCAACTGCCCCCAGCACAGCTGTGCCATGACAAGGGCACACAGGGTGAGGAGAGGTGGTAAACTGGGACAAAAGCCACCACAAATAGTCCTTAAAAATGCTACTGTGTAGCCACTTAGAGCAGATTTACCACAGAAATCAACACACTATCTAACTGTACCCTCAGAAACTTAAGACTTGGGAAGATCAGGTCCTTTTCACAGAACTGAAACGATCCCTGGCAAAACGGTAACATTCCTTAAAAGCGAGTCTTAAATAACAGCCCACCTGTTGACATTCAAATAAAACACAACTCTGGCAAACAGCAGCCAGAGACTGTGCAAGAATGTGGTAAATAAAACACAGGAGGAGAGAGTAGGGCTGTCCAACAAGAGATGGAATAATTGCAACTTTGTCCCCAAATCTTTACTGGGTTTTTTTTAATACTTTATCTCCAGAAGAAGAACTCTCTGGAAAGTTCCAGCATAATCAACTCCTCAGCCTAGAGCAAAGAAGGAACAGTCCTTCCACAACACTGAAAGACAAACAAGCTGTAGCAGAATACACGTTTGAAGCACTTTTTGTGACAGCAAAACTAGTGAGAAAACATTCATACTTAATTGAGGGATTCTCCACAAAACTATTTAGCAAGTCGATAAATGCATGTTATGAAGACAAGGAAATGATCTAACAACAACTAATAACATGTCAACAGTTCCAATGAGCAACATATTAGGAGCAAAAAAAAAAAATTCCAAACTCGGTGTGAAAAACCTCATTTTTTATCTTGCACCAACAGTACCCTCTGCTGTTCCATAGCTGCACTGCACAAGGTGAAATCCAGCCCTGACCATCAGGGACACTCAATCCTTCCAAAGCACCTACCTAGCTTTATTGATTTATTATCTCACTTACTGTAAAGATATTCCAATTATGTTTGTTTCTTCCTACTATGGGGTCAGGTTTGTGGTTGGCTATGATGTTAATCTATTTATTGTCCCAAGACCGTCTTCTGTGATAAGAAGACAGTTTTAGCCTTAAAAATCATTTTAAAATTAACAAAAATAAAATAAATCGAACGCTATCCTCTAAGGAAGACAAGACCCACTCAGCACCACAGTAATATTTTCTGGATCATTTCTGCAAAGCCAAAAGGGGGTTTTAGATTTTAAAATCAGTGTATCAATCAACAGCCACACATCAGAGAATTCCAAACATCCTGCCACAAGGTTTTTCAAAAAGCAACTTGAAGGCTACATCCCACCTAGCAAGTGGTCCTAGGGGTAACAACACCGGAAGACTCCTGTACTGCTGATATCCTATGCTAACCCAGCATACCCATGCTGGAAGAAGGACCATCACACTGCAGATGCTCTACAGCAAGAGCAGAAACAGGGAGGTGAGGCAGAAATGCCACAGGCTTCCCCTGTGATGAAGATTCCAGACCGACCCACGCAGGGTCACCGTGAAGCTTCAGCAAAAGCCCTGAACCTGAGGAGACACCACCCTCACATTGTTCAACTGATGACCTTCACCAGCAGAGAAATTCAGAAATATTACTGTTCTTCTTCCCTCATCTGGAAGGCAATGTGAGGGAGGATAAGGACAAATTGCATGAGCACTACAGGGGAAAAAATGTCCCCAAGCGTGATTTGAAGCACAGGCATCTCACCACAGGCAGCCTGCATGAAAAACCACAAGGAAGAAATGACATACAAGACCAAGGAACACTCTAACTAGATTACATGCTTAAGATGACCATGCCAAAATTGAACTGTGAATGAATACACTGAAGTATAATCCAAAACTACAGAAAAAAACCCCAAAACAAAACAAAAAACCCACAACAGAAAATAGAACTCCTTCAGTACAGAGAAGAAACAAATTTGTACAACTTGCAATGGAAAAGAAACGTCTACTGCCTGATCTCAAAAGCTTTTCAGGGCAGGGTGACACATGACAGAAAATGACAACAGAGCTTAAAACAAAAGAAACCAAACAAAACATGTAGTCCTTAACTATACTGTCAACAACACACTTCCAGCCAGTTCAGTGTCTTCTGAAGCAATGGGAGACAGCAGTCAGTTGCCTTTGACCAAAGGACACAACTTTGAAGCATCAAAGATGGTTTCATGTCTTTCCATCAGAGCAGACTTAGAACCACTTTTTCATTCATTTCACAGTAACGTGACTTCCAAGTGTGTGGCAAGTATATAAATATTTGATCTTGGCAAGGGAACAAAGTACTTCTGAGGAGACTCAATGGTATTGTAATGAGTTATAGTGAACAGCAGGCTGATCTGAATTGGCACCACGACACTGAAACCCCCATGTCTTTGCACTGAAAAGCATCAACTACAGCACAACTGCAAACCACATTTTTCTATTCCAGTCATGAAGATAGAACCTCCAAACAAATCCATGCTGGAGTACCACACTCCAAGGAACATACACACAAGTTAGAGAGTAACTACTTAGAAGTAACAATGCTTAATATTTTTTTTTAATTTCTCCACTATAAAGATTATAAAGCCCAAATATGAAGAAAATAATACTGCAAGACGCTTATCAACGAATCTAAAACTCACAAACACATGTTGAGGGGAGAAAAAAAATAAAAGGGGAGAGGGTGAAAGTCAGAAAAGCTTGCAATTTACTTCATTGTGGTCAAACTGATTTAGCATAGAAATCAGGAAAAATCTGACTAGAGGAAAGAACAATTAAGACTGGGATAGATTGTATCAGTTTCCATGACTGTATTTTATAGAGTACTTATGACATATATGGGAATAAAAAGATGTTAAAAATATTGTTTCTAAAAGTCCAGAGAAAGACCTCCTGTAGTTCTTTCCAGTGCTTTTGCTACGATTTCCCACAAAGGCAAACATTTTGAATGGCCCTTATTAAAATATACAACTTCTAAAACAATTAGTAACATTTAAGATCAGATAATCAATAAAACATACACTACTAGAAATCAAGCATATTAATCTACACTTTAAAAAAGCATAGGACAATCATTTTTCAAATTAAGTATTTACTAAAGTATCTTAGAAAGTACCTAAAGAAGGAAAGGAAACTGCCTTGTACTTCCAGCTCACTCCCTGTTGTTTCTTAATGCCAGTGAGGTAGGTGGACTAAATGACAGAGTGCCAGGAGTACAAATAATGCAAGATAATGGCACTGATGTACATAACATAACTGCAAAAATAAGTTAAAAATAAATACGGATTATGTTTTCAAAACTTGAATAATTATTTTGGGACTTAACACCATCCCTTTCTTACCTACAGACTGACTGTTCAGGACTGATATTCTCACTTGCTGATATTATCTTGCTGCTGTCAGTGCTTTAAAAAAAAGAGAAAATTTATTTTCAATCATTTTTAGCATTAGGATAGCAATAAGGAAGGAGGCTTCTGCTTTATGGCCAAAGAAACATTATTCTTCAATACAATCCAAGTCCTAAGAAGGTTACAATCACAACAATGTAACTTCTTTCTCAGCACAATTGACCAACATCCATCTAGCAATTTGAGACTGGTTCAAGCCCATCCTTTAAGATAAGCCAAAAAACATTTGCCTTGATGGAGAAACAACATGGAAGAAAAGAGAAATTAAAAATTATTAACATGGATTTACTCCTATCTTCAAGATAAAACTTGCAATATGCAAGCACCTCCATGTGATTATAATCCTGTCAGAGCCCAACATTCAACATGCAATTGCAGGGGATTTACACCCCACGTGATTCCATGTAACTGCATTCCCCAAACATTTTATTGGACCAGACAGACATTCCAGAGATGAGGCTTCACACTGTAGAGGATGCAGGAAGGGACCCACCCAGCAATCAATGCAAAATGAAGCCTTCTGGAAACATTCATCCCACCAGCTCCCACTGGACACAGACAAAGGAAATACCACAAATAATGCTTTCTAATTAAATTGTGTTATAAAGTGTACACAGGCACACACTAGGAGGAACTGATAAAAATATTATAAGAAAATATCTCAGAAGAGGAGTGCACTTACTTCTCAACTCTTACTAAAAGAAATTACAGTATTTGTTATGGATTTAGTAGCTTTGGAAATCTCACCTTTCAAGGACAATAAGTGGAGCTGCTATGAGAAAGAGACAATCACTGCTGTTGGTGCAGTCACTGCAGGCAGAAAGACAATTGTGTGCAATGGCTAAAAGGACTCAAAAGGGAAATGAATTGGCAACACACAACACTGTGGTGTCACCAGCACATATCTTATTGCACAATTAATGAAATACCTTCGGTGTTCCTATACCACAGTTTTGAATCAATGAAGCAATTCCTGGGAGAGATTTAAACCGCTTAGTGTGGATGCTTGACTGAAAAAATAAACCACCTTAGAAATAGTTTGGAAAACATCTGTGCTACACCAGGAACTGTAAAACTTGAAGAAAACTGAGTTGATGAAAGATGTGCAGAAAATTGAAACATGAGCAAATAAGCAATACAAATGCTCAGAAGGATTAGAAACACCAAACATAAGTACACAAGAGAGACTTTAAGGACATCGTTCCTTTTGGATGCAACACGTTGCAGTGCCCAACTCCCTCTGAAATGGGTTGCAACCCCAAATTTATAGTCATTTCAATAATGAACAAACCTATGTTGAACACTCCAGATATTTCCACATTTTTAGTCACAATCCAGACATGCCTATCATTAATAGCTGGCAGCAGCAGAAATCATTAAAACACAGCAGTGTTCACACCCAATCCAGCTATTTTCAGCAGCTCTGCCTTCTCCAGAGGAAATCAATTACAACACGCATGGCCCCCCTTGCCACCATCATCTTCACACGAGTCCTCAGCTTCTGATTGCAGCAGTCAGTAATAGCCATCCTCTTTGAAATAGTTCTTTGTTATTCTGAGCTTACTAAACAGCTGTGTGTCAAGCGCTCAGAGCCTAAATTAGAACTATGGCACTAACAGCCACTGCTTTTCCTCACTGACCTTCTCATCTGTTGAGTTCTGAAATTTCAAGAGACAGCCCTGATTACTTTGGTAATTACTTCTCACACTGTCTTCTGGTCTTCACTTTATACCTACAATTGTAAACAAAGAAAAAAAGTGTAGACATATGGAACACATATTCAAGTCCCACTCTATCCTGCAAGTCCTTCAGGGGAAGGAAGTGAGAATGACCAGAAGTTACAGATCAGGATGTTCTGACTGGACATTAGGAAAAATGTCTCTACCAGAGCACAATGGAACTGGTTGCCAAGAGAGAGTGCCTAGTACCTGAAAGTCTGTATTTCTACTCATCACTCTGTTCTATACTCCCTTAAAAGTAACTGCTTTTGGACTGATCCCCTTGAGAAGCAAAAGGCCTTCGTGGCAGCAACATCAATACCTCATTGTTATTGTATATTCAATACATCCAGTACTGTGTATTCCATGTTAAGTGTCCCTCCATTGACCTGACATTTCTTCAACCAGCTCCCAATACGAGCACCTCCAGTGCAACAAATGCACGATAAAGAGGTGTTTGAAACAGAAGGTGACCTACCCAAAAGTATACAGAACGATTTAACTGAAATAAAACCGCAACAATGTTTAGGACAAGAGGTACAGGAATACCCAAATTTAAATAAAACCCAAACCACTCCAAATGACAATGAACCCTCTGTTCTGCTACATCATGACTGGCCCCCAGGGAGGGCTACAGACAAACAAGGGACTGTGAAGGGATTGGGCAGATGATCAAACACCAGGGCACTGAAACAGGGCCTGAGGCAATGAGCTTGTTTAGCCTGCAGAAGACAGTGCCTAGGGGAGGCCAAAGGGCAGCCCTCCAGCACCTGCAGGAAGCTCCTGAGAAAATGGAGCCTGATTTCCAAAGTGCTGCATGGTGGGATGATGAGAGGCAGTGGGCAGAAGTCGAAACAAGAGGTTTGGACTGTTGGATGTAAAGAAAAGTCTGTTCATCATGAAGACAACGAAGCATTGGAAAAGACTTCAGAGAAAGGTTGTGCGGTGTCCATTCTTGGAAGTTTTCAAAGCCTGACTGGAAAAAGACTTGGTCTCAGCCAATAATTGATGCTGCTTTGATCAGGAGGCTGGAGTAGAAATTTAGTTGCATCCATTCCAACTAGTGTTATCCTCTAATTTTGCAAAGTCTTGCTCTATTCTTAAAAACAATTAAGAATTTTTAAAGGTATTTTAATCCTGAAAGAATTGAACATTAAAACTAATCCATGTAGGTTTATTTTCCTCCAGCTTACCATATCTGGACACATAATATAAGATGGGAAGGGTTATTTTTCCCACTCTTTGCACATTACACATGTAGGCACACAAATGCAAGAGTATACTGCAGTTATCTTTAGTTAAAAAAGCTCATTTTACTACTAAGTCTGCAACGATAATGGCTAAACGGAATCAGAGAGAAATATACAAATAAACAACAGAATAGAGATGGAGATTCTGAACATATCAAATACTTCTATTTCTAAATATGGCTAATTCTGATATTTCTCAAGACCAATTTGCAATCTCATCCTGCTTTGCTAGAATAAATCTACTTTCATCTTCAGGCTAATCTCATGTCAACAGTTACAATGTGCAAACCTAAGAAGTACAAAGATTAGTTGCTTTCAAAGAAATAAAGTAGTATGTGCACTTAATCTTTCATGTGCTTACAACACAGGAAACATTTGGAAAAGCGCAGCTTCAATTACAATATATTTTTTCTAAGTATTCACATAAATAAGTTTAATACCTTGAAATACTACTCATTTTTCTTCCCGATCTGGCTTTCTACAGTCTTGGTTAGTCACACATTCTTAGCCTTTTCAACCTCCATGTAGATGCTAAATTATTTTCTGAATCCAGATAAATTCTTAAGAGTCTCATTGTAATTTCGACCTGGAGTTAAACATTCACTACCCCATCTTTTTAATCACCTTTTGAAAAAACATAAACAAATAAAATACTTTACCATTAATTTAGGGCAATTTTATCAAGCATTCTAGAAACATTAATTATTTCCCCATCTTCTTAACTCATTTATGTTTTAACTAGGCTTTAGGGATGCTTTTCCAGAGAATATCATTAATCTAGGGAGCTCAGTACCATGTGAAGATGGTAACAGAAGCTCTCATAGAGGTTTGCAAAGAAGTCAGAGAAGTTAATGTCTGAAAATCTTCACAGGTACTAGTATGTAAAAAGATAACATATTTACCTCAGGAAACCAAAGGTCACACACTGCAGGAAGATAGGAGAATAGTAGGGGAGAAACAACAGTACCTGCTAAACCCACTGTCAGTTTTCTGAGATATTCTGCTGCTCGTGCCTCTGGCCTGAGTAGGCCCAGCCGACCTTACACGAGCCTGTTCCCAGCAACAGGGCAGAACTTATCTACAGAGATTTTCCCATGAAAAACCAGAGACATATAAAACAGATGTGCCTCTTAACACAGACTAGTCTCCCAATGCTTTTATTTTACTTCTTTTTTTAAAGTACGTGAAACTATGAGCAGTAGATGTTTTAATAATTATAAACATGCCATCATGACTTGTCAGAGGACTGCAGCACATCTTCACAACTTCAGTTCCCATACAAATTCTACTCGATGGAATGCAATTCAAATTATCAAATGTGTCTTTATTCTCCTCCTGCTTCAACCTCTGCAGAAGGGTCTGCAGGTTTTCTGGATCTTTCAATTTTTCAGGATTAGAAGCATCCAGATTTTCTTCACAGCAGCAACCCATGAGATAAGATTAAACAGTAAGAACTTTTCTTCTCTCTCCTCAGCTGGCAGAAGTCCTTTATATAGAGCAAGCTGTTTTGTAAATAAATTAAGTAACAATGTCTGACTACCTAAGAATTTTAGATTTGTCTACATTTTCTTCTCTGTGCAATGAAGCAAGCATGGTACTCAAAACCTTACATTCCCGTGTAATCTCTCCAGATTCTTTGGGCAATACAGAATTTCAACTGACTGTAAAAGAAAACAAAATCATCAATCAGGAAAGACCTTCTGAACCAGAAATTTGCCACGATGGGACTAGATCAGATTATAAAAATAGGTATGGGCAACAGTAGTGGACAGTTAAATATAAGAGAATATAAACAGCAAGGTTTCTCTAAATTAAGGTACTATAAAACCAAATGACTCGACGGAAGATTTTCTTAATTTTCACGCAGGGGATGGTAGCTGCCAGTCTGTAACCGCGAATAAAATAAGAATGCTCTGGGGGGTTGTTGGTGGGGTTTTTGGTGGGTTTTTAACCCAACATTTCTGCCGCGGCCGTGACGTGGCGGGCGCGCCGGGCCTCTGCTGCCCCCGTGCGGCCGCCGGGCGCTCTGCAGGCCCGGCCCCGCCCGTCCTCACCTGCGGGGCTCCGCGGCGTCTCTGTGAAAATCCTCCTGTTTCACTAAAAATCCCGAGTTAAGCACGTCGGTCTGCCCGGGACGGATTAAAAATAACATTTCCTAAAGAGCTGGAGGGAGAAGGAAGAGAAGGTCCCTGTGTTTTCACACAATGTCACTTCCCTGGACCAATTCACTACACAAACAAGTTTTTTAGAATATCTGAACACAAGCCAGAGGAGCGGCAACTGCTTAGCCGGGAGCTCAGCAGAAACTTTCCAGTACGGCAATCTCATTTCACATTACCTACTCTGTCATGTTATTTAGTCTTTACAAAGACTGAAATATTTAACTGGCAAAAAAAATTAGGAGCACAGAACCAGGCAAAAAACTTAATTCCTCACAAAAAATGCATGCAACTTTCACTTCAAGCATGAGGCATGATGTGCCTTAAAAATATCCCTGCTTAGAGAAACAGACAAGTATATAACATGAAAAAAAAATGCTCACACAGGAAGAAGTAAAAATTTATCATAGAGCTATCTTAGACATTTTTATAAACGGGTCCTTGAAGAAAGAAACCATCCTAAGATTCATTTACACTGAATTGGGACAAGGATAAGTAAAGCTACTTATGGAGTAATTCCCTTCCTGCAAAGGCACAAACAAACACATGGCTGCTGAGCAAAGTATACTTACACAAGTATAAAATTATGTCAAGACCAGCAATTAATACAAAACAACCAAGATGGTTTAGGGTTTTGTTTAATACCTTTTGACCACATGGTTGCATATTAAACAAAATGAAAGTAGTCCTAAATTCCTGAAATTACATTCAAGTCTGCAGTAAGAAATTCTTATCTTAGCTCTTTTTCATGCTGTAGTTATGAAGTTTTCTAGAAATGAGTGAACTTCTCAATACCAAATTTTTTCCTCTTCCCTAATGGTTCTTCTCACTTCTCAATTGCCATTTCCTGAGGTCAGAGTTAATAATTAAGAAGGAATTCTGCATCTGCATCAAGACTGTATCAGAAGAGTGGCAAATCCAGTACACAACAGATTTCTCTAGTCCTTCATTCATCCATCCACCCACCCATCCTCTGACACAGGAAGTGTAATTCGCATAGGAGAGTACAGCATAAAGAGTATTTAGCTCTAGTTTACAAGCTGTTTATAATACTTTTTGGGAAAAAAAAGGTTTAGTAACTACATCATGAAACAAGACATTCAAAGGTCAAAAAACACCAGCCCAAAGTCCATTCAGAGATAATAGCATAGTTTCTATTCATACACAGACAAACTGTTATATAATACAATATGCTGTAATTATAAAAACGACCTTGTGGGAAATAAAATACACAGCGAGGAGAAGTAATATATTGTTATACAGTAGCAAGTCTTTAATGCTTTTGTAATATGAATAAGGCCTCTTTTTCAGTGACAGAATTGGAAAAGGTTTGGGTTAGAACAAACCTTACAAGATCATCTAGATCCAATTCCTCCACCATGGGCAGGGAACACCTTCCAATAGACCAGGTTGGTCAATGCCCTACCCAGCCTGGCCTTAAACACTTCCAGCGATGGGAAATCCACAACTTCTCTGGGCAGCCTGTTCCAGTGCCTCACCACCCTCACAGTGAAGAATTTCTTCCTCACACCTAATCAAAATCAATGCATAAACTTATCTTTCAAAAGTTTAGAAATATTAAAATTATATTTGAAGCACTGTTAAATAAGAGGCAAAATTAGAAAATTCAATCAAAATTAACACATTTTTCCACTGTAATTCAATTTGCACTCTTTACATTGCATTAACTCAGGCTTTTGCTTGTAATGAAGTACCTGACCCAAACACAAAAGCTCTGGACTCCAAGATATAGAAAATAATGTTAAAATGAATCATAATGAAGAATAATAAAAGCCTTTCCATTTTTCAGATAAGGCACTTTTAAACAGAGATTATAGCAGCAGTGCTAACAGAAAAAAAGCAGTATTACTAATTTCCTAGCAGCTTAATGGAGAACCGCCCATGCTCCACTTGGAACCTGACAGAATTGTGTGGGGCAAGTCTCAAAAGGCTGAAAAGTCTTTGCAAGTAAATTCAAAGTAATTAGGTTTCCAATTATACCCAGAGCATTAGTGACTGCTATGGTTAAAACAGCCTGTTTCGTTGTTTCTCTCTTTCTGAAAGCTCAGTCTTTCATTGTTTGAGCAGAAAATCTAGAAGTTTAGTCTGCCTGAACATATACTTTTATAGTGTTTAAACAGAAGAACAGAGAGTCCTGTGCTTATGTATGGAGAACAAAATTAAACTTTTCCACTACAAAAAAAAATACTCCCTGGTATTGAAGCAGCTAAAAAGCGTGAAATACAGAGCCTTTGATGGGGCAAATTTGAAGGCTGAAAAGTCCCAAACCAAAATTCACAACAGTTCAAGCTGTACACTTAGTTCTGAAGGCAATTGCACAGATGTATCTGTGGCAGCTTCCAGCAGCAACTCACAGTGGCCACATCATACCCTAATTACAGTACCTACGTCACGCCACCAGCGCTGCCCATGCAGACGACGGTTTATTATCAATACAGTACTCTGAAATACTGCCCGTGTTTTGACAAGCATCTGCAGAGGACCTCTGCCCCAAGCAAACAACTTCAATGTATTGCTGCCCTCCTGAACTGCAGACATAGAATGTGTAATTATAGGACAGCGAGTCATTTGGCCAACTGGACTGAGGTGAAAAACCTTGAGACCTTTATTCTATTCATAGCTCTGCCCTTGAGCTGCTGCATGACACAGAAAAAAATGGCTTTCCTATGCCTCAGCTTCCTCTGTCTTCCTGAGTGTATTCATCACACTTTATCCTACGAAATGCCTCAGTACATTTTTTCATTAGGATGTCCAGACACAATTACAGCTGAGAAATAATATTTACATAGTATTTTATAGCTTCTCTGAGATTGATTAACTTGTAAAAAACACAAAAAGATGCAATTGCACTTATAAATTATTAACTTTGCAACAGTAAGGGTAAGCCTTCAGAAGTAGGAAGCCATCAGCTACTTAACTGTCGGGAAAACTCAGGTTTTATTGATTTCTGTGCCATCTTTTTTTCACTTCTTTTAAAGCACACATGCATCTGCTCATAGCGCTCTGAAAGAAGATACTCCTTGGAACATGCACACTCATTGTAGTTAAAAAAGATATCAGTTAAACTTTTCTGTAGTTGATAACTCTTTTTGTTCTGTGAGCAATTAAGGGGTACACTTTCTTCACTGCTGCAGCTCTCATGACTCACATTTAATCAATGTCCAAACACTGCAAACAGGGCAACAACTCCAAAAAAGTAACATGTAACAGAACCAAGTTAAAGTAGGAGGGATCCCAGAGTGATACGAAAAAAGTTAAGAAATGTGCATATTTATAAGCACTTAAAAATGGAAATAGCTGATTTACCACACTCTGATTTTTTTAATAGTTTTTTTTGGAACTGAGCAACAAAAGATAAATTCTGACCCTCAGAGATAAACATTTCCTGGATTGTTGAGGCCTTTGGTTATGCAAAATAACAAGAACCGGTTAAGACACATCCTGTGGTTTCTGTATCTGACTAGAATTTTGGCACTATCCTCACACACTGTTAACTTCCTCAGGAAAGCAATGCATACAAGAGAAATATAATCACCCAGTGCCATGAAGGAGTAACCACTTGAAATCAGCTACCTCAGGTTCAAACATCTATTCAGGATACACAGGCACAGTACAAATTACTTTTTGCCTGGATGCACAATTACATTCCTTCTGAAGTGCAGAAGAGATACATAATTCATACACAGCTATACCTCATGACCCAAGTGTACTTGTCCTTGCAAGTCATACCCAGGTTGTTTGGCTGCTTTATTGCCTCAGCCTGACATTGTGGTGTAAACCCAGACTGCAATGACAAAAAATGAGATGTTATAGTAACAATGTTGAAAGAAGATAACAAACTAGGAAAAATCTCCTCTGAAAAATGTTTCTAAGTGTGGCAGGCACAGTCAGAATCAGTATCAAGGCCACACTCAGATCACAGCAGCACTGGCTGTCCAACTCGAGACACATCACAAATTACCTCCTTTGTCCCAACATCAGTAGAACTGATGTGAAACAATTGAAATGAGCATGGAAGGTGCCCAAAGCCAGCCTGACTGTATCAAAGCCAATGGAAAAAGTGCAATCTATTCTATCAAATGAGTGGTGGGGGGAGTTCCCATGGAGGTTGGCAATACCTTCATCACTACAGCCAGTGCTGCAATGGTACAGGTGAGAGGTGGGGGGATGCACGGTGAGGAGGAGAAGAGGCAGAGAACCACTCACTAACACGGATGACACAGCTCTCACAAGGAGGCATTGTTTCCAGCTGAATGCATTGCTAAGGGTTCACAGTCAGCTGAGATGAATAAATCCTTTCACCTCTGAAAGCACTCAGCTGCAGAGCAATTGCTATCAGAGGTAAAGTGCTTTCACTGCAATGTACCTTTCCAGAATATGGAAAACTGCTGACTTTGAACTCTGGAAATCTGTATCGGAAGACACCTTTGGCTGCATGTAAGACACTGAACACTGTTCCTTATGAACACTCTCCCAATCCACCCATCCAAAGTCACAGGAACATACCCTTCCCAAAAATTTGTGGGAAGGCCAGGGAGCAAATGCACAAGTTGAGCAAGTGAAGCAAGTGAAACTCTAAGTCAGGCTGAGGTCAACTGTGTGAAACAAACAAAAATCACATTGCTTTAAAGTGGGCAAGTTCCTCAATTGTACCCCTCAGCTAATAACACAAATGGAGAGAGGGGGAAATAGAAAGGGACTCAAACAGCATCAAGACAGAGCTTGTCAAGAGAAGCAAGAGCAACCTATTTCAAAATGCAAAACTAAGGCTCAGCCTTGAGCAGGGAGACGGAGAAGTATTCTTGCACCTTACATTTCAATCTTGCTAAAAAGTCAGCACTGCCCCAGAACTACAATAGTAAACCAAAAAAGCCAAAATGAAGATAGTACAAGTACAGTGTTATAGCCTCCCCTTGAGCCACAATATGCTTAGGGTGCTATGCCCTTAATGATCTTTGCTAAACCTGTTCCTTATATGCTCCTAAAGCCAGAAGAGTGCTCAGGGAATTTCCTCCTCTAGAGAAATCCCAAGGACAAGGCACGTTATACTTGCTCCCTCTCTCAACAGCTCTGTCATGTATAATTTCCCATTGTCCCTGCAGAGTTTTGTCCTGCACTGTTAACATTACAGCAGCACTTGAAATTCCTGGAGAGACAGCAGGGTCATAAAGTAATGCTGGGTATTTCACTAAATAAGCAGTAACAGATCAGAAAAGAGATGCACTTTCATTCCCCTATGCTCCTTGTCTGTTGTGTGAAGTGCTGCCTTTTAAAAGACAGAGAGGCACTCAAGGATTTTTAAATTTTTTTTTAACTCTCATAAGTTCTGATTCACATTCACGGAGCAGACTGTGTCTTCTGTCCTGGTGGCACAGGCAGCTGCCTCGGGTGAGCCGGGCAGGCAGTTCTGTGCGGTTACATCCAACAGCCGAAGCGAGAGCCATCAGGAACACACACATTAGCTTCCAGCCACCAGAGAAATAGCTGGCATAATTACAGCTGTGAAAGATACAACCACAGCAGAGAGTCCTGGAGTTGCTGGAGTTTAAGTTTAGCCATGCTCCTTATTCTGGCAGGCTAAGAGGGTGCACAAAGTAACTTGAGCAGTGACAATTTCTGGGCACCAAATGCGTTTTTTTCCTCTGATCTGCACAGATAAGAGAATTATCCACCATAGTTAGTATTCTATAGCTTTGAGTTTCAAGCTGAACACAAATGGAATACTTCAGCCCAGTACGAGAAATCTTAGGAAAGTTAAGCTACTTTACCATGCAACTCTTGTCTTAACTTATATTTTTAGATCTTTGTTTCTAATATTCACTGTTGCCTCAATAACATTACTTGCTATTTTTAGCGTTTTAAAAAAGCATCACTATGATCCTCAAATCCCTAAAGCATCTGAAAACTAGCAAAGAGATCCTTAAAACTGTAGCTGGATCCATGCTGTGAGAACTTTTTAAACATTTGTTCTCAATTTTGCTGCAGAAAGTACAGCACTAACACACACTGCAGCAGTGGATGAAACAAACCTTAAAGTTACTAGTAACTTAAACATTAAAGAATTCATAATAATCCACCTCAGTGCTGTACCCAGTCTCTTCCTGCAAAGCAAAAATCAAGCAAGTGCTTCAGGAAGCTTAGAATGCTGCACAATACTGTCCCAAACAGTCTTTTTTAAAAAAGTAATGCCCACAAGGTTAGTCTCTCAGGCTTTCCAGCCTGGGAAGTAGAGGCAACAGTGATAAAGTCTGCTTTAAAGAATACAAACCCCCCGCTCCCAAAGCTAACCCCATAGATAGACAGCAATTAAAATCGTTACCATCACCATGTCCTTGCTACCCCTCACAACAGCACTGTGAAGGCCTTGTCAAAAAACATGCTCCCTCAGCCACCTGACCATCAGTTCAGCCATCCCAGCTCAAACCACTTCCATCAGATTTATGCTCCCAGTGCCAAGTTGCGCTGGCCCGGAGTTGTTATTTTTTTACAGGGGCACTCCTGCATTCCCATCTGCTGGCAAAGGCAAGTAGGACAGTCACAGCAGAACACAAAACCATTACGTGACTCTCTCTACAAAGAGGACAAGTTTGTCTCCATGGCCTAGTTGCTCACACACCAACTGAATGTCTTTTCATTGGTTCTTCATTAAACAAAGAACAGAAGTCAGATGTCAGTGTACATAAGATCCATTCCCTTGATGCAGAACAAATAACACTCGCAGTAACCCAAGACACAACAGCTGTGCCCACCCACCCTGGATACCATCACACATCCATGAGGCTTTAGCCACCTGAGAAAGAGTACCCATTTTTCAAACCCTTGCAGTACATTGTTACACCCTAATACAAGAATTTACAAAAGTACCATTTCACTTTGAAAGAGATAAACTGGTATTTATATTGATAATAAAGGTTTGATTGCTTTTGATTAATTCAGCCTTTTTTGCTGCATGACTGGTTTCCATGGAAATGCAAGCAGATTAAAAACCTGCAACCAGAAGTGAGTCAGTTTTGCCTGTTTATGTCTCCTCAGTTCCCTTGGAAACAGNAAAAAAAAAAAAGAGTAAAAAGGATAAGGGTCCTGAAATACCTTCAGAAAATCTCTTCCCAAAGCTTTATCTCTTTGGCTGCCTTGCCAGAATTAGAGTTGAAAATAACACAGACCAACAGATAACAAAATAGTGAGTTGATTTTTTTTAAGGAGACATCAACAGAACATACCTGGAAATGTTTCAAAAACCACATTCCAACTGACAAGCTCAAATTGTATTAACACGGGGTTTAGCAAAAGTACTTCATATAGAGTATATATTTCTTTATATTAGTTCAATGCTAATGTAGAGAGAAATACAATAGAGAACAAGAAAACAGCATCACACTGTCCTTGTCCCAAGTATATTTCACTACTTTGAGAGAAAGGGAAACAGTAAAAGCTGCCTTGGGGGAATGAGTCCAATATTTCCATTGCCAAGATGCTTTTTAATGGAATCATTCCTTCCTTACAACATATTCATTTTGAAGTTGCAGAAGTTAGTTCAAGTAACAAACATCGGTATTGACTTTGTTATGCATAAAAATGCATTCCTCCAAGCTGATAAAGCAAACCTAGGAAGGCCTCTCAGCAAGACTGCATCTCCCACCATACTTTTCAAAGACAACAATGCAGCCTCCTACAAGCTGGATCTTCACACTGGTACAGAAAACATCTTCCTTCCTCCTCAGAGCCAAATGCATCAGGGAAGGAATAGGATGGCAAGTCACTAGGAAGGAGGCTGCAGCGCACGTCTCAGACCTTCAAAGCCTGCTCATATCACTACCATTACTGTGCAAGAAATTCCTGACAACCAAGTGTCCAGAAACACAAAGAACAGCAGTATGATTATGTGCTCCTCTAAGTTCCTTCTAGAATGTTCAGGACAGCTAAACCAGATTATAAACTATTTCCTTGTTTGTCTCTCACATCACATTATCAGTTCTATGTGCTCAGCACACCTCCATGCTACTCAATCAGAGAGCCGTGGAATCCATCATTACTGCCTGTCTGGGAAGAACGTGCAGGGACAGTGCCCATCTCTTACCACTGCTGTCAAGAGACTGAAGCTGCATTACAAACATCAGGAAAGAGAAAAAGGAAATCTTACCTCTGTCCTAAACCCTGCTCATATACTCCTAACAATCCTCAGAACTCAAGGGCCCTCCTGCATTCAGCATTCACTCCTTATTTTTGTATTTTGCTGCTGCTCTGAGAACTAACAATATACTGCCACCAACATGAAACAAGGCTTGGGGAAGAGTAGCCAGTCATGATGCTCACTAAAAGGATGAGAGAGGGCTAGCAATCACTGGAGGTATGTCTTGAATAGAAGAAGCAGTTGAACTTAATTCAATGTTAATTAGTTCACATTAGCCAAAATCAATCTATTCTTGTCACAGTAAAGATAAGCCTTAGAGAATTAATTATTTCCTATTCTCCTTTGTATTCTGGCAAGGTGTAGAGTCACACAGGAAGGAGAATTAGCTTGCAGTACTCACGAAGGCATCACTCAAGGAGGACAGATTTAACATTAAGTGGAGAACATTTAATGTTAAGGGAGCATTAAGAGAAACATTAATGTGTATCTTTCAGTCTATTTCAAAGTTTAGCCTCCTTTCTTGTAGAGGTCAGATGTACACATAAACAAAAAACTTTAGCTATTCATTTAATTTAGCAGCTAAATACACAAACATCCAAGTGTCAGGAAGACTAGTTTACACAGTAAACCACTTTACACAGTTACCATTCAAATTCAGCCATGACAATGAGATGCACAGGCATCCTCTAAAACATTAAGTGAACAAACCACACAAGCAGCAAATAAGCAGATAAAGTGTTTTCCACCATACTCTACAACAGATTTGTTTGTTTCCATTACTAAATGCAGGTGTCAAGTTTACTACAACCAGTCTCTGAAGAGACTGCAAGGGTGTCAGGTGTTGGGATCAGCTAAGTTTCATACCTCCTCTAGCACAAAGAACAGAACAAAGACAAATGTCACTGCTGAAGCTAGGGAGTCGCTATTAAACAGAGGAAAGGCACTGGCCACAAGGAAAGCAAAAATAATTTACTAAGAAGTTAACTCACACAAAATCAATACTCTTTGATTACTAACGACCCCAAAATTAACATGACTGACTTAGTTTTGCCTTTGCGGACATCAGCATCATCATATCAATCTTAAGGAAATTTACAAGGTCACACACCGCATTGTAATTCAGGAAATAAAACCACAACAGTTACCACGCACCACCTGTCTGGGGCACTTAACTAAGCAACGCTCCCCTTCAGCAAACACAAAGTACAAGTGCCCCATTATACATTGTATCATATTACACATTCTCAAGAAAGCCTAATCGCAGTAAATAAGTAATTCAAATCTGTCATCTGTTAACTTCCAAATGTTGATTTATCGAAGCGTAACATTAACACTTCATAGCAAGTTTCCCAAAATGAGGTTTTAAATTAGTACTTTAAATTTGCATAAGTTCCTCCTGTGTTACATTACATGAGAAAGAAAATAGGGTTTGATACATAAAAAAAAACAGGTACCATCTTTACTGTTTCAAAACTAACATCTGCCCCTTTATACTAGACTGCTGCTTATGCTAATATTTCAAGGAACTTCATCCAATATTTAAGACACAATCCACAAAAGTATCTAGAAGAAACAACAGTACAGCCTAAATCTATTGTGACAACTGATAAAGAACAGTAAGCTCAATCCTCAGGCTAGCATCAGCTCTTTGTACACGTTGAAGAAGCTTAAGGCAAGCACTGCAACTTCCAAGAAGAAATGAACAACACATTTCACACAAAAGATTAGAGTAAGGGAGACACACACACCCCAAACCAAAGGTCTGCTATGTTACCTGACAGTACTCCTTTCAAAACATCCTGGGTACCCAAAAGCAGCCAATGCACTCAACAGAAATCACTCTAACTAGGCTGCAACTTAGAGTCACCTTTTCAGGTGAAAGGGTTCCATTTGTAGAAATCCACAGCATCTGCACACAGATTTGCAACACTGCATTGCGACCCAAAGTTACGACAAAACTCCCCAGGGACTGACATGCTGTAAAGTAACAAACAGCACACAAAGCTAACGGCTCAAAATCTGAAGAGGATTGCAGAAAGCTAGAACCCTCCTCAGCACCTTGGTGCATAACACAAACACATAGCTGCTTCTCCATTTGTAACAAAGATTACACACAAGTTGTGGCATGAAAGGTTTTTTGCAGGCCTTGGGAAGTCCAACATGATTTCCTGGTGGCATGAAGGAAGTAAAGGATGGTAGGTGGTATAATTTCATAATAGATCATGTAATAGCAGATATGGCAAAACTGTTCTTTTAACCACAAATGTACTTATTTTCATGCAGGAAGGATTTTCTACACCTTGTCAAGAAAAGTGCTACTTCTCAGAAACTCATAATCAAGATTTTTAACTCCCTCTCTGAAGCACAAACCTGAAGAAAAAAATCCCTGCTCAAAGAACCACTGTGCATCTCCTTTTACAAATTTAGTCTTACATTACCTGTTCTAGTCCAAGGCACCTTAGTAGTTGTCCTGTCAAAATCAGTGCATCAGCACAAGTGTCACATCCAAGTCATCATCTGTCATCATGCGAAACTTCTTAAGAGCACATCGCAACAGATTTGGAGCATACAGAGGTAGAAAAATGCTAAGTTTAAGAAGCATTGCAGCAGAAACCTCTATCAGCATGCACAAAAATGCAATACAGCAAAGAATAAATTCGACCAGCGACGTCTTGTAAGTTCTGGAACAGTGTTTCTCAGCTGCTGATCCAGGGAGCAATAGTCAGCTCTGAGACATCTGAAACAGCCTGTGGAACAGCTGCAAGGAAGGCTGGCTCATGTTTTGGGCAGGAGGGGAGAGGACGGAATTGTTTTCTTGTTTTTATATTTTCAATAAATAGTTCTTTGCATGCAGGGAAAATCAACACAAACAAAAAAACCAGCAGCAACTGAGCAATCAAACTTCAGCCTAATTTCTGTCTCATTGCAACTGTAACCTTCTATGGCCTTACTGCACAGTACAATCCTCAGATTGTATTCAATGAGGTCAGATGTCTCTTTGGACTTAAAAGCGTTGAGAGACATCCTTTAGATGACAGATATTTGGCAGATAACAACATGGAAGATAAATGGAAGATGAGGATTTCTGAAGGACAAAGTAAGATGATGAGATAACCAGTATACGTGATTACAAAAAGAAAACAAAATTCACCAGAGGGAAAAAAATCAAACTTGTCTTACATATTTTAAAACATACAGAGGATTCAGGAAACAAAAGCCTCAACATACAAACTCTTTATTTTGACAATTAGGAATCATAAACTAACAAAATGTTCTAAGAACTGAGATCTCTAATACTAGATTTATAAAGCATGAACCTGCTCTTGTACCCAGTAATAAAAGTAAAGCCATAAAGAGCATTAGGTAGTCACAAATTCGACCCCTTAAGCATACTAAAAGCTCTAGCATTTGAGTGGGCTTAATCACATCCTTCTAATACTTTTAAATCAGAACTATCTTACCACTACTGCAACTATTTAACAGATGTTTTAGGGAGCCTAGAAACAGTTGCATCGTTCTCCTACTTACTTGAATCCTCCCATCTGAGAAGGTGCAACTTCCAAGCAGAATAGTACAGAAATCCCAGTACCAGAAAGAGGCAGAGAGCTAGCAGCAGGTTACGCATAAACACCAAGAGTCCCATCTTTTCATTAAATCTGCTCTTCTACATGACCTGAGAAAGAAAAACAGATTGAGGTTGAAGCCACCTTCTCCAACAGGCATCGTCTCCAAAACATGCAATCCCATACCCACCATAAGGCACGGATCCCAAGCCGTGCTCCCCACAAGGTAAAACACACGCGACCCCCAAAGCACACCAGTGAGGCAAGAGCCGCCCCAGGCAGCTGCCTCTTCTGGCCGTCACAAGGGTCAGCGCCGCTCCTGAGGCGGGGGTGTCACCGCCACGTTGAGACAGAGCATCAGCCCCGCTCCTGCCCACCTCCGACAAACGAACGCAGACCGGCCCTGGCCGCCGAGGCCTGGCGGGCACCGCGTCCTCCCGACACGCCACAGAGCAACCCCCCAGCTCCGGGGCGTCCCGCGGCGAGCGGGGCCCGCGGAGCCGCCGGTGCAGCGCCGGTCCCGACTGGAGCCCCGCGGAACGCCGGGCACTCCGCGCTGNGGGAGGCGTCCGCAGCCAATGGCGCGCTGCGGGGGGAGTCCCGCCGGAGGAGCGCTGCGGCAGGGCGGCGGTGCGCGTGCGCAGAGCGCCCCCCGCGCCCCTCAGAGCCAGCCCGGGGCGATGGCGCCGCGGGAGAGAGCTGGGCGGGCTTCGCCCTCACGGCCGCTGCCGGGCATCGCTCCTACTCCGAATCCCGGCGTCGCTCCGCAGTCACGCCGTGGCACCTCCAGGAGCACTGCGGTGCCTCCAGGCACGACACTGGGTGGCCGCAGGCAGCGCTGCACCCGCTGTGCAGTGCACCTTCTGCCAGCTGAGGCACCCTGGGTCCTGCCCGGCCGCTGCGCCCCTGCAATGACAGGGCATCGCCCGCCTTCCCGGCACTGTATTGAGCGCGCTGCGTCTCTTTTCAAGTCTGCACTACCCCAATGGCTTCTTAGTCCTGCCACCCTCTGCGCAGCCAAGCTGCAGCCACGACACGGCAACCCTGCCCTGGGATGCTTCCATCACTGCCCCAACACAGCATCTGTCCCTGCTACTGCCTTCACGCTGTCCTCGGCTTCTGCAAACCCTCGCAGCGCTGCACAGCCAACAAGGTCCTCCCCAGCCCCTGCATGGCTCCGCAGCACCACCCCGGTGTGGCACAGCCTCCACCACCGGACCACACCAGGTGGCACGGGCCCCCTCAGCTGCCCTTCCACCGCACAGCACAGCTCACGCCACGCAGGCCGTGCAGCTTCCACGCGCTTCCCGGCACGTTACACTCTCCATCCTCACTGCACAGCTGCCCTGTGAGCACAGCAGCACTGGGGCCAGCCTGCACCGCACTCTTCCCACAGCACTGGCCTCGTTCTTGCTGGCCCCACAGCCTTCTAATGCTCCTTAGGCAGAGGGCAAATGACAAACTCTAATATAACGCCTCTCAGGGATGGAATGATAAAGAGAAATTATTAGTCGTGAGGGAGAAGTTATCTGAAAGGCAAGAATCCGTAAGGAACAAACCTTCATCTTTAGCGACCAGCCCAGTCACCCTCCATTTGTCACTAATAACAGAAAGAAAATAAAAGGTGATTTTAAGGGAATCGTAGTAAGATGTCCAGCATGGTGGCAGCTCCCACTGAGGTGAGCCCAGGTGCTGATGTTGAATGGCAGACACTGCCTTGAACAGCACAGAGCTGCCTGAGCACTGCCCCTTGACAAAAGGCAGCTGACAAAAGGCAGAGCTCCTGCTGGTCACAGGGCGAGCTGGTGGGGGCTCATACAGCCCCACTTTCACAGCCAGAAACCCCACTTTGTGCTCTGTACAAATGAAGTCAGTGCATGTTGGTTGCTAGTGTGGCACCCACACAGCCAGGCTTCCAGAGCTACCACACTCCTCTGCAGAGACACAAGGGAGACACGTTACACTGATATGGCATTAAGGTTTTTGGATGCCAACAACTTCTAGAGACAGCACAGGAGACCAAGAGATTCATACAAACACCTAGGTATCACTGGCACCAATATCCCCGTGAGGAGGTATGTGGAGAGGGGACACAACCACATCCATGCAGCCCTGTCCATCTGTAGATCTGTCCTCAAGGTGCTGCCCCACCAACCCCCAGCTTGCAAGGCTGACCTGCTCAGGATGCTCGTTGCTGTCACTCATCTGAGGCAGCTCCCTTCTGTCCAGCTTCACAGTGAGTTGGCAGCCAGGGCTGGTGCAGGCAGCCTAGTCCTGTGGCCCCAGCTCTGCTGCCGGGCTCATTTCTTCCAGTAACGCCGCCGACTCCTGTACCACATCATGTCTGGCTGGAGCCCAATTTTACTTTACAAATGCTTGCTTTATGCCTGCTCCTCTTCGTCCCTCCATCTGCGTAAGCTGGGTCTCGTGTCCCTGCCTCAACCACCCTTGTCCCTGTGACACGGAGCTGTTGCACTGTCTGCTGTCACTGCACCACATCTGCTCCAGCTGTCCCCAAGCTTCACCTAAACTGCCCCTGACTGTACCGCATTTGAACCCCGGTGTGCGGGCACAGCAGGTGATCTGATTTCAGTGATGAGATAAGCGGGGACCTACAGCACGAAGCAAGATAGCGACAAGTCTGGGGCTCGCTCCAGAGCCCGTGTTTGTCACTCAGGAAATTTTAACCCTGTTATCAGGTGTCAGTGTGCTGCAAAGAGCCCAGGATGAAGTCACCCTTCTTACCAGCCTGGAAAAAACTCAGAAGATGAGTGCTGTGAATCTTGGAAAATCAGGTACCAGCGCCTGGCAGCTGTTTGATGGCCATGAGATGAATTAAGGCAATGATTAGTGGAGTGATTTGGTTCAAGTAGCAGGACTTTAGTCTGAACATGTTCCTACTTAGCTTACACATTTCATTTGCAGGCAGATGTCAAGCTGGATGTTGCTAGGAGATAGACAGCAGGGGAATAATTAAGTCTGATTAAATCCTATCATATTGCTGTGCTGCTTTCCAGAATGCTCTGGAGCTTTTTAAAGCCAAACCAACCAAATGATCAAGCAAATGGTCTAGCCCATCCTGCTCAACAAAACCCATTCACAGCAAACCTGCTGAGCCTGTGCCTACCCATTTGTCTGCAGAGAATTTCCTACAGCAGCACTGGCCAAGATCTGGGAAAAAAAAGGCTCTGGCAGAGGGCACAGCTGGTGACTGCATTAGCAGGTAGTACAAAACAGGGCTGGTCACTACTTGGAGCAGGCAGTGAGGGGCCCTACCCCAGTGTCCCCGCATCAAATGCTACAGAGAGACTCATGTTGGACTAAGCATGACTTGGACACACCTGTCTAACCATAAGCAAAGCTTCCTTCTGCCCTTCTTTTGAAAGGAGCCCACCTGGGGCATGCCAAAATTGCTCTGCAAATTCCCCTCATGTGCATGAGGAGATGCTGAAGACCACAAGGTATTCCCACTGAACTGACGCTTGACTGCATTTTCTTTCATGATGGCTAAGCCATGCACTATACGGGGGGGACTCATAAATGAACAGATACAGGTTCTTTTCCCACCAGTAAATGAAGTTAGGCTGTAACTATCTGCATCAGATGCCAAATACACAGATCAGCCTCCAGGCTTCCGTCACAGAGACTTCTAATCCCATTTTGTTTCTTTACCCTATAAAAATTACCATTCTAATACTCACACTGTAATCCTTCTCCCCAAATTTAATGTCATCAAATCAGACCCAATACTAATTAATGCAATACTTTATGATTAATTAAATACCACTGTATACCACAGCAAAGATCTCTTTCAGGAATGGCTAGACAGAGATTACTTCTGCTGATGCAAAGGCTCAAGGAATGCAATCTGGGCTGTGAGACACTTGTAGTTTGTCTTATCTCTCTGACCAAACTTGTTTCATCTCATACACTCATTATGTATTATTCTTAAATGCAGACTCTGAACGTGATCAGACTGTGGAGAACACTTTACATTTCTGGTGTTCTGGCTACTGTAAGAACTGTTAAACAGCATCAGCACCAGGCCCACACAAGTTAAAACAATCTGGATTTGGCTCAAAAATTCTGCCATCCTCCTGTTGTTTTCAACAGCAAAGAATCACACTTACCACTTTGGGAGCAGGTAAACACCTGGCACCTGCCTGATTGCCTCCCCAAGTTCTCTGCCTGGCTGGACCAGGTTTCCAAGGGTCTTCCTCAGATGAAGTGACCCAATGGTCCCACCTGGCAGGCAGCTGTGTGAGTGCAAGCCCCTGGCCAGCACCCCACTCAGCAGTACGTCTCCTTGCAGTAATTCCAATACACTATGTTTGGTTCAGTCATCATTTCCAAGAGAGGAGGTAGGCTTGAACTAAAGACAAGCATTGAAGACTCCCACTTTTCTGGGTCTGTTTCAGGAGTCCCTCACCCTTACGTTCAGAAGAGCATCCCACCTCCCTGTGTCTGGCTTCAGCTTGCAGACATACCATCTTATTCTGCCTTCTGCTTGATTAAAGAGCCTTTCAGAGCCTGGCATTTTCTCTTTGTGACACTACACATATGCTGCAAGCAAACCCCCTCTCATCCGTCTTTCTGAAAAGCTAAATATACTGAGTTGCTTAATTCTCTTTCTGCCAGGCTTTTCATCCCACCCTCAAGCCATTTTTTGCTTTTCTGTTCTATAGAGCCTCACTGATTTTCCTGAATCCTTTTCAAGATATAGAATCCCATAATGAGCCTCCCTAATACTTTGACACAGGGATTTAATCTGCTTTTCCTATTCTCTGTCTTAAAGGGCTGCATTAGTCCTTTTTACTATAGCATCAGAATAAGCATTCAGGCAGGCTTGTCTCTAATCTTTTCCAGACCCACTTGCTGTCAGGGTAGAACCACCTGTATCTCAGCTGCACATCCAAGAACTGATGAATGGAGTTTGGTGGTTGGGGAAATCTCCATTCCCACATACCTCCCTCACTCCCTGTCCTAGAATCATGGATGTTGTGTTTGCCACATTTAGGGGGGCTTAGTCAGCTGAGCTTGGCAGGCCTTAGGAAGATTTGCTGAGCCCTGGTGAGCTGTCCAGGAGCAAATGTCCTGCTCCCAGTAGGTTACTGTGCCGTGAAAGAGCAGAGAGCACAGAACCAAGCAGTGCCTGCTGGCATTCAGGCTCGTTTGACTGTTGGGGAAATATTTTGCAATGCCTGCTAATATATAACCCATCCTGTTCAGAGTGACAACGGTCACGGTAGAATCTGGGCATTGATTAGTTCCCAGGCTGCACACCATGAACAGAGTCTCTTAAAAATAACAGGCTATGTAAAGGTTCCATCTTTAATTCTATTCCTTAGGAAACCTGCTAAATAACCTCCCCCCAGCAGCCTCCCCAGTGAAGCCTACCTGAGATCTGGGTGTGAAATAGGGAATCCTGCTCAGCCCAGGTGCCATCACTGGATATCACAGTGCATTTCTTCATGCCAGTGCTGCAGGAGCCTTGAATGAGACCAGCTGCAGCTGTGGCTGTGCTGCCTCTCTGAAGCCAGGAGTGCTGTCCTTGAGTTTCTGAGATGATTGCTGAATAAACTTGAATTTCAGAGATGGATAGAACTGTGATAGCCATGAACCTCAACAGGTTCGTCTTGAGCTCTCCAGACAGGGATTACCCCATCCCCTTTCCTACCATAAAAACAGCTGGAAGAGTCAGGCGAGGCAAGCAGGCACCATCCAGCCACTGCCTGTTCTGAAATGGGAATGGCAGGAGTGACTCCATCTCGTGCTGTCACAGAGAGGAGGGAATTTGGCAAAGCAGTGGCACAAGGAGAGGCTGCAGCTCCCCAAACCAGCCACACTAACGCTACAGGTCCAAGTAATTTGCAATTTGATGATTTAATCACAGACTCTCCCGAACAAGTGTTAATTTTTAATAAATGGTCAGCTAGTAGGTGGCCAGCATGATCTAAAGGGTCAAAGGAATGGGCAGAGAAATGGCAGAGAGCCCCAAACTGCCACTGAGTAGGTGGCACAGCTAAGCACAGCTAAGGGCATCCTGAGGCCACAGGGAAACTACTCCCTGGGCAAAAGGAAAGTTCTGGCTGCTGAGAGCAGGAGCATCTATAGAGAACACTTCACCTTCTCCACTGCTTTCAATAATACTGTAGGATTTTCATTAAAAGCATGCATTATAAAGAATAAATAAGACCCAAGTAGATTAACAACTACACGTATTAACAACTACATTCTGAAATTTGTCAGTGAGCCACGGCTTAATGGGGAGACATCAACAACAGGAAGCCTACCTAGACCCCCAGTGACCCCGTGTCCAGTGCTATTTAATAGGTCTTAATCAATTGTCTGGATGACAAGATGAAGGCTTACATTTGGGGCTGATAAAACACTGAACAGGCTGCTTGCTGCTACAGCATGAGCTGAATGGCCTGGGAAAATAACAACCCACAGCACAGTGATGGGCTGCAAAGGAAGGTTCTTGAGAATGGAGAAGACAAGCTGTACCGCAGGGTGGAGAATCTCCCTGAAAGTGGGGGCGGGAAGTGAAATTAAGGAAAAAAGCTGAAAAAGCTGTCCCCACACATTACTGTTGCTATGGGCCTGAAGCACAGCACCTTGGCTCTGAGGGCCATGAGTCAGAGGGGCATGGAAGGGATTTCAAAGCAGAGTTACAGCTCTGGCAAAGCCAACTTGATGTCTGGTCCAGCTCTCCAAACTTTAGAACAAGCACAGAAATCCCAAGGATCAGGAACACCATAGCAAAAAAGGAGCGAAGGGTTGGAAATGCAACAAATAAGGACGCTTTGGATGTGAGGAGTACAAGCTACTTCACTGCCCCAGGAGAGGGTCTCCCACTGACAGAGGGAACAGAGTACTGGTATGGGCAGAAGGAAGTACAGGAGCCAAGGATGAGAAGTTGAAGATGGGAAAAACTCAAGCCTGAAATTAAGTACAGTGTGGTCACTGAAGGCTGCAGGGGCAGCCATCCTCACCATGAAGCAGCTTGTAAAGTAAGTTTAGATCTCAACTAGATTCAACAAGTTTAAGGTCTCAACATAAATTCTTTGACTCTGTGGCTCAGGCACAGACAAGCTGCATCGACATGCTTGCTGTTTTGCCCTGACCTGTAAGCACCCCTGCTGATCTCCTGTCCAAACAGCTCCAGCAGCACAAAGGAGGCCAGGACTGATTCCTGCATGCCAGAGAAGGCAGTAGAGAAGGTGTGGAGGGCTGTGCCTGAGGACAGTTTTGTTCACTTGCTCTTCCAGCTCATGCACATGTCTTTCTAAAAACAGGTACAACAGCCTGAGCTGGCTCTGTGGTATTACACTACCTACAGCAGGGCACATTACCAGATCCTGACCCAGGGAATGCGTCATTTTCAGCCTAGAACTTCAGTACTTAATTACTTGCACTGGAACAATCCCTTATGCACCTTCAGCTGGCCTGCTATGGTAATGGGGCCACCAGCCATGGGCTCATCTTTTCATCCTATTCAACCTGAACTTGCTCCCTCTTGAACTGGAGCCTCTGAACCCAAGTAATGCACCAGCAACCTTCATACAACACAGCAACCAGCTCTGTTACTCATACTTGTCTCTCCCATACATGCCCAAGTGAGCTGATGCCAAAACCCACTGCATAAGCACAGCAGCACAAGTGCCCAAGTCAGTGTCCACTAGAGGTTTACAAACCTTCCCCACTTGTGTCACTCTGATCTCTTCCCCACGTGCCCAAAGGAAATGGCCAGCAATGCTGCCTCTGGTAAGCAACTCCCAGGGCATGTCTTGTCTGCAGAGCCACAGGATGCACCCCTGTGTGTGAGTGCCCCACTAAAAACCCCGTGATGCACCAAGGGACATCAACACCTCCCAGGATGCAGGGCCATGAGCCCAGCAAGATGCTCTTGAAGCATCCCACCTCCTACACATCTAAGCCCAGGGCAAGCATAATGCTCAGGAAAGGGATCAAGGAGATGGGAAGTAGCAAGGGCAAGGAGAGGCAGGAGGAAGGGAAAGCACCAGGCACCTCAAATGCTGCCAGGCACTGGGAAGGTGGTGGGAGGAAATGCTGGTGCTGATGGTGGAGGTGCTTCACAGTTGGTCATGAGAAGGGTGGCCTGGCCTGGGGTCCTGGGTTGGCAGGGTAACTGCCAGCTGAGGTAGCCCTGCCATGTCCCAGTGCCTTTCTTCCTCATTCCTGGGTACTGAGGTTTATCTGCTCCCTCTTGGGAAAAGGAAGAAAGGAGAGGAGCCACCCAGCATGGTGTCACGGTATGTGAGTGTGCAGGGGCTGAAGGCGTAGTTTGCACTGCCCTGATCTCTGTGCTGCAGGACATGGCCAAGGATTTGTGCTGCACTGTGAGACATGAACATGCTCAGTTTTAGAGATTCGGTATTTGTAACAACCTGTGCATTCTTGCAGCCGCTTTTCATAACAGGAAGTTAGAGCAGCCAGGGGGAAAGGCCTCAGGGTACTCTGCTGGCAGGATGTGGGCTATTAGCAGCCATGAAGAGAGAGCTGCCAGCCACGGGCAGGGGACACAGACAGAAGAGTGCGGCTGAAACATCTCAAGCCCCCAAAGTACATTATTTGAAGTCACACAAGTCTGTGTTGGTAGGTATGAGTGAGAACAGGACTAAGGGGACACAGGATCCTTGTGTAGTAACTGGGATCCTAAATAGTGAAGGTACAGAGCTGCCAGCCAATGGAGGACTCTGCCCCTGTCCCAGGGTCATGGGGAACCAGCCAGGCCAGCAGGTCCCTGTTTTCAGCTGCAGCCCATCCTGCCCAGCTACAAGAAGGTGGGGACAAAGCTCTGCCTCTCCAACAGGGCTTCTCCACTCTGCTCCATGGGAACCAACTCCCTGTACCACAACCAAGGGAATATGAGCTTTCAGCAGCCATTACCTGAGCCACCACTATGCTGGGGGATGCTGCCAGATCCACAGGGTCAGGCAGAAGCAGCTGCTCAGGGCTGGAACCTTACAGGTCTCCGTAGCCAGTTGAGGGAGGTTTGCACCTGCAGCTGAAGTGGTCCTTCCAATGCAGGGATGAGGTAAGACAAACACAGTGAGGTGTTGGTACCAGTGACACCCTCCCCAGCAGACTGGTTCCTGGTGGATGAGGTAGATTAGCACCACTGCTTTGTGCAGTCACCCAGACAAGTCCTGTGTTCGGAGTCCAGTACCTGCAACCCACCTGGGCTGGCATTTGAGCCCTGGTGTGAAGCTGGGTAGAGCAGCCTGCTCCAGCCCAGCTCTCCCCTAATCCAGCCATAGTAACTGTGTTACATGTCCAACTGTGAAGGACAGTTGTCCCCTCTGCCAGCACTCACGACCCAGTCATGGCTTGACACCTCCTAGCAGCAGCACTGTGCCATTGCGTGTGTCCAGGGCATCAGGGACCTGTTGCATGCAAGGCCTCCCCAGCCATGCTGAGGGACCAGCTTTAGACAGGCCTGGCCACAGAAGACAGCCTCCTGCCCCAGATCTCCTGTCCTCCTGACCACCAACTCACTGCAGTCACTGCTCTTTCCACTCCACACAGGGCTCTGATGAAAAAGGGAAGCTTTGATACCTTCTTCCACAGAACTTTCCAAGCCCCAGGCCCTGCAGAAAAGCCAGACTCCTCATCTGAAAGGGCTCCCCAGTCCTGTGATAGCAAGTGACCATCTGCAAAAGCACGTCACTGCCATGCTTCAGTTTCCTCCCTCTTCCTTCACAAGCCAGGAAATACCCTCAATGCCACGATCCAGTGAGACCTGGGGAATTCATTAAGCTGCTCTCTCAAAAGCAGTGAAGCTGCACAAGTTCAGAGGGAAAAGGATGGTGGTATCCTGGACCAGTTGCTGCTCCCAGCAAGCCCCAGGGCCACAGCAGCTGGTCAGTGCTGCCTTCCCTGGGGGAGCAGCCCACGCTTCTCCCATTGCACCAGGTGGCTGCAGCTGGGAGAGGCATCCCGTGGTCTGGATGTGGAGTGAGCCTGTCATCACTCCCTCATCAGCACAGCCAGGCCTAAAAATATCCCAGAGTGGGTTGATGGTGGTTGTGCTAGTCTCCATTATGCAGATGGAAACAGCTGGTCCCTGCCAGATCTTGGGATCCTGTGCTGTGCTGCAGAAATCTCCATAGGAGAGTGGTGCAAGGGACAGATCATGGTACAGAGCATCCCCGCCTGTATCCTACAGTATCACTGTATCCTACAGTATCACTGCCAGGGATATCCTGGCCAGGCCAGACAGCTCCATAGGCTTTGTCCCTCCTGGATGCATGGGACTGGGCAGGGTGGGGAAGAGGGGAATGGAGTTTCACAGCCCACTGCCATGAACTCCTCACAGTGATGAAATGGGGAGCTGCCCAGGCAGCACATGGTGAGTCAGAAATGCACCCAGAGAGCCAAGCTGACAGCACTGTGTGTGCAAGCATAGGGGCAGCACAGGGAGCTGAAGGACAAGTTAGCAGAGCAGCCACAGCAGGAGTGGCATGAACCCTCAGCCCACAGGAAAAGCCAGAGGAGCACAAGAGCAAGGGGCCAAATTTACAGCTTGGCCAGAAGAGGGCTAGCTGGCTTTGTGCCTTGCAACATGCTGCCAGAGGGGCAAAGCTGCCAGCTCCTCCCTTCCCATCCCTGCACGTCCCAAATCCACAGGGCCTGACAGCAAACACAGCCGCTGACATTGAGCCTCAGGCAACTGCTCACCCAGTAAACCTGACTGAGTGGGAAAAGTAGCAGAGACTGCTGGAGAAGTCAGGAAGGATTTAGCAGCTCCCATAGGAATGGCTTACAGGATAAGATCATGAATCCAGGGCCAGAGATTCTGGCTCTGATACAGACCGTTGGTTGGCAGGCACAGTCTGATTTCATCCCAGCCTCAGAGGTGTCCCCAGGATGTCACAAGCATCCTTGACCACAAACCTGAAGTGCTGTTTACTCACCCTCACCGCATGGTGTGCTTTCCTCAGATCCCAGGCCAGCAGGGCAAGCCCCCTGCACAGCCAAACCTCTCCTGGAATGGTGACCCAGCATCAAGGCCACACTGACTGGGTAGCACTTTCCAGAGGCACACACTCCAAGCACGGACCTGTCACAACTCTCCCTGCACCAGACTGTTGGCAGCTCCCACAGCCTGCAGGAAGCTGTTGCCAGGGATCAGAGCCCTGAGCAATCTCACCTGCTTGTAGGGCTGGAGGACAGGTTGTGCTGGGAGAGCAGTGAGTCCAAAACACCATATGGCCCAGCCATAGCCAGGCATGTTCACTAGGAAGTGGAAAGTCTGCCTCAGCAGTACCAGGCACCTCTCCAAAAAGGCTGCACAAGGGCTCTTCTGTCCAGTGGCTTCTGGCGGAAGCATTCTTTTAGCAAGCTCCAGCCTGCCTGGAGAAGGGGTGGGGATCTGCTGTGAGAGGTGATGACTGTCCAGCCCCCAGTATCACCCCCACAGCCCTAACCCTGCACTCTCTCTAGGAACGATCTGTGCAGCCTTCACACAGCCAGCGCACAACTGGAGGCCGCTTCTTTGCAGTCTGCACAGATGGCCAAAGGACTGATCCAGGTCCCCACAAGATGACAGGACACAAGCAGGCAGGAGGGATCCTGGGCAGCTGTCTCAGCGAGCATGGTCCAGAGTAGCAAGTGAATGAACCAGGCTCCTGGGGGAAGACTTCCCCAGCACACTGTGCCAGTACAATGCCCCACAGGCAACAGTCCAGCCCAGAACAGCGCAGTGGGGCAGGAAAGCTCTCACTACACTGGCCTGGGACCCCTTGAAAGGGCTCCTCTGGAGAAGGTGAGGAGCAAGAAGCCCTTCCTTGTGTGTTGGTCCATCAGGTGCTGACGAGCCTGGCTCCCAGCCCGCCAGCTCAGAGTCATGCAGCTCCCATGAACGCTCTCTTTCTTCTCCCTGCTGTAAAGCCCTTGGCAGCCCCTCACCCACTTCAACTGGGGAGGGAGAAGAGCCAAGATCCCTTTTCCTGTCCTTTCCCCTTGCCAGCCTCTGCACTGTGCTGAGGGCCCAAGATGGGGTTCTCCCTGCTAGTGACAGCACTGCAGACCTCTGCTCCCACAGGAGACACCCTCCAAAGAGCGAGAAAGAGCAGGGCTGGATCCAGCCCCACTGTGTGGACAGCTGAGAGTCCAAACAGGATGTCCTGTGCTACCTCTGCATATGAAAGAGAGAATGGCAGAATAGGAGCATTTACACTTCTGCCAGTCCCTGAGGACACCAGCTGTTAAATGGTGTTTGGAAACATCTATCCAGCTGGAACTGGGAGAGCCAGAGAGGACTCAGGACAGACCCATCTCTGGCTGCCAACACAACTGCTCTCTTCATCCTGCCCTGGCTCTGCTGGGCCTGGACAAGCAAAGCTGTGTTCCTGCTGCAGAGCCAAGTGGCCTGGGCAGCCATCCATCACAGGCAACCACAGTTCCAAACCACACAGGCTGCTCAGCCCTTTGGTATAGCTGCTCCCCATCATGAGTTTCCTTGCTCTCCTGTATTACACCATTCCTGTTTTCCATGGAACTATCTGGAAGTAAATTTTTCCTCTGTACCTGCAGCCCATCAGCACCCACCACCCACACTAAAGGCATCCATATCCTGCACCCAGGACACTGTAATTTCTTTTTAATTGCTTGTGGCTATCAGGAATGAAGTTTGAGTTAGCCCCTGCTGCAAAGATAGGCAAGAAAATGAACCCAAAAGTTGCAGAGATATTGTATTAAGAGAAGCAGCAGCACTTGAGGAAATGAGAGTCCAAGCATACGAACTACTATCAGCTCAGTCACAACCATCTGATGCCATGTCTGAAAGTGTCTCTGGAGGTCTACAGGTACAACACACTGCCACACCTCCCTAAATTCAGCAAGACTGTGGGATTGAGTCACTATACTTCCTGGAGTAATTTGCTTTGGTCTATAGAATACTTGCTGGGCTGTAAAGACAGGTTTGCTCCTAACTCTATATGGAGGACTTCAGCCTGGATATGAAAACTAGCCACCCACCTTGCCTACAGCCTGTTAGGAGGCAGCTCTTCCTTAAGGCAGCAGTGCGGATAACAGTGAGAGCATCCCAGTTCCTGGGGTGTTGGGCAGTGTGAGGGGCCCACGCTGCCAGGCAGTAATTCACTGGAGGTAGAAGTGCCCAGGCAGTAGGACTGTTTAATTTCTCTCCTGCATCATGTACTGAAGGTGTTCACAGCCCACTAGAACCATTCATAACAGTGAGAATGGTTCCTAAACGCAGAATTCCAGGCCAAAGACACCTCTTCTCAGACTGTCCTACTTCACTCAGTTTTGTTTCAAAATTAACACGCATACTATACCATTTAAATCTTTTTCCAGTACCCTCCCACACACTTCCCTCATTTGCTAGGTGCTGTCAGAACTGTTTTGATGCTGGCGTTGTCACATTACTCATGCTGCAGCAAGGAGGCTGTGGCAGTGCTTCTGCATGGATCTGCCACAGCTTCATCAGAAGATACAATCAGGTGAATGTTTCCCATTCCTCTGGAGACCATTCTGGTGAGGTCAAAGGAAACTGCAGACACACATTACCTCATTACTGGAACCAAGCAACAACCACCTGAAGTGTTGTACTCTTCATTCATCCAAGGGAGAAATCTAAAGCTAATCAACAGCTCTAACAGCAACATAGAAAAATGAAGACTATGGGAAAAAAGGAAAAAGGCTTATTTTGACTTTTAGCAATACAACAACATTGTTGTTCATGTTCAACTGAAAATACTACACACTTTACACTAATCTAAATGCCCACACTGAAAGGTTTTGTGCAGTATCTACAAATTTGTCAGGGAAAAGAAGCCATTATCATTTTCCCCAAACTACAAAAGCTGGTTCCAGGAGTACCTGGCACATTAGGTTTCAAGATATGAGCTGAAATAACACTACAATAAGCAAATTCCTCAAGGTCACTTGGTGTATCAATAACAAAAATCCCTGAGCTAAAGTAGAAGAATCTTCTTTCCCTGACTGCCAATTCAGCAGGTCTTAACCAGCACTGCAAAATTCAAGAGTCAACACCAAAGTAAAGAACAGAGCTGTCTGAGACTGCGCCCAGGTAAGATTTTCTGATGACTACTCCTCTGGCACTCTCAGCTACAGAGGGAACCTAAGGCAATTCAGTTCTTGCTGCAGATGTCTCAGCTCTGTATTTCAATGAGGAGAGATGATTCTGTAGTTCCATCCCTGTTCTAGTTAAACAGCCAAGCTGGACTGAGTCAAATAACAGAACTCCACTTAGGTCTCTGAAAGACACCTGAGAACTCACCAGATAAGCATTAAGGAGATGAACAGTAGAAAAGAATTATGCTAATATGAAAATTAGAAGCATGACAAGAATTTCCAAATTCCATTGTTTTAGTTCTTAAATTAGTTTACAGATTAGGTTTTTTTTTTGAAATTAGATTTATTTCTTGAGGAAACTGAAAACAACATACAGGCTACCAGTCTTGATTTCATCCCATGTTCCATTAAAAAACAAGCACAACTGCAGACATGTCAGACAACAGGAGCCCAGGTAAAGAAAGGAAGAACAGAGATGAATTGGACCTTAGGATATGTGACTGTGCTTCTCAAACAGTGCAGAATCAATTCACCCCAGCTCAAAACACCAGAAACAGAGAGAGAAGCAGCAAGGAGAATGGGTCCTACTACTGACAGTACTGCCTCTGGTCATCTGAGAAGTCTGCTGATAGAAAAGAGATCTCCTAGAAGTCCAGCCATAGGCAAAAACATTACTGCAATCTGGTACTTTACAAATAATATAGTCACCTTTTAAAATCTTATGAAAAGTTATCACTGACTTGTGAAGCTCATCCTGAATTAAGGGCAAGCCACTATTTATTTATATAAAAATTGCTCCTTGTGGGTCCAACCTGAACCAATCACATATGGAAGCTTCATGAAAAGTGAAGAGGTCTATTGCCTGCAGCACCACATGCAATGGACCAAACAAAGGGCCACCAGAGTGCACACTGAGAACGATTTTGTATTGAACATATTCAAGAAACACCTGACTAGCTGATAACCTGGCAGCCCCTCACCCTCACTGGAATGATGCTCTAAAAGGGATAAACACACTTCCAAAAAACCAAAACCACTGGAAAAAATTATCAGACATGATAAAAGACTTGGTAATGGAAAGCCTATGTACTTTTGAGACAGCTGCTCTGCATAGAGCTTTTATTGCTGTTATATTTGAAGCCATAAACCAAATTGCTTTTGAAAGTCGGGTAATAAAGACCCCTCAAACATCAGGGTCACCAATTCTGAGTTCAGAGAGAAGCCAAAATGCAGTTTAGTCCCTGCAGCAGGTAACAGTGTGCTCACATTCGAATGATGCAGCACAAGAACTGACAGGAAAATTGGGAAGGCTCTTTGTCTCAGAGTGCAGGATAGCAGTGGTTTCCAACACAGTGCAGTCAACTGTGCAACTGTCAACAAGAGCAAATCTGGCATCTGCAGAAAATATGCCAGAAACAGGTAACAAAGCTCCTGTTCCAGAACAAATACTATGCATAAGAGCTCTCAAAAGTCACTGAATACTGTCAGAGGTGAGTGGCAAAACCTGTTGCAGGTGAACAACAGAATATCCTGAGTTGGAAAAGACACACAAGAATCAATAAAATCCAACCCTTGGCCCTGCACAGAGCAGCTCCAAGAACCAACCCCAAGAAGAACACCACACCAAACAAATTCAGCTGTTTCCTACTAGGTCATTTTAGGATGAAGCTGTTGAGCCAGGTGTTTGCAGCACAGGTAGCACAGCAAGTGGCACCTAAAAGGTGCATTTAAGTTCTATAGGGGATAAAGCCTGAATGCAGGCACCTTTTCTCTGGAGGGAGAGTGGCAGATTGAGACAAGGAGTATGTTTTTCAGTAACACACAGGTTGTGCTCATCCTATAAAGAAGTTAATACCAAATTAACTCTGTCAAAACAGAGGCAAGTTTGTTAAGGCCCTGTCAGCTCTTCTCCACATTTGCTCAGTGCACATCACTTCAGAAACTTACATACAAGCTCAGATGTCAAAGTGCAGTTTTGTTCCTAGTGCCTGGACCAGATTAACTGCAGCTACCAGACTCAGGTATTAACAGATCCTGGTTTTATCAAGCCAACTATCCCATTCATCAGAAAACCATTTAATACCCTGAGACCAGGAGTTTTGGACATGGTAAAAGGGAAAAAAAAACCCAAGACAAACCAAACCAAAAACCACAAAAGAAAGCCATTACCTCCTTTCAGAATCTGTTTAAGCCTTCCAATACTGATGAACAAGGTTTTCCACCACAAAAACGGGACAAATTACCTCTGTGCAAAACAGTGATCTTTACTACTTTTCCTCCTGACCCTATAAAAATGTAGGGCTAAAGATTTTCTGTATAAAAGTTGCAGTTTATTTCTTTTCTGATCAAGAGTTGTATCACTACTCAATACTACATTTTATTGCTAATCACAAATTGATGCACCGGGGTTTCAGAAGGGTTTGGTTTATAGCGTTCCTATGTAACAAAAGGAAAGAAGTTACAAATCCAGACTTTGCAGACACATTGCCACGTCCCTATAGAAGCAGGGATGCATCAGGTCTGTTTCATTAGAAAATTCTCCTCTTGAACAATTTCTGGAGAACACACAATCATGATTTTCTTCAGTAGGAAAATTCATCCCATCATTTCATGCAAAAAGAAGGTGGCCAGTCTACTCCACAGCCTAAAATGCCTTTCCTACAGAATGGGAAAGGAACATGTACTTACACTGCTCCTACTGTGGTGTGTCAATGCTTAAATTATTAGGAGCAAGTTGGCACATCTTCCAGGTACACCTACTACCCAGCTCAACTCATCTTCCTATGGCTGGGGTAGCAAATTCTCTCCACCACAACTGAGATGTGTCCTAATACTCTATAAAAATGCTACGGTAACCTTTGCCAGACAGCAACACGGCAGCACTCCTGCTTCAGAGGAGCACTGCACAGCCTTTCAGTAATAACACACAGCTCAGTTCATACTTCATCTGTCTCAAACCCAGTATTAGCTGCTGTAAGCAAAAGCCTGCGGACACACGATAGACAGTGCTGCCCCAGAGCAGCACTGCTTCAGATACCGCTGCCCTGTCATCCCCAACACTGTGATGCTTGGATTTCAAGAAGGGAGAGTTAGGACTGTCCCTTTAGTCATATTGCCTTAGAGAAATTCAAAAGAAACTCTTTGGGAGCTGAATGTCTATTGGGAGCTGAACACCTATTCTTGTTAGAAGGCTGCACTTCACAAGGCTCCAGAGAGATTTCACTGATTCTGAGGCACATACTATTAACAATTAAACTTATGATTAAGTAAGTCAAAAGCACTATCAGAACAAAAATATTAAATGGAAGGTTAAATAATTTGTCCTACAGGATTCAATTTCACATTTCACCTGTTCACACAAGCACCTCCTGCCTGTTCAGACTTGAACAGCCAACAGCTCAACCTCAGAAAGGAGGTGCTGAGAAACAAGAGACTGAAGCTGCTTGCGACAAAAAAATGGATATAAATATAAAAGAGGTTCCATTTCCAGCACCAGTAATACTGCCTGCTCAAGCCCAAGTGTGGTCACCAGGGAGACTCCTAAATTCAGGAACATTATTCAATTAAAACAATAGACCATACTATTCTGCAGCTGCCAGGATTCCTGGCAACAATTCCCCAAAGAGTTTGCCACCTGTCAAAATTGTCTCTAAAGAAAAAGCAAGACTGCTCATCAAGATGAAAGCAACATCCCCAAGCTGGCTTATTGGTAAGGACCCAGCTTCAGACCAGCAGTCTGCAGGCATCAGCTTCAGCAAATGGTATCTCTTTCATTATCCAACAGCTGCCTTACAGCTACTGCAGAGCATCAGCTTTTTTAGCTTCCTTAAAATATAAAAGAACAAAACCCCAGAAGAAACCCTGGATTCAAAGCATCCAAATATGGCCTGTTGTACTGGAACGTTTAAATCCTTGGGGGAGGTGGGCATCCTCTTCCTCTGCCACAGGCAGCGTTTACTCCATGATGGCCCGGTACAAGGCAGGTTCAATATAATCTTCACGGTAGCGTGAATTGATCACTCGTTGTCTCTTCCTCTCTTGACTGACCTCCTTCTCTTCGAAGATCTCTGTGAAGCGCATATCTGAAGCGATTGACTACGAGAAAAAGAATTAGTCACCAGAGCACAGATGAAATCCCTGTCTCCACATCCTCCTATTGCATGCAAGAAAGAACCAAGCCAAGGCATGTGGGAACATTCAGCTTTCTTAAAAAACTGACCAAACACAAAAAGAAAAATATTCAAGAAACTGGATTTACATGTCTGGGGATACAGTTAAGTGAACTGTAATTACAGATCTAAAGAATCTGAAGTTTCAAATGTAACTGAGCACTTAGTTTAAATTCACAATCACTTTCTCAGAGTAATAAACAGTCAGCTGTTCCCATTTTCAAACAGTCTAGTACAATTTCTGCTTTATGGAGCAGGCATGTTTAAACACCTGGTCACAGAATTCAGCTATAATACATCCTTTCTTAAGCCTCTAACATCTTGTGTGCCTGCCAACAGATCTGCAACAGGGTGTGCATGTTTTTGCTTTAAAGAAAGACATCCCAGTGTGCTGTTTCTAACTACAACTTTTGTAGTGGGAAGTTTAAAGCAACAAAAGAGGGTATGGGATCTCCATCCCTACTGGTGACCAAAACTAAATTGGAGACACCCCTGAGCAACCCTTTCTGAAAATTACCCCTGTTTGGAACAGGTGTCTGGAGACCTGCAGAGGTCCTTTCCCACCTGCATTACTTCACAGTCTCAAGAAACAGCCAGCTCTTTGATGCAACTCTGCTAAGAGCTTCTCAGAACAAAGGGTAAGTGAAGGAACTTGGCCATTCTTTGCAATGGAAGTAGACAGTGGAACTTATGGATACAAGTATGAAAAGGCATTAGCATGCTCTCCCAATCCATGACTCTTATGATGCAAACTCACACCCCTGCAGGAGGAGGAATTCTCTCCAGAGCAAGACAGAACTTTGTTTTTGTAGCCTAATCAACTACTGAGCTTTGCAATGATTAAGGAAAGCACCAGATAGTATTTTGCTGCTGCCACATGCTCAGGTTGCTGTTCAAGCACAAATTAAAACAAACTTCTTTAGTAGAATTTGCACCCTGTTTACCTACCAGCCTTGACTTCACTCTCTTAGGAAGCTCCTCTTCAAGAGTATATACATCATCCCTTTTCACCATCAGCTGTGAACCATCTTCAAATTCCACCTAGAAGAGAACCAGAAGTTGTTCTGTCAGAAGCCTCACAAGTTAGAACCCTGTCACAGCTAGAAGTTGCCTTCTCCCCACAGAGCTCTCCCGTGAAATAATCTTCTACCACTTGAAATTTTTAAGATACATACGCAGCTATGCACACTGCAATAGACTTGAATCAAAACCTCCAAAATCTCATGATAGTAACAGCCCAGCAAGTTCTGGGATATTCTTTTAACACCTGACAAGACAGTCTGGCTGTTCACTTTCATACAGCCTGAATATTCATCCCTTTGGAAGCATGAAAAGCATGGTGCATTCTCACTAAAGAAAAGCAAAACAAACTTATTTAAAGTAGTTTAAACTACTACAGAAACAGAGTCTGATGAAGAATTGCAGACCAGCAGTTTTCAGAAGTGGACACTTTCAAGTAGGTAGCCAGATGTACGTACAGCTGCAAGCAATCACTTCCAGCAACTGTTGCCAGAATCTTTCACTGCTAACACAGTGAGAGTACCTTATCCTGGAGTGTTTAAGCATGACTCCCCTCTAGCAACCATGTTAACATGATTGGCTTGTTCTGAGTGATTAATTTTCAGACAGCAATTTTTTACCTGGTACATCTGGATAGCGTGTGATGCAACAAACTTGGCTCCATAAACTTGTCCATCTGTCCATCTCACCTGCACGACCTCCCCTTCAGCAGGGGGACCTAACTGAAGACAATCTCGACTCTAGAATGAAGAGCGTAGATGAGAGAGACAAGAAAGTTAAGCAGCTTCCTTATGTGAAGATTCAGCAAACCACCAAGGGGTCACACTGCACACCACCCCAACGAGTCTCCATTTAAGGGATGGAGACTAGGCTGAGAGACATCTATTTATGTCATCTGCATTTAAATTCCAACAGTGGGAACTTTTCAGTATTTGATGTGGGGATGGCATGCATATATTAGCAAGTTGTCCTTCCAACCCACCATTGCTAAGCAGCCAGAGATTATACTTGTCCCGATAAGGCCTCAGTTAAGTCACTCTCAGGTAACATCCCTAAAGGCATCCTGCAGCACAGCTCAGCCACTACAGGTCCCAGGGAACAATTACCAGATCCCCTGATATGTCTGCTCTATAGCAGCAAGAACTGACTCAAATCATGTGACCTATACCACAACCCCACTGCACAACATACCACAATGTCCTCAGGGTACAGGTTATCACTGAAGGAGCCATCATCAAAGTTCACCTCGTAGAAAGTCTCCTTTGCAAGGCTGACCACTTCACATTGATAGAAGCGACCATTTTTGTGCTTGCTGATGACTATCTGTCCAGGGGACAGATCCTGGAGTGCAGCCTTAGCTCGCTGAGAAGAGAAAAATCACTTTTTATACAATGACTCAGTAACAAATGTGTTGAAGACCGTGGCTCCAGTGCTGGCAGGCAACAATGTGAAATATTTTAGTTGAGGTGACCTACTCTACTTAAGCCATCATCAGCAACATTTTTAGAGAAGTTCTGCCTCTGGAATTTTAAATGCCTGAAGTCTAATCAGTTATGTGCTACTGTCCTTAATTTACCTAGTAAATTAGGTTCTCATTCTTCAGAACAATGGAAGGCCTTTATAGAAAACATTCTCTAATAGATTGTTATGGTTTTGGTTAAAATGGCTGCAAGGGAACTTTAGAAACTAATCAATCACTTTAATGTGAAATTCTGTGACCACTCATGTAGACTGCTGCAGTACTGGTACTAACTCCTGCATATCAGGTATCACAGCATAAATCTCACTAGTGTTCCTCATTACAACAGCCACAGGAGGGATGTGATGCTTTCAGTCCTTCTGATCTGCAAACCAAAGTACAATAAAGGACTAAGATGAAAGTAGCAGCAAAGCTGAGACCAGAATCCAAGACCAACACTGCTAGATTACAATACATACTGAGAGACAGCCATGCCTTCAATGAATTTTCAAAATAATCACAGTGTCTAAAAACTTTTCAGTGCCTCCAGAACACTGCGGTTCAAATCTTGGGAATAACACACGTACACACCTCTGCCTGAGATGGAGTCTTATGCCTGAAGCAGGTAATGAAGACAACAAATGGCCAGTCATCAGGCTGCATCATGACTCCTGCTGCTTGGGCACAGCTGACATGAAAGGATGTGGGACACCGACCATGTGAGCACTGTACACAGCAACCTGCAATTCTCTTTCTCCTCTTCTTGCAGAAGATGCATTTCTGTGGACAGGAAACTAGAGGTTATTGGTTGGTACTAGGTTTTACTCCACACCAAGGGCTAGCTAACAGCTTATCATACAATAGCTGTGCAATTTAGCCTCTTTGAAAACACTGCTGCTTTCTGACTAAACAGAAGGAGGCAGCTACCAGTTTTAGTTTATGACAAGACAATAATTCACGGAAGTAAAGTAATACAATAGAGGAAAAATGTAAATTAAATATCTACCAGCTCAACATGCACAAAGCATGCAACCTAGGGATGCCAGCTACAGATCTTAAATTAGATCAGCTTGCAATGCTCAAACTCAATAGGGCCTATCAGTACTTGACTAAAAAGTTACATAAATACAAGAAACGAGATTAGAATAATGGGAAATGGCCACAGAGGTAATAGTTAAAATTGTGTCACTACTAGTGACTCAATTGGGCCTTCTGGGCAGTTGTAGGGAAAGAATGTTATCTGCAATGCATATGCAAAGCAGAGTCATTTTCCCCTCAACACTGAGCTGTTAAAACAGTTAAGTACAGTTGCTTTCCTGCTGAAGACCCTGACCCATTATAGGAATGCCTCACATATCCTGAAGCATCTCAGTGCTTGAAAGCAGTCAACTGTGCAAGTAGAATTGGAGGAGAAAAATCAGCACAACAAATGATCACCATTACACCACAGTAAAAATGTTATCTGCCACATACTGAAAACAGCACTGCTTTTGCTGGCTCTTCATGTGAATAAACACATACTAGAACAAGGGAAGATTTAAAAAAATGGCAATAGGGACAACTGCCATCTCACACACAGAATTTAGCAGCTTATGCAATTCAGTCTGGAGAATGAACCAAGATGACTTGGGTTTGATGGGATAAGCAAAACCCCTCAGATTCTCAGTGGACTAGAGACACCACCGATGCAGCACAGGTGACCCTTACCAGTCTGAAACGTTGCAGGGGGATTTTGCCAACATCTATAGGACTCCGCTCTGCGATGTTCACAAATTTTGCCTCCAGTACAGCCACAGCACACATCACATGAACCCACCTGTCAGGACATAAGAGAGGAAAAAGAAATTAGGCCAACAGAGGATGCTTTGGAGTTAAGGTAAATACTGTTCTGTTCAAGTCTGCCATATAAACCACAATAAATAACCTCTGAGAATGATCAGTGTAATCTTCCTACTGCTACTAACAGGTCACATCCAGAGCAAACCCAAGATTCCTTCATATTTAAAATCTACTACTAACAGGCTTAACAGGGAAGCAATTTAGTGACTCCTGCATGATAAAAGACTGCCTGGTCACGTTTCAGTTATTTCATGGTGCTAAAAGCCTGCCCCACTGCTATTTCGCATCAAGTAACTTTAGATGATCCACCACATCCAAAGGACACAGGACAGGCAGTTGTACGCACATTTTGCTGTGGAAGTACCTTGAATTTCAATGTTGTGCTACTTAAAACTATGGTTGCCCTTCGTCAATACTGTAACCACAAATAAGATGAAAACCAAAATCCTCTGTGGAGAAGGTATTGAGAGATGTTAGTTCATTTGGAACCTTATTTTTATGTGGCAGGTTATACCTCTGCATATTAAAGCTCTGCACTACCAAATGCAAAGCAATTAACAGCTGCATTCAACAGAATGAGAACCAGGCATTACCTAAAGAGGTAAGAACTGCTGCATAAGAACACAATGAACACACCAAGTGTGAAGGGCGTTGCTGGTCACTCTGTTACACCAAATGAAGTTTATCAACTTACCCTCAGATACTTAGGAACTGAGCCTCTCGTTAAAATAAAAAAAATCTGGAACACTCACTTGTCATCATTGGCTTTCTGCAGCGCTCCTCCTCGTAATGAACACAAACAGCAGTCCTGGAGTAAAGAAAAAAGCATTAGCTAGTGCACCACACTTGGTGCAGAACTTCCACCTCAAAACGCACATCCAGAGGAAGAAAACGATTTTGCTGTCAGAAAAGAGCTAACTACCTTGTACAGATCAGCTCCTCAGCTCTCAAAGGCTGTTGCCCTTAGGGCAACAAATCTAGACTCCAAGTCTGTTGAAAGCAAGCAGAACCTAACACTGAAGGGTCAACTTGTTTGTAATGGGTTCCTTTTACACCTGCAATACCCTATACCCTTTGGGGATGGGTAAACGGATCTGGAACAAACATGAAGAAATAATAATGGAAAGGCTGACCCGTTCTACTAACCTAGAGTCTATACAGCTGTTTGAGTGAATACCATTCTTCTTGCTTTCTTCACACGTTCATACCTGCCTACTTATTAACACAAATTATTTTCTGGCTTGGATATAGTAGCTGCCATATATTCAGATAGACAATGGAGCTATTCCCACATTCATGCATAACACCTTCCCTCTGACTCAAATGAGCTCAGTAGTTTTGCATCAGTTAAAAGGATATCATTATGGTCTAAAAGTACCAAAACACAAGAGACTGGGTCCTAAACATTCTCTAAATTGTGCTCTTTTCACAGGGTAATTAAGAAACCCAACACCCACAACACTACGAGAATTAGAATTAACTTTGTAGCCAACTTGCCAGATGTACCAGACTCCACCTGTGAAAAACTTTACCTCTTCTAACGCATTTTCTGTACACCGGGAGCACATCCAGTCTTCAGTGGCCTTGTCAGGGGATACACCGTAGCAACCTAGAACAGACACATCGCACTTAAGGGTTTTTTTAAACTCAAACCCATTTCCCTTGGGCCCAGAAGTGAAGCAGGAATTAAAATTAGTAAGTCCCAGGTTGATGCTGTGTATTTGAACCCGCCTATGCAGCCACAGGCCAGCACCCAAGTATACACTCCTCTGGTAAGGCTGAACTTGGTCTATTTGTACATTAGATCAACTGGCAGAAGCCTCCAAAGTACAGAGAACACCAGAGCTTAGGGTAACCTCTGGATGCACTTACTCGCATGAACACAGACATGGCAGTTCTTGCAGGTGATGAGTACACTGGTTCCATCCTCCTCCAGGTAGGGAGTTGAAAGATTAAGGTCCGTGCTGCAGCCAGTTGCAGTAAAGCACATTTCAGGAATCAGGGGTTTAGTTCGGATCTTCCCATCTGCAGCAGCTGGAGTTACTCCAGAGTTTTGACTGCTGCCTTCACATTCTGCCTGTGAGGGATGAATAAGGAATTTATATTTTACAAGTAAAATGGTCTCACATCATCTTCACTCACACATTATTTCATACATGTATCCAGTTAAAAGAAAAAATTAAGATACTGAAATATCATAGAGTCTGTAGGTTTGGTGAAAATATAATTATGTTTATAACTATTTATTACTCTTTATAGTTATATTTATAAAATCCTCAGCTGCTGTGGCTTCAGAATGAAATTACTTTCTACTCAAATACTAAACTGAAAGTCTGAACTGCATCCCTCTAATGAGCAACAAGATACACATCAAACTGCATCTCTTCTGAGTAAAGAGGTGGAATCACCAAGCCCACCTCATGCTCCACAGGCAACACCTCTTCTGCATATTCCCTCTGTAATACCGAGGATCACAACACTGCTATCCATCAGTGCACACTTATCTTGCCTCAATATGGAAGGATTACCAACACACGAATAAATACCGACTACAATCCCCATTATTTTTTCCCAGTGTAGTTCTGAAATAGTCTAATGGGCTTTAAAACTAATTTGTTCCTGGAAAATAAACAGACTAAAAATGCAATTTCCCATATAAAGCTCAGTAGACTTCCAGGCTAATCTTTTGTCATTTATTCTACTAAACCAACGTCAAATCAAACAGCTAAGACATACAAAGCTTACTGACATGTATTTCCATTCAAGCTACTCCTCTGAACAGCTAAACAGAAATTAATCTTTCTCTTTGAAAAAATGTTTAGACCATCTTTTGTACCTTGTAGGCTACCTCGAAAGTAGTTTGCCTGATCTTTTAAAATTACTGTTAGCAGAAATTGCAGTAGCAGAATGAATCTGCACTGTCCCTCCTACAGTACCTCAAAAGCTAGGGAAAAAATGTTCAGGTAATGCTCACCGCTGGAAGGAAATGGGCATGTTTTCAACAAGCCTTGTTTAGTCTAATTGTGTAAAACTTACTGATTAAAACTTACATTGTATGTCAAGCAAAAGACAAAACGACTGAGGGAAATCTCTAACAAAATTGAAGAAAATATCGACTTTTTCTTCCCCCAAGCAGCAGATACTCTTCTTCTTCTCAAAGGAAAAGTGCATATTTGTCTGGCATTTTGTACCAATTTTTTATTTGAACGGGTAACTGAAGTGAGTTTCCAGACTTGCTACAGACTTTCTGAAGCTGGAACAAAGACTCTAACCACAGCTCAAATCCTGGTAGAGTTTCTGCTCCACTGCCTGCTGCAGACAGACATTTGAAAACCTGCAGCTAAGACTTTTCTGCTCCACAGCAACCTACAAAAAAGATCTTAAGAGAACTTCAAGTGTCCTCAAATCGTTAACTTTATACCTTGCAGCACTAGTGAAATCCTCACGTACCACACTGTTCCCAAGTAGAATTTCCATTCCTAAGAACTTACTCTCAGACAGAAATAGCAAGATTGAGCAGAAACTACGGTCTGTGGTTTTCATAAAAATTAGGAACTTCATGAAATATAAATCTTCAACAAAAACGTGAGGTCTTTATTTCCAAAATTGTGGTGAGCATGTTTCTAGTGCCACCACAACTATACAGTCATTACAAATGAATCAAATATGCTTAGTGTATGGGAAGGGTCAAACGATCTCAAAGTTGCAGGTCAAACATGCAGACAACTATTCAAGCTACCTTAGAACTATTTATCTTAGGTATAAAAAAAAATTCAGTGAGGGACTCCTGCCTGCACATTTATTCAACACAACGAAGGACTTCTGCACCCCCATCCCATGCTACTGTCATGGATTCACTCCAAGACAAGACAGTTTTCAATCCACACCACCTACAAACACAACCCTAAATTCTTTTACTTAAAAGGTTTTCTTCCTTGCCAGCTCCTCAAAGACCATGTACTATGAGAAGACCTAAAGTGCTTTCTTTAAAACATTTTACAAGTGAAGGAGTCAGTCTGGAAAGAAGAAATGAGATTTTATAGTCAGCTTCAGCAACATTAAAGCTCCATTCTGTGGTTTGAGCAAAAGCCACAAAACACAAAAGCTTCTGCTGAACTGCTGAGCGAGCCCCTGGGGACCCACAGGGGCCCATCACAGGTGTGAGGATCTTCACCCATTTGTGCTCTCCTGGAACAACTCCCGGGGAAGACTGCAACATTGATATAGCTCTTGTTCACTGGCAATACCAAACCTACGTATTTAAAACTATGTATCACAGCAGCATCTACTCTGTTACCTCTGTGGCAGCATGAACAGCCTTGGTTTCATACCTGATATGCCTGGAAGAGCATACAAACAGCACAGTATGGGGGCTGCTGGGCCATGGTGCGATTGTATTCTTTTTCAGCCTCAAAGTTTGGCGGCCGATTCTGCCACAGCTGGCTCAGTGGCTTGGCCCATGCTTCCGTCTCCTCAGCCTCTTCTTCAGGAGTTAGCTGCTCTGATGCCTCTGTGATAAGAGAGCATTCACTCAGTGATTATGTGGCCTTTTATAGATGTTCTTCTTGCAAATGAAACTAAATAAGGCAAGAAGCTATGAATGGAGATACCAGAAAGACTGCCAGAAAGCAAACTGACAGAATGGTGATGGAAGCCAGTAACTCAAGTCTCCTTTCTAGAAGGCTTTGACTAATCAAGCAACAGTGCAGACAACAAAATAGGCTGAGTGTGAGAACCGAACTAGCTCCAGACTACATCTAAATGAAAACTAAAGCCATCAGCAAAAGAATTTGGCCTTAGGGTCTTTTTTTAAATCATGAATATTTACATCAATGTCTGGAATATTCTAAGGCAGATGCAGTTAGGCAACAGTCTCTTAGTACTGGTTTAATTTTCCTTTCCAAAGAAAAGTACAGGAAAGAAAGAGGCCACCATTTGAGAGAAAAGTTTAATGATACAATTAGATATGCACCTTGTCCAGGAGGCAGAGCTGTCACTTACTGGCTCCTATTTATTGCCTGTTACTTACTAGACTATCCCACACTGCCCACAGAGGCTGAGACCCTCTCTCCAATTTCCCAATGAGAGTTACGCTTTACTTACCATCATCACTGATGCAGTCTTTCACCAGGAGCGGGTGATGACGCGGGAGTTTGCTCAATGGCTGGCGACGACCCTTGGACTTCTTGCTCTCCTTCACAGAGCTTATGTATTCTTTTCCCACCTGGACCAGGAGAAGCAATTCAGCTGTCAGTTAGCACATGCACTTTTGACAACATTTTGGAAGGAACTTATTTGAACTTAGAAAAACTTCTTCAAAACGCACACATGCTTCCACAGTTTTATTTCCTACCAAGTAACTTCAGCTTTAAACTCTTTTTCAAAGTGCTCAGAGCACTTTTGTTATGAAAAATTGGACAGAGCTGTACTAGCTCTGTTGAGTCAGTAGAACGGACACTCTTCATAGGTCCTGGTGTAGCTTTTCATGCAAGTCTGTTTCTTTAAAGAATCATGTAAAAGACAGAAACAAAGAAAGACAAGTTGGATGGTTCAACTTAAAAGAGCCATGATAAAAAGTCTCAAGAATTCTGGAGAAGCCTCAGTTTGTGTGTCACTTAACATATTCCAAATTTAAAAGTAAAAAAAATAATAAAATAAACTAGAAAAAATACAGAGCTCATAGACATCTCAAACTAAAAGTTATTTAAAATGAAGGACATTTTCATCCTTTCTGCTTATTACTTGCCTTGATGTCTTACCAGACAGACAGGAAGAAGGAGATTGCAACAGCTATTTCCTCTTCCCTTAGCCTCATAAAAAAAACAAGTGACACATTGACAAAATTACTACTAACCTGACAAGCAGGGCAGTAAACAATGATTTCAACAGTCCAGGAAGTCTACCGCTAGATAAGAACCTACTCCTTTTTAAAACCTGTTATTTTTTTAAAAGCAGAAGTAAATCTTGGATTAAATGCATCCTATACATGTTTAAATATCCTGCTTTCATAAAAGAAGCCAGAAGAGAGCACAATAATCATTACCTCTGTTCTCCTACACAGAGTTGGATACAAGAGTTCTACGAAATATTCAAATTAGCATTCCCAGTTACCACCTAATGGAAAATTTGTTTTGAAGTACACCACCCTGGGGAAAACAATGAACACCTATTCAAAATTTCACCTTTTCCCTGTACAGAGCATGCAACGGAGACATCAGTATCTGCAACAGAATGTCTTTAGTTTCAACAGCCATGACAACTCTCTCCATTTCAGCTTGATTATCAAGATTGGTCTATCTGCTCTTCCTTTGGTGTAATTCTTGATTTCTTAGGAAGTATTACTGGCCTTCCATTCTTTAAACACAGATTTAAAGAGGAAAACAAAATATTGGAAAGACATTACTAGGTAAGTTTCTAACTCTTCTCTTAGGTTCTTTAATAAAACATTCATTGGCAGCTTTTAAAGACTCAGATTTATATTCTTCCAACCAATATTTTTGTTGCATCCTTTCTCCTCTTTTAAAAGGACACAGAGATGTAACCAAGTATGCCATTTTATATTAAAAGCCCCTCATCACATGAATGTGCTTTCAATAAAGGCTGTAACAAACCAGACTCATTTTAGGTACAAGTAAGTGTCTCTTAGTACAAAAGGACCTCAATCATCCTGTAACATTACCATGTCAAAAACATTAAGCTACCCTTAAGCTACCCTTTCCATTACAGCAGTTAAACAGTTTAGAGAAGTTCTCAAGACAGGTGATCTCCTTACTTACTTGAAGGGCTAACTATATAAGGCCTTCATCTGAATACTTGTGTGTTTAGCAAAACCCAGAGGTGCAACCTGCTATGCAAACACCAGTGGGATGAAATTGTCATCTGCACAGAGAGGAAGCTTTCCTACCATGGAATTACAGCCCTCCAGCTTTCAGTTCTTTTGCCATTCTTACCTCTGTCAGATCTTGCTCACTGACACTGGAGGTGGCACTGACTTTCTTCCCTGAAGTCTGTTCACTGTCAGATCCACTGGCATCCCCCTTAGCATAGCTGTGCACTGTGAACACCCCGGCTGGCCCAGGAAGAGTTCGTTTTGCCAACAGATCAGATGAGTCAGAGTCTGAAGAATAGGCAGGTGAGCTGCACTGAACACTGGATGTAGCACTCTGCTTTGAAGCTGGCAACACTGAAGTGGAATTTGAAGCATGTGAAATGGAGAGATCCAGTACAGCTGCTTCTTGTTCTTCTTCCTCCTCAAGCTTCACTGTTTTCAATTCTTCAAATTTGGCTGAGTCCACACCACCTGGAAGCAGGGATATACTGACTTTTTCTGAAGTCTGGGCAGAACATTTGTGCAACTATTTGCACAAAACCAAATAGAAAAGCAAACTACTACACACAAAAAAACAACAGTACGTCATATAAAGAGTAGATGATTAATTCAAACACCTATAAAGTCACAGATGGCTTAGTAAGAGAGAGAATAAAAGCATCTGCTCATTGCCTCTCCCATCAAGAGAATTAGGGTATATCAACCAAAAGCAGCAGACAGTGAGTTCAAAATAAACAGAGATGATCCTTTATACAGATGAATATGTAGTTAAAACAGCCTAACTCCTGGCCATATGTTGCTGTGGGTAAGAGGTTACAAACGTTCATGGAGACTTAACAAAGAAAAAAAAAACCACAAACCAATAGAAGATTATTAAATACAAGCTGCAAAGGGCTGGAAAACACAATACAAGAGGGGGCATCACATATGTTCTCCCTGTTCTTGTATTGTTTCACAGGCCCTTTGCTCCTCCCTTAATAGCAAGGATAACTCGTCCATTACAAGCCACACGAATTTTGTCCAGCCTACTTATTACAAAATTACAAGTAACACCTATAAAGCATACGAGACCCACAGCACCAGGAAGTGTGCATGTGTTTTACTAAGCAATTCCTACAAGCAGGTCACATTGCTCAAGAGAGATACAAAGGAGCTTAGACTACTGAGGCATCCCATATACTTCTGTATGCAGGCAGGCAAAATAAAGAGTAAAAATAAAAAACTAGAAAATGGTAATATTTCAAGACCTATAACAGTAAATTTCTTAGGTGCTAGCAATGGCTCTGATAAACCAGTGTCTGCTTTTTTGGACACAAAAGCATCCTACTAACTAGCAGCATATTGAAGAGTGCCCCAGACAAGCCTGGCACACAGTTACCTGGAAGTTTGAGCCTTTGTTCACCTTGCTGCACAAATTCACTCGTAGGCCTCTCACAAGGCTCTGCCATGTCCGCTTCATACTGTGTGGAGCTCAGCTCCTCCTTAGGGAAGGCCTCACTCTCACTCACCTCCTGAGGCACCTCCAGGCAGACCCTGTGCCTTTTTGTCCCTATGCGGTGCTTGGGGATGCTGCAGAAGACAAATCCCTATGTCAGGTTAGCAAACATGTAAATGTGTTAAATTCCTGTGTGAATGCATAAAATACAGTCTGGTTTGGATCAGTGTTTTATGAGACAGCCTCTGGGAAACCAAATAGTTTCCAAATTATTCTGAAATGTTTTCTTTGCCTTTCCAGAGGAAAAGTCAGTAATCCCTAGAGATGACTTCTCAGAATGTTAATCATGTATTAAGGCAGCTATACTCTAGCCTGGCATTCTTTACCTGAAACAAAAAATCCTCTCCAAACAAAACTCAAAACAAATCAAACCAACAACAACAAAACTACCACCAAAGACAGCTTTAGGAACAGTAGTTGGCACTGACTGAAAAAGATTTAACTGCAAAATGTACAATGATTATCCTGTTGACCTCCAGCAACCAGGAACTCCACACCAATGCCACAGCTTGCTGCACTGATTGTACCAGAATTTGCTAGCAAGTACTGTGCCACAACCTCAATACAATCCCTTTTTCTTCTGGCCTGTCAGTGCAGGGTACACACTACCAATCCAGGTTTCAGAGGTCTGTCCCAAGATGAAGAACTACCTTCTAGCTGGTGTGCTTCCTGCTTACCACAGACTATCTATTAATGTGGACTTAAATAGTAAAAAATATTAAGAGTAAACACTTGTTCCCAGGAAAAAAGGTTATTGCTAACTCTCGCTGTTCTATCACAATGGCAAACATTTAATTGCAACTGGGTTCAAATTCTAAGAATACAACAGAAAAGTAGAGAACTATATAAAGCAGTACCTTTTTGTCTCATCCCCATCCACATCCTCTTTACAAGTCTCCTCTGTTTCCATCTCCTCAGCACAGTGTTTCCCATTCTTGACTTTTTGCATGAGATCCCCTTTAAGGAACTCTGCTGCCTCTGGGGTTGGAAGAGCATGGTCAATGACAGTCACGTCCTTCCCAGCTTTCCAAAGCTTGTAGCGATCTGGCTGGTACTTCCTCACAAACACATCCATGGAGATCTTCACCATGTCCTTCCGACATGAGCACTGAAGTCACAGAAAATATTGAAGTAAGGCCAAATACTCAACAGTTCTACTCTGCATTTCTCTAGCATTTTGCTTTTAGGATTTTAACGAACAAAATCCCACACTCACATGTAATTGAGCCTCAGAATTTTCAAGACTCTTTCCCAGGAAATTGAGAGGGTATATATTAGGTTGGTAAAAATGGCAGAAAAACCAGCAAATACACGAAACAGAAAACCAGATGTTATCACAACAACTAGGAAAGAAAGCTCCTTAGTGTTTTTACAGAGTTGCTGGTAGAAGCTGAGTGTTTCAGAATGGTCTCATCCAGAAACAGGCTGCAAAACCAGAGACTGTAATGAAGAAATCAGAGCCAAACAAACTCTGGGCCTATCCAGAGCAGTAGAGGTTCCCCTCACCCAGGCATGGTTACAGCTAGTGCTTCAAAGCATTCACTTCAATGTAGCTTCTGAAAACATTACCCTGGTTTGTAAGGCACCTCTACAGGGATAGAACACTGTTCAGTTTAAGGTTCAGCCAAGATACTTATTTTGATAGGTTATATAAGTTACTGAAGTCATACTCCAGCCTAAACAGTCAATAAATAATGGTTAAAACACTGGAGAAAAATACTGATTAGCTCTGCCCACCAAGCATATTCCTTCACCTCTGGAAAGACAACCAGTTCCATGCTTTTCTTTGAAGCCTGGTTTGAGCTGCACAAACTTACAAAACAGTTAAAATTACAAAATCCATGGCTGACACAAGGCACAAAGCAGGACTTTGTCTGCATGTTGCTACTTTATGAGAAAGCAAACATCACATCTTGAAAAAGTTGGAAAACACTCTCTTAAAGCTAACCGTGGGGGCTTAATGACAGCAACAGATCACTCACCAGCACCGACTGCTTCCCATACTCAATCCACCGAAGAGTAGCAAAGTTGGTAGATTCAGCACAGTTAAAGCCATGGTTAAAGCCAGCATGATAGCTGTAAGGAAAGGTTATCATGAACTCTCCAGCCTCCTGTGTCACCTAGAAGAGAATTGAGACATCACTGTGTTATTCAGAGTTTAAGAAGGTACTTGGTGTATATAATTAAAAGGAGTTCCTGTACCCCGCTCAGCAGCACACCCAAAAATCCAACTCACAGATAGTGGCTGGAGGTCCCTACTGCAATGGACAGACTTGCTACTGATCTTCACTATTTTGCTACTTATGTTAAATATCTGTTTACTGAAAAACCACACTCAAAAGTTTTTTTACTAAAACACACCACAACTGGTCAATTTAGCACAGAAATGGTTATACATACAAAATACACTGTCACCAGCTATATGAAGTTCATAAAGATACTTATTTGTATCAGCTACAGATTTGGCTGAACAGTTATCTAAGGTCGAGTAAATTTCTGTCCGTAGAGAACTTGAAAATTTATTGCTGTTTTCTTTTGCTGTTCACATTAGAGTGCAACTCTCAGTCAGTGCTCCACTGCTTGCCCTTCAACATTTCCTCACCGTAAAGGCTTATGATAACAAAACTCTTCAGCTGCCCAGGCAGATGATACAGTATCTCTGAATAAGAACGCAAAGACTAGATATTTAATATCTCTGGGTGGAAGGGGCAACTGCAGGTCATTACCTGAGAAAGTAAGGTAGTGTATAAAGTAACTAATGTAATTAAAAAATTGACAGAGGACAACCCTTCTTTTTCTACTGAGGAAGCAGATTGTAACAAAATTAGCAGGGGCAAATTTGAAACAAAAAAAGAAAAAAATCTCACTTCACTGAATACACATCTAAACAGTGAAGTGAATCCAACACAGGAAATAATACTTAGTTTTAAGTAAAAAAAAAAAAAAACCCACAAACAAAAAACACAGAAAACAAAGCCTTTGTTTTTAGGAGTCCTTGACAGATTTTTTAGGCTCAAACTCTTTCAGGCCCCAGCTGCCATATAAATGGAAGTACAATAGGAAGGACTGCTGGACTGCCTTATACCCTGCCTGTTTCTCTTTTCCTCTCTAAGCATCTGCCACTGGCTGCTGTTAGAAACAAGACAAGGCTGCAGGAACCTCTTGATCAAGCTGGTATAACCACGATTACTTTTCTACACCTTATCAAATGGAATTCCGTATTTCTTCAGAATTGATGGAGAAATGAGAGTCATCTTGTGACGGAGAAATGCTTCACAGCTTTGAGCACTTCCTGGGAAAAAACCTGTTTAAAATAAAGACAAGGAGAGATGTTATCATTGTGCTCAAACTACATTTATTTTTCAGCAGTTTTATGAAAAATTACTGCCTAGACACTTTTTCCCTACAAGTATGGGCCACCTTATTTGAAGTGCGCTAGTTTGCATGCTGAAGAAATATGACAACTCCCTAAGATTTCTCTTTTAACAGCTGCCATTTTGAAAGAACATAAGAAAGACCTCAAATAGGAGGATCCTCCCTTGGCCATAACCTTCCAGTTTTAATAATCAATAGCTAAGGATTTTCTCATTAAAGGTTAGACAGACCACAAGTTCATTATTTGTAATGTGACAATTTCTCTCGTATGTATCCTACAAGCAAACATTCAGAAGTAATGTAATCTATATTCTAAACGGCAAATTACCAGCTCAGTCAGTCATGCCAACCTGTGCTCTGTAAAAGAGCTGAAACCCACTGCAGCTGTCCATCCCATCTTTAGAAAAAGGCAGGACATGAACTGCCTGATTACCTTTTGCAAGTCTCTCCAGCCGCTTCCCATGCTCTGGAGGGATGGAGTACCTGCAATTGTAAGAACAAGTCTGTTAAGTTCAAGTGACAACAACAAAATCTCGAAGTCTGACTGGAAATCATGATCAGTCATCAAGATGTGAATTACTTTAAAAAAAATTCTCTGTCTCTACACTTGTCTTTTTCAAAGTTTGATGTAAAGCTAAAAATCTTCATTGAAAACTTTTACCTTTCTATCCCAAGAAAAATCAACACCCGAAAGATGACCATTTCTTTCAACGCCTTCCACTCAAGCAATCAAGGAAGTAAAAAGTCTGATGTACATAATTAGCAGATCTGTGCAGCAAAATAGGAGTTGTAATGAGAAAGGGAAGAGCACTTCCTGAACTGCCTCAGTTCACAGCTGTGTCATCTCAGTATACTCAGTGCAGGAGGAATACAGGGCAAGAGAGAAAATGGAATCACCTCTTTCATCTGCTCAGACAAAGATGGAATTAAGTCAAAAGCCACATCCTTAAAACATGTACAACTCATGAAGTGCCCTTTATGGCCATGTCTCTCCCTGTACACACCTTTTTATGGGTGCCATAAAACTCCTGGCTGATATGATTACAATAGATAAATCAACCCACTTAGTTTGCTTTCACTCTGGAATATAGTGCTAAATTCTGAATGGATTCCTTGCTAAATTAATCCAAGATACCAGCAAAGCTCACTTCTTCCAAGTACCACTGTAGAAGAAGCAATGGCCAAATAGCTCAACAGACTAAACTATTCTGTTTCATGTTTCCCTGCTACTGCCACTGCATGGGGTTGTTCATGGGTCACATTGTGCTAGCTATTATTTTTTTCTTCAAAGCTCTAATAAAAGGCAGCCAAAAATACTAGTTTCCAACAAAAGTTCCATGGAAACAATTGCTGAAGTTGCTTGAGAAATTCATTTGTGAACAGAAGGGCATGATTCACTCTCAAAATGTAACCCATTCTACAGAGAAATTCAGGAGTCTCCCCTAAAAAGAATCAAGAAAGCTCAGACACTGGACAAACCACTTAGTGACATCCACTAGCCTGATGACCTCAAGGTCTGTTAAAAACTGGCTGTTCCCCCAGTGCCTGTGTGACCATACCTCTGCATGGTCATTTTAGAGCCTCAGGAAATGATAAGCAAGTTTGCCAAGTTTTGGTCCTACCACAGTAGAGAGGATCAATGCTATACTGTAATTCAGAAGAACTCTCTGCATCAGGACTGCAACCAGACCCTTCTAGAAAGTAACCAAACAAATTCTACTGAGGACATGCACTGCTCTGCAGGTCCTTACAGATTTATAATGTTCTTGTCATCAGACAGAACTGCAGTGCAAGACTGGAGAATTGGCAATTATTTTAGTAAACTCTTATTAGCTTCATGACTTTGACTCCAATATTTTATGGTACTGCTTTTCTACATCCAGAAGATTCCTTAGAAAATCTTACCATGATTTGGGTTCCCCAAAATGCAAATAATTAATACTGTAGAGATCCATGTCCTCGGTGTGCCAAGCAAAGGAAGTTTTCCACATGCCAAAATAAAGGTAAGGAGTATTCACTCCTTCGATGGTTATGCCACTTTCATTCTCCACAATATCCAGGATTGTGTTCAATCTGCCAATATTCCATGCATCTACATGCTGAAAGACGCAAGTCTCATGTCAAACAAGGATTACAAAGTACAAAACCACACAGCTGAGATGACAGTTTGCAAAAGCTTAACAGACACTTGTGAAACAGCACATCACAGAATTACACAGCTCAAGCTGCAAGCTAGTTCACCTAAACTCAAAGTTCTGCATGGTAGCTTGCATAGTGATTGCTTATTGGCCTTTAAGGAGGGAAAAAAATTACCAGTCAACATAATGATTACAAAGGAGAAATAATCACGAAGCTACAGACTTAACAGAGCAGAGAACAATAGCTGATGTTGATTGAGTTTGAGCTGATGTCTGGAACCTTTTGAACAAAACCACTTTTTGTTCCAAACATCTTTTAAAAGAATAAATCATGGTAGTTTAGGAGACAAGCAAGCAGAATGCAAATTGTCTTTTGACAGTTATCATCCTACCACCTAACAGCTACAGAGCTGTCCCACAAAAACACATACACCAGTGGATACCAAAGCATCATGTATCCACTGATCAACACTTCCAACCCCCACATCCCTTTCAGGACAAAGCAATGCTTGGGCAAATAGTGGGGTTTGCTTTTTTAAACTGAACTGCACTACACTGAAGTGCTAGCAAAGGTCCCTTAGAATGCTACCTTTATCAGCTGCCTACTCTAGAAGCTGAAACTATGCTAAGACTATCATTAACTTTTTCCAAAAGGTAAGAGTCAAATACCACATTAGTATTTATGGAATGCAATATATCAGAACTGTTACCTGAAAACCAGAACAGTTTACTTACCTTGTCATAGAGTGTGCCATTAACGTCAGCCCCGTAGATGGGGGCATTGAACGTGAGGTTCTTCCAGTATTTTCTTTCAAGGTCTTCAAAGTCCGTGTACCGGGGTGTGCAGTATCTGAAAAAACCAAGAAAGAGACTAAAGACTTTGTGGTTTGATATTTGACAAGTCAATACTGATGTGTTCCTTGACTGAATGAAGGGAAAGCTACAATAAAAATACCCAATGTGTGTTACCAGCCAAATGAAAAGTGAAAGCAGTCATGACTCTTGTTTCTGTGACACTCAAGAATGGAAGTATCAGGAAGACAATTACTTTCCCCATTTCTCAGTTTACTTTCATTTTTGCTTTGTGCACTTTTCTGGAGTCAGAACAATTTCACCTTCTAGCTGTAGCTACTTAGAAGCAACGAGGCAGTCAAAACCAGAAATGATACAAAGAACAACGTAAAAAACCCCCAAACAAACCCAAAGTTTTCTGCCACTGTGAAACTAGCAAACCTTCACAGACTCACCATGGCCAAACATGCTCTGTTTACCAGCAAAATACCTACTCTTGATGCCCATTCCATGCTAACCATATACTGGTCTAGATGTAGCACTGGGCAATCAAATTTGGTCTTAATACCTATGTAATGTGTGTCTATATAAACAGACTCCAGAAAATTACATATATATAAAGTAAAACAGCAACTTCCATCAAATTGTTCTATTAAACAAAATTCTAAAATATCTGGTCTATACTACTTTTGAAAGCTAAAACAAGCTTTGATGGACTGACTGTAGCTGGCAATTCCAATGCTATTTCTAGTTATGCAAAGGCTATTTTGCCTTAACTCCTTTTCAAGTGATCTTGTTTTCATCTCCTTTTTTATGTCATGACCATTCCTTTCTCCACTACTTAGTAAGTATTGCTATGGTCTAGCTACTGGGGACAGACAGACAGGAGCGCACAGCACAAACAAAAAGTCCCGCTGCCATTACACATCATCGTGCCACATAGGTGACAAAGGTCCCCATGCACACAGCCTGCTGTACAAGCAACCTCATCAGCCCAGGGCACGACGTTCACACTGCTGACCCCAGAACACACCGAGGACCTGGCCCCTGTGGGAAGCTGTGGATGCCCCATCCCTAGAAGTGTTCAAAGCCTGATTGGATGGGGCCCTCAGCAACCTGTCCTTGAGAAAAGAGCCCCTGCCCCTGACAGGGTGGGGAACCGGATATTTTTAACGCCCCTTCCAACCCAAACCATTCCATAACTTGAAGTGCCCGGGACCAGCCATACTTGTCACTGTTGGCGATCCTGCGGAACTCGCGGACCGTCATAGCCTTCTTCTGGATGTTGTACTGCGTGAAGAGCCCGGACTGCCCCGTCACCACCTGCTGGATGGGCGCGGGGATGACGAGCTCATCGATGTCATCGTAGCACTGCCGAGGCTTCCACTCCTTAGGCGGCACGATCTGCGGGGACACACGGGCCGGGAGCGGCGGCCGCGGCCGGGGACAGCGTCAAACTCGGGGAACTCGGGCCGAGCCCCGGCCGGGGCACGCCCGCTCCACCGGCGCCGCGGCGTAAACAAAGGGCGGAGGCGGCCGGTACGCGGCCCGGCCTCCACCCGGGGGGAGAGGGAGTGTCGCACCTTGGCCAGCCCGGCGCGGTGGGCGCCCTGCGACTCCACGTAGGCGATGTAGCGGCTGAAGTCGCGGAACTCCTCCATGGTGGGGCGGAAGGTCATGATGCGCTGCCCAGGGTTGAGGCTCTCCAGCTCCGAGGCCATGATGCCGGGCCGGCCCTGCGCGGAGGAGGCGGGGGTGTCCTTGCGGGGGGCGGGACACAGCCGCGGCCCCGCCCCCCCCGCCCGCCGGCCAATCGCCGCG
>WBMY01012848.1:620682-874226 GCA_013397315.1 Donacobius atricapilla | reverse complement strand
CAGGACCCTGCGGCTCACTCTCCCTCTCACGGCGGAGAACGCCACCGACTCACCCCCCCGTCCCTCCCGCCGGCCCGGCCCGGCCAGCGCCACAGAACCCGAGTCCCCGCCCGCCGCGCTCACGNCGGATCCTGCCCGCATTCCTCCTGTATCCCGCCCGCTCCCCGCCTCCGGGCCCCGCGCAGTGCCGCCGGGTGAAACTAATCCCGGCCCAGCAGGCGCTCTGCGCGAGGTGGACGCTAACCCCGGGTACGTGGGTGCTGCCGAGAGCGGGTGTTTCGGGCGCAGAGCGGTGACACACGACGGGCATCTGCCAACCGAGCACACGAACCCCGCTTATTATACTCCTACAGTTTCCGTGTGCAAACAAAGCCAGAGCAGAATGTGGTACTTTGCAAACGTTTGGCAGCGAACGCAGACTGAGGCTGGACCGGCACCAGGCTCGGCCCACGCCAGGGCGCTTGGCCGGCACAGTGCGATGATCTAGAGACGTGGAAAAGTGCTGCCGTAGCCAGAGGATGTTGCCAATAATCCGCCACCGTTTGTGTCAAGGACTGGGACCCGACAGCACAGCTTTAGCAGCAAATACCTTTTGTGTGTACAAGGCTGAGTTCTTAAAAGCCTGTCTGGGGACAGTGACCTCTCCTTGGCTGGGACTGGCTGCCATTTTCAGACTGTTGTGCTGAATGCACTTTAAGTGCCAATGACCAACCTTGAAAGTAAGCACAACCCACCTGAAAAAGCCATCCTCAGAGACCAGGCTTGGTCCCTCACGCCTAAATAAAACCTTGATTTCACTCTGTTTCTCCTGGTACTTGTTTCCTTTGCTGTCATGCTAGAGGCAGGCAGCAGCCACGAACGGCCTGACAAAACACCACTCCAACACAGGTCTCCTGGTCTGCTGCCTCTCTGACCTGCTCAGATTTTGAATTGCCATGTATATACACACCAAACCCCCGAAGTGAATTACAGCAGCAGCAGGCACAACATACAGCGTCCTATAAAAAATCAGACAACTGTTGGGTAACAGTTTTGAGACAATTGCATTTCTGGCCTTTCTGGTGGCTTGGCAGCTGCACTTGCCATCCTTTAGTCTAGAAACGCCAACTACTATTATCATAGAATCACAGAATGGTTTGAGTTGGAAGAGACCTTGAAGATTATCTTGTTTCACCCCCCTGCATTGCACAGGGTAGACCAGGTTGTTCAAAGTCCCATCCAACCTGGCCATTTCCAGGAATATTTCCAGGGATGAGACATCCACAAGTTCTTTGGGCAATCTGTTTCAGTGCCTCACCACCCGTGTAGGGACGAGTTTCTTCCTTACATCTAATCTAATCCTGCCTTGTTTTGAGTTCAAAGCCATTCCCCCTTGTCCTATCACTACAGGCCCTTGTGAGAGGTCCTGTTCCAGTTCTCTCTTTAGGCACAGGAAATTGCATAAGATCTCCTTGGAGCCTTCACTTCTCCAGGCTGAACAAGCCCAGCTCTCAGGCTGTCTTCACAGGAGAGGTGCTCCAGCCCTCTGAGCATCTTTGTGACCTCCTCTGGACCTGCTGCAGCAGGTCCGTGTTATTCCTGTGTTTGGGACCCCAGAGCTGGACACAGTGCTCCAGGTGGGGTCTCACAAGAGCAAAGCAGGGGGGCAGAATCACCTCCCTCAACCTGCTGCCCACAGGAGACACGAGTCAGCCTTTTCAAGATGACAAGTGGCAGAATGTTCCTGTGAGCAGAAATGTGTAGGCATGGAAGCTCGCTAACCTGTAATTGTTACTGGGGACTGAGGTAGCTTATTATAACTGGCAAAAGGGCAACAATGAGCTTTTAATTGGAAGGATCAGAATTATTCCTGCCCTCAGAAATGAACCAGGTCAAACAGGAAAAAAAGGAAAAAAGATAGGAAAAAAAGGTCACTCTTAACTAGGAAATGTTACAAATGAAAATGGCAGTGTTGCTGAGGACAAGAAATTTGGGGACTGTGGGGGAAGGAGTTGCCAAGCTACTGTGCAGAGCCTGCTAAGATTTTTTTCAGTGTTATAGCTATTTCTTTTTCCTTATTTAACAACTATTTTGCCTTTGAAAAACAAAATTTAAAGCAGTGAAATCCCAAAGGGACAGTGCTTGGTCAGGATGTTATTTGGNCCTTCCCAGCCGCAGCCAATCCCTGCCCGCTGCCCGCTTCCCAGCCAATAGGAATTCGACGACCGGCCTGGGAGGGTCAGCGAATCAGGAGGCCGGGCGCGGGGCGGTTGCTAGGCAGGCGGGCGGGCGGGACCAGGCTGTCGCTAGGGGGCGTTCGAGGCGGGCGGCGCCGGGGCAGCCTCAGCCCGCGCAGTGATGGTGGGGGCGCTGCTCNGGCTGAGTTCTTAAAAGCCTGTCTGGGGACAGTGACCTCTCCTTGGCTGGGACTGGCTGCCATTTTCAGACTGTTGTGCTGAATGCACTTTAAATCTCTAAGTGCCAATGACCAACCTTGAAAGTAAGCACAACCCACCTGAAAAAGCCATCCTCAGAGACCAGGCTTGGTCCCTCACGCCTAAATAAAACCTTGATTTCACTCTGTTTCTCCTGGTACTTGTTTCCTTTGCTGTCATGCTAGAGGCAGGCAGCAGCCACGAACGGCCTGACAAAACACCACTCCAACACAGGTCTCCTGGTCTGCTGCCTCTCTGACCTGCTCAGATTTTGAATTGCCATGTATATACACACCAAACCCCCGAAGTGAATTACAGCAGCAGCAGGCACAACATACAGCGTCCTATAAAAAATCAGACAACTGTTGGGTAACAGTTTTGAGACAATTGCATTTCTGGCCTTTCTGGTGGCTTGGCAGCTGCACTTGCCATCCTTTAGTCTAGAAACGCCAACTACTATTATCATAGAATCACAGAATGGTTTGAGTTGGAAGAGACCTTGAAGATTATCTTGTTTCACCCCCCTGCATTGCACAGGGTAGACCAGGTTGTTCAAAGTCCCATCCAACCTGGCCATTTCCAGGAATATTTCCAGGGATGAGACATCCACAAGTTCTTTGGGCAATCTGTTTCAGTGCCTCACCACCCGTGTAGGGACGAGTTTCTTCCTTACATCTAATCTAATCCTGCCTTGTTTTGAGTTCAAAGCCATTCCCCCTTGTCCTATCACTACAGGCCCTTGTGAGAGGTCCTGTTCCAGTTCTCTCTTTAGGCACAGGAAATTGCATAAGATCTCCTTGGAGCCTTCACTTCTCCAGGCTGAACAAGCCCAGCTCTCAGGCTGTCTTCACAGGAGAGGTGCTCCAGCCCTCTGAGCATCTTTGTGACCTCCTCTGGACCTGCTGCAGCAGGTCCGTGTTATTCCTGTGTTTGGGACCCCAGAGCTGGACACAGTGCTCCAGGTGGGGTCTCACAAGAGCAAAGCAGGGGGGCAGAATCACCTCCCTCAACCTGCTGCCCACAGGAGACACGAGTCAGCCTTTTCAAGATGACAAGTGTCAGAATGTTCCTGTGAGCAGAAATGTGTAGGCATGGAAGCTCGCTAACCTGTAATTGTTACTGGGGACTGAGGTAGCTTATTATAACTGGCAAAAGGGCAACAATGAGCTTTTAATTGGAAGGATCAGAATTATTCCTGCCCTCAGAAATGAACCAGGTCAAACAGGAAAAAAAGGAAAAAAGATAGGAAAAAAAGGTCACTCTTAACTAGGAAATGTTACAAATGAAAATGGCAGTGTTGCTGAGGACAAGAAATTTGGGGACTGTGGGGGAAGGAGTTGCCAAGCTACTGTGCAGAGCCTGCTAAGATTTTTTTCAGTGTTATAGCTATTTCTTTTTCCTTATTTAACAACTATTTTGCCTTTGAAAAACAAAATTTAAAGCAGTGAAATCCCAAAGGGACAGTGCTTGGTCAGGATGTTATTTGGAGTAGCTGATCTTTAAAGGTCTCTTCTAACCCAAACCACTCTATGATCCTGTGAATTAACATCACTAGGAGGCAAGCCAAGCTTGGGCAGTGCCTGCACAGCTCTTGCTACGAGCATCAGTGGTATGAATAAAAATATGAAAATAGAAAGAACAGAAGGGCACCTCAGTGCCCAGAAATTCACCTCTGACTAGCTGCCATTTAGCTGCTGTCCCACCTGTCAAACTGGCCTTTACAGAGCTGCTTATCTGAGGCTGCACTGGGGCTACCTGGTATAACTAAGGAATGGAAAAATTTCACCCACGGGAAAAAAAAAAAAAGACAGCAGTAATAGCCTAGCTCCATTGCTCAGAGCAAATATGGTTGGTTGGTTTGAGACTCCAAACAGAAGAAGCTGAAGTGTCTTACAGCTCCATCTCCAGACCTTTCCCTTCAGATCTGGAGCACAGTGGGGTACTGATACCAGAGGAAGGGAAAAGTCTGAAGCTGATACCAAAGCAAATGAGGCAAAAAAAAAAAAAAGCCAGCTGTGATAAATCCTTTCTAGCCAGGAAAATCTGAGCAGTGCAGCCCAGGAAAGTCAGTACCAAACCCTGGGAGGAAGCAGGGGGGCTCTGCCTGGAGTGTGGCACAAGCTGTGGTGCTGGCTCAGAGGGCAGATCAGGCTGGCATTGCTGTTTATCCCCTATACACTATGTTTTTTTTGTTCCCCTTTTATTTTTTGAGATATACAGAAATAATGGGAAATAAATGTTGAAAGAATAAGTGCTTTTAAAATGATATGAGTTAATTCCCTTTGGAGCAATGTTGGCTTTGTGTGAGCAGGCGAGTGGAGAAAAGGGGCTGGAGAAAAACTGTCACAGCAGCAGCTGTTTTTGCTGCTCTCTGACCTCTGGGACCTTGCCAGGGTGGCACATCCTCACACTTTGTGCACCGAGGCTTTCCTGGCCTGTGAGGCCAGCACGAGGCTTTGGCCATGTGGCTACCAGCAATAGCCTTGTCAAAGAGGCCTGGGCTCACTCATGTTCGATGTGCATTCCTCTGCCTCCTCCTGCTTCTACTCAGTCCACAGACAAGCCCACAGGTGGGGAAGGAAGTGCAAAGTGTTCCTGGGCAATGAGAAGGAAGGTCCATGCACGCGTGCCTATCTGTAAGCGTTCTGGCAACTTTTGGTGAGAATCTCTGCATTCAAGGCTGTACATGGACTAAAGCTTTGTGCTGTTCGTGTGGCAGTGCCTGGTGAGTGCTCTGTGAGTGGCAGAAGCATTATCACCACCTGTAGTTCGGCAGCAGAGGTGAGCACTGTTGCTGCAGCACAGGCAGGTGCTCAGTGCCCATCTCCCAGCTGGCTGGCTGTGACAGCGAGCGTGGTGCCCGTCGTTCCCAGACACACCCGTGCGTGAGCAGGTGTTCGTCTGGCTGTGCCGCTCTGCCATCCTTGGCCCTGACAGCGATGACAAGCAGCCCAATGCCAGCAACGCTGGCACGTGCCCACACACACACCTGCACGTGTGCTGCCTCACAAGGGCAGGAGCCTGCTTTCCCCTCGGATCTGCATCCTCAGTGAGGCTGCCCAACAGCCCCTCAGGACACTCTGTAGCGAAGCAGTGTAGTAAGAATGAGCCAAGCAAGGGGAAAATATTTCTGCATGTGGCACCTACCCAGGAACTGGTCTGGCCTGGCAGGAAAGGTGTGTGTGTGACTGAGCTCCAGTAGTCACCAAGGAATCACTATGGTGCCATGCTAGGGAAAAGCTCATCAGTGTGCCACGCACTCCCACCCATTGTGGACATGCTGGCCAGGGCACATTTGGCTCCCTTGGGAAGGATGGAAATGCCACAGGGCCCTGATCCACGTGGTTCTGCCCCTTGCACTGGCTTTTCCCCTCACACACCTGTGCTGTGTGCAAGTGCTGATCTCTCCAGGAGCCGACACTTTGTTCTTTGCAGGTCATACATGGGCAGGGCTGGGCTGGGCTGTCTGCACAGAGCAGGCAGGGCTGCCAGCCTGGGCAGGGGTTTCACACCTGAACAAACTCTGGTGGTGCTCTGCAGCCAGGGGCCAGGTGACGGCTTTACTGTTGAGCACTAACTTTGAATACATGACTGTGCTCAGGGCTACAGAACAGCATTACTGCAGCGTCCCAGGAGGTTGGCAACGACCGGTATCGCCACCACAGCTATCACCAGTGACCCCTTTCTTTCCTCCAAGTCCAGTCAGGCAGTGCACTCACATACAGCTGCAGGTGGGGCAGGAGGTAGCACACACATGCACAAAGGGAACTGTCACAGAAGGTTTCCAAGCTCCCTGCAGGCACAGGGTTCCTGCAGAAAGTACAGTGCACTCATGGCTGGGATATACCTGTGGGAAAGAACTTACCTGCCACAGGTTGATTAGTGTGGCCATTGCCAAAAGATTCTATGGCCTCTGCTTATTGCAGAAGAAACAGACAAGAAAGCCAGCTTGTATGAAACCCAATTATTCAAATTTATTAACATCAAGAATTATGCAATGATGCTGTAGATTTTTTTTATTAACAAATAGAAAACAGACTGTATACAACAGTGACCCCTACAGCACTATGCATCCACAAAGTAAAAATGAATGTGTCCTCCAACATTACCAACCCTGGATTGCTGATTTCAACGTAGCTTGGATTCTTAACATTCGGAATACATGTGATAATACAATTAGATACCCTTCCACCACCTTTATTCATAACTCAATGCACTCAAAAGAGGGCTGCTCACTCCCCATCTTTAGTGCAAGTGTGATATAATAAGGAGTATTAATATATAGTACCATTAAATTAAGTCCAGTAGTCTTGCCACATTGGTTCATTAGAACATCCTGAAGTAGCGGAAAGTACAATTCTAGTGACTCTTAACATTTGTAGGATAGCAGAAATTATAGATACACCCAACCTCTGAAGCCACGTGTACTCCCCTCCCCTTCCCTGCAATACCCTGCTTCCAAAGAGAGCCGGTACAGCTCTGCTGTGGATCGGCTGGGCTTGTGCTCCTTGCCTTTGTCAATGCTCTGACGCACTCCACTGGTGAGAGGTGACAGGATGGTGCTTGCACGCACAGAACCATGGGATTAACACAAAGGGCCGTGTCTTGCTCTTTCCATCCCCTCCCTGGGGAACTGTGGGACCCCCTCGCTACTCTTGCCCCCTTTCCAGCAAGACACACAAAAAGAGGTTCCAATGCCTGGAGCCCGGGATTTCGGGTCTCTCACAAACAAGGCGACGACAACTCACGTCATATCAGGATCTGCCAATACACACGGTCACTGGATTGGTTGAACACGTATTGTAATAGGACTGAACAGTTTCCAGCTGACAAAGGGACGCTTCTTTGGCGACCCCACATGCCCTCCCAAACCCAAACCTACTAAGGAAATAATGGGGGCGGGGAGAAGACTAAAAAAATAATTGGTAGCTTAGGTCCAGTTCCATGAAATTTCATATTCTACAGAGGATTAAAAAGCCTATGGGGAATGGGGATGGGCAGGAACCACAAGCCAGCTGCTGCGAATTACCAAGGAAGCTGCACTAAAATGGGCAGAACCAGCAGTGACTGGGCTGAAATAAACACAGGGCAGTAAAAATGTAAAAGCAAAAGGAAATTAAAATACCAAAAACCCAACTCCCAAAGGTTTGGCAGGTCCAGTTCTGCTTGGGCAAAACATTAAGACTTGCAAAAAAATAAAAGAGAGAGAAGATTATAAAAACCACTAATAACTATTTTACATGTTTCAAAAAAAGATCCCATTCCACCCACCTAAAGCCTCGCTGTGAAATGCAGTCGGCATGAGAGAGGGTGAGAGATGCACATGAGCAGAAATTCAGCCAGAGACTGGAAATGCTTTTGGAGTCGGATTCCCTCATTTGGCGCTGGGGCTAAGTTCCTAAATGCCGTGGTCAAAACTGGTTGGCATGGAGGTCTGCTGCCTGGGCAGTACCTCCACCTGTACAGAAGGACTGAGGAATGGGCGGCTCTGGCTCAGAGGGACCCGTCTCCACTCCTAGACATCCCCACCGCGACTGGAGGAAAGCACTGTTACGTTGCATAGTGGTCAAAGCTGCCAAGGTACTCCAGTGCGGCTCTGTAGCACAGCTGGTACTGGTCCTGCAAGGAAGCAACGAGGGAAACGTGAGCAGAGAGGACACAAGGACAGTGGGCTGTAGGGTCCAACACCCAGAGACATCAGGCCCCTCCCTTCTCCCACAGATCTCCACTGCCACGCACAGGAAGGGAACTCACCTCTGTCTGCACCATGGCTGGCCGCTGCGTCCGCAAGGTCTTCACCATCTGGAATATGTCCACCACGCCCTCGTAGCGCATCCTCTCCAGCACAATGCTGAGTGTGATGAACACGCCGGTGCGCCCAACCCCAGCACTGCACAGGGAGCAAGAGGGGCCATTGTGAGTCCTGCCAGCCCCAGCAAGGCTCTGCAGAGCTCCTAGCAGTGGTGCAAGCTGCTCCTGGAGCACAGGGACCCGTTCACTGGGGAGAGGCTGCAGTCCTCACTTACCTGCAGTGCACCGTGATGGGCCCATCCTGCCCGAACTGCTCCTTGGTCTTGTGCACCTGCCCAATGAAGTCAATGAAACCCTCTCCTGTCTTTGGCACTCCCTGCTCAGGCCAGTCTGTGAACTGGAACTGGCGTATGGTCCGTGACTGGCCGTCCTGCAGGGAGAAGGGTGTTAGATGTGAACCACTGTGAGGGCCTGATCTCACTCCCCTCAGTGCTGGTGCTCTGATCTGCTCTCAGACCTCCTGAAGCAGACCAGGTGACAAGGTGCACAGGCCACAGATGAGCCCAGGCAGATCTTTTGCTGCATGTTTGGGACCTATCTCTGTCCTCATGTTCACCCCAGGGTAACTGAGCTAGGCTTTGGGCCCCTACAGGGTCCACTGGGTCAGTGTTTGGGGCCCAGCTCCACCCCAGGACCATGTTTACTGTAACACAAGGGTCCTGTGCCTGGTCACATGCTGCACACACAGACTCCAGGTGCAGGGGGACCTGTGTTAAATGCCTGCCCAAGTGAGCAGCACAGGCAAGGCAGGGTCTGCTGCTGACAGGGATCCCTGAGCTGCTCATGGGGCTGACACAGCTGTCAGGGCAGGAACCTGTGGAGAGAGGAGCAGTAGGTGGTGGGCAGCAGCCCTTTTTCCCTGCAGTGCAAGGTGGCATTTGCTTTCCCATTTCTCCAGGAGCTGTTGTATGCTCCCCTGACTGGCCTGGGTAGGGCAGAGGCACGAGAGGCAGAGGAGCTGGCGAGCCAGCAGATGCACGATGCACTCACCCTGGCATCTGTCACCTTAAACTCCCGGAGAATGTACTGTGGCATGTTGTACTCTGCCATGGGGTCCACCACGAAGTACTGGTACCGGGCAGAGCGCTCTGCAGGCCAGTACTGATGGCACTTCTCCTGTGGATGAGGAGCAGGGTAAGACATTAGCACTGACAAGCTGCTGCTCTTCCCTCCCACTCCCTGGGAGCCTGTGTGGTTGTGGGGCCACAGGTCAGCACCAGGCAGTGGGGGGCTTGCCCAGAGTGAGTGGTGCCAAACATAGACTGAGGTGAGCCAAGAGCTCATGCCCACAGACAGCAGCCCCATAGCTCCCTTCTCCCCACAGCAGGACTCGTACCCGGCCCATCTCACGCAGCTTTGTCAACATCACCACAATGGTGGAGTTGTGCTCCCAGAGCATCCGCCAGAAATCCTCCGTGGTCTCGGCCAGTGGTCCCTGCGTGGCGATGTAGGCCTTCTGATGCCTGTGACAAACACAATGGTGCTCAGAGCAGCTTCTCAGAGATGGGCAGCAGCTGCTCCTGGGGACTGGTGGGCTGGAGGCAGGGCCCCGTCGTACCAGGAAGCAAGGCTGACAATCCAGCTGTAGGAGGCATTCTCTTGGATGAGCCATGGGCTCTGGGAGAGAGATGAGTCTGTCCAGCACTTGTCTTCTAAGTGCTCCCCACAGACACAGTGAGCACAACACAGAGGATCCAGTAAAGCTCTTAGTCCTTGCTGGGGTGATGGCATCCCCAGCCCAGCCTCTTGCTGCTGCTTGTCTCCAGTGCTGCTGTTGCACTAAGAGCCCTCTTGGCACCCAGGCCCCCACTAGCAGGCTGCCAGCACCCACCTGAGCTGGAAGGAGAGACTGTGTTTGGGGATGATCCCGGCAGTACCCCTGTGTTCCTGCACTTTTACTCTCTGCAGTACCCACTGTCCCTCCCATTGCATGGGAGAACACAGAGCAGCTGAACCAGGGCACCTGGATTGCACACTCCAGATAATAACGAGGGCAGTGTGGAAACCATGAATACAGTTTTGTCTGCTTTTCTGAAGCTTCAGAATTTATTCTTGGTTCCACTGTCAACCAGAGCACCTCCCCTATTTTTCCCTGTGAACTGCTCCAGACTGCCCCCCACCCTGAAGAAAGCCCCCTCGGTGCTTTGGACTCAGCTCTGGCATGCTGGTACCGTGGCTCTCTGAGCTCCCAGACTGGCACAGCAGAACCTGGGCTGGCTCCACCACTGCGGGGCGCTGGAGCCCACGGCTTCTTCCGTCCTGCCTTCCTCCCTGCCTTCTGCCATCATCCCTCTCTCGACTGGTGCTATTTTTAATGGTGCTAAAATTAATGAACGTGCTGCAGGGCAGCTGTAACATGCAGGATGCAGACAGGGGCTGCTTCAAGATGGATTTATAACACATCGTAAAAAAACGGGAATGGGAATGCACAACGAAGTGAAAAAGCTAATAAAGATGCAGCATCAGTGATACCTTGCAAGACCTCGGGCCAACTGATTTCTTTAGCTAACTAGAAGACTGCTGGTTCAAAGGAAGGGATGGGAAGAGATAACAGAACTTGAGGATGGGGTAAGTAGCACGTGAAACGGGACCACCTGCTGTCCTGGCAGCCCTTGCCCGCCCTCTGTAGCACCACCAAGAGGCAAAGCCAGTGTTGCTCCTCATCAGCTCTGAAGCCAGGACAGTGGCTGCAGGTCATCTGTCAGACTCAGGCTGTAGCCAGGCAGCCACTTTAGTGGGTGGTGGTGGGTGGTTCTGCACCACACGGGCATGAGGGAGTGGAGGCTCCCTTTGCTCTGTGACAGTTTTTCTCCAGCCACTTTGTCCTTTCCCATTACTCTGTCCCACCCTGAGGGAGCCTGGCTTGCTGTGGTTATCCTGTGTTGGGATGCTCGCAGGGTTGCTCCCCTTTTGCTCCATGTCCACTCTTGCCTCCACATAGCCCCTCTCCCTGCAAACTCTTGCTGGGCTCAGCTGCTGGAGCAGCTACAAGGCACAGAGCTGCTGGCCTGGTTGCACCCACATCTGTTCCCTTTGGCAGTGCCTTTTGCTTCTGGGAGATTACCAGCCCAGAAGAGGCAGGACGAAGCCAAGCTGGAAGGGACATGTGCCTCATCTATCATTGTGTCCCCTGCTCCAGCACTGATAATTGGTGCACATGAGGGATGACCCTGCTGTGATGGTGCACAGAGGGATGACAGGAACTGGCCTTTTATGTGCATCACTATGATTTGGTTTGGATTATTGTCTAGGGGTTGGTTGGGAAGAGGATTTGACCACCGCACTGTTCTTCTCTCCTGGCATTTAGCATCTGAGAGTGACAGCAGATAGACACAGAAAACTTAAGCATTACTGCCCCAGTAGATCTTAATTTATGCTTTCTAAACTGTTCTGGAGAGAGGAGCCTGGTGATGGGCTTCCCAGTGTTCAGCATCAGCCCTGCCTGAGCACAGGGACTCCTCCCAAAATCAAGACATGGAACAAGCCTTGAGCTGCTGCCAGGATCAGCCACTCCGTGGAAGCACACTTCTAACTCCAGTTTCTACAAGAGGGGAGGCAGGTTTGAGTTAGGTACTGCAGATATAAAACACAAGCCAAGGGATGCCTACCAGAATATCCCATAAAACCTCCCCAGGAGCCAACACAGCCTGCCACTCCAGCCATATGGGCATCTGTCTAGAGCAACACAAGCCAGCCTGGCAGCGCTCACTCACAGGCAGTCTTCACATATTTTAACTACACACACTACAGTGTCTGAGAAGATGGAAATAGATAAAATGCAACAAAGTGGTCCCTGGCTCACCTCAGGCAGTCAGGACCAGTCCTCGGGAAAGAGAAGGCAGCTCTGCCTGTGTTCCCAAGCAGGCAGGACAAGCTGGGACAGTCACCCAAGGTAATCCTTACCTGTAGCCATCTATGAAGCTGGCATTGATGTAGTCAGAGCCCTCGACACCCCGGATGGGCTGCAGGCAGACTCTGGTCAGCTCATACGGCATGATGTTCACAAGGCGGTTCTTGAATTTGTTGCACGGGAGGTTGGCACTGATGAAACGTGAGGTATGTGCTTTAGAATTGGCCAGCATCTGAAAGAGGAGGAGACACATCAGATCCCTGCTGGGGATGCAGCAGTCTGGGGGAAGAATCAAGACCCTGGTAGCAGTCTTATAGTGGAGTGGTGACTCACAGCAGCACTCTGACACACACAGAGCCTTGAAGCTTAGTACCTTGCTAAGCCAGGGATGTATGCTTGGTGGCAGCAGGGAAGCAAAGCTTTTCCTCTTCCAACAATGTCTTGCTATTTACTTCTCACCCCAGAAGAACCCAAGAAATGTGAGAATTGTGACAGTTTTAGGTAAAGAAGATCTATTTTGGGTTACTGTGAGACATTTTATGGCTTTCTTTGAGTCCCATAAACAGAAGTCATGGTAAATGCGTTACTTAGAACTGATGGCAGATTCAAACAGAAGTCACTCTTCCCCCCACCAGCTTCCGTTTTTTGTTTGTTTTCCTTCTGCAAAAGACTGCCTCCAGCATCTCCAGAACCACCTTTCTCTCTCTGAGTGGCAGCTGGACCTCAGCAGAGGCTCTTTGCAGAAGGGAGAGGGTTGCTCTCTGGGGAGCAGTGCAGCCATGTGAGGACCTCCTATATCCTGCTCCCCAGGGTTTCCCATGCAGTGGACACTGCTAGGGCAGATAGACGGGCAATTTCATTACTGTTCTCAAGAGACCCTTGGAGAAATAAAAGGAAAATAAAATTTTGTCTTTCTTACAACAGAATTGCTTGAATTGAGCACAATTCTGTGGCTCTCCTGAGGAGTTTCTCGGGGCAGGTGTCACCATGAGACACTCAGGCAGCATGTTTTACTGTCCCAACCCCAGGATACCAGCTGCTCTGATAACCACAGGACAGAGCTTCTCAACTATTCCCAGTTTACACGGAAAGAATATTTTGCCTCTCCTGCTCCTTTGTCACTTGGAGGGAATCCCCAGGGTGAAGCTGTACTGCTGCTGTTCATTTCACTGCCTGCATGGTCTGCTGGCTCCCTGTGTGAGCTATATTCCCCTGCAAGAGTTCACTGGACTAATGCACCTCATCTGAGAATATGGGCACTTAACAGAGCTCACTTCCACCTCCAAGGCTGTAATAAATATCTGCAGTTGGCATACACAGATACAGGCAGAAAAATGTGGGCTTGGCTTCTTAAAAATGGTGTACCTTAAAACACTGCCTTCACCAATTCAAGACAGTGAGGCTTCGTGTTGAGGTGGTTAAAAGATTACAGAGCTTAGCACTGAAGAAATGAGACCAGAAATGTCTCACATATTTAAATTGGAGCTGTTTCCAGACAAGTTGTTCACAGTAACATCAATTATCACTAACATGATCTGCATCTGATTTCAGATGCAGCTCCTGCCGCACAGTGAACCTAGAGCAGAATGTGCTGCTGGGAACTGCACATCCATCTGCCTTTTATCTCCTCCCCAGAAGCTGCCAATCCAGGGGGGACCGTGGCTCACACAAGCTTTACAATTCAAATGTATTTTAAATCACTGCCTACCTGCTTTAGAAACACACAAAAGAATAACTGTCTGTAATGATCCATAGCCCACCTCTCCTAGCCCCTGAATGAGTGGCCTGAGGAGCTCTGTGGGCAGAGACAGGGCACTAGGGAAGTGGGATGCTGGGGCTCTGCCACCAACCTTGAATTCCAGCTCCATTGAAGTAACGCTCTCGCCTGGTGGCACCTGGCTCAGCTTCTGGATGTGGGCGCAGAGGTTGCGAGCAGGCACCTCGGTAGTGCCACACGTGGTAGCCTCCAGCAAGGCCTCATGGATGAAGATGTACTGGTCCTCTGTCTGCACCATGTAGTTGCGCTGGGAGCGCATGCACGTCACGTGGCCGTAGATGTCCACGGTCTTCTCGTGCTTCATCCGCTCCAGCATGGCATCGATGACAATGAAGCAGCCAGTTCGGCCCACGCCAGCACTGCGGGAGCAAAGCACACGGTCTGAGATGACACAGTCTCCTACTGTTGTCACACGAGCTCTAGCAGTGCTTAAGAGATCACCTGGACTTAGGGCACATGAAAGGGGAGTAAAGGCTGCTCCTGTGAGTGGAGTTCCGAACAGGAGAAGTGACAAGAGGAGTGAGGGAGACAATCACTGGAGAATGTGAGAGGCTCCTCAGCCTTTCTGCTGTCCCCCTTTCACTACTGGAGTGGAAAGGACACGGTGTCACCCTGCTGATCCATGTGGCTGGCAGCCTCTTCACAAGGGAAGGAGACGTGTTTAATAGGCAGGAGAGTGCCAGCACATGTGTGTGTAAAGTCAGAACACAGGAAAAGCAGGCTGGGCCTTAAAACCAGTTAAGTCCATAATTTTCAGCCTGCTTGTCCCCTAACCTGGGTCACTGTTTCCTCACCCCTAAAATGAGCACAGCCAGACTGAGAGGAGAAGCAGAAAGCTGAGATCATGCACAACTGTGCTGAGCCCTTTGCTCAAGCACCAAATGCCACTCCACAACTGTTGGACAGGCAGTAGCAAACCTCAAGCGACTCACTCTGAGAGCACTCTGAAAACAACAGATTCACTGTTGTGGCATGTAAACACTGACAGAGATAGGGAGTTAGGCATTTCCTCATTTATGGTGCAAGTCGTATCCTTAACATGGCTTTAATACAGCTTGTTTGTGTGTTAATTATACCCTACTACCATCTGAAACAGAGCATGAAAGAAGAGAATTAAACACTGCTGGTAAGGCGTATGCTGGAACAGCAATGATGGAGTGGTTTGTTCAGTAACAGTCCCCTCTTGGCTGGTACAAATAAATCTTGGCTGGGTTAGATGCTGAGCCTTAGTAGACTAATATTTTGCCTTAAGAGCTGCATTTCTACCCTGTGAAAGAGTGCTGCTGTAAATACTGTATATGATAGTTCATGGTGGTCACTGCATGCATTTCTGTCAGTGATGTGCCTTTGAAGGCACCACCCACTTATGGGCACAGATAATTTAATTTTTAAATGGCAGTTGCAGTTTTGCAGGAAAATGTATTTTCTGAGGCTCTCCATCTAGCAGTGCTGTTTAATCCGATACAGCAGTAGCAATACAAATGCCACCAGTGCATTATCACTGCTGGGCCTGTTCTGCTGCCAGCCCAAGCATGCAGTGCAGGTTATGCTACCATGAAACCTTTCCCATAAGAAGGAGAGACTCCACTTTCAGACAGGTTAAAGCTCCTGCAGCCAGAAGGCAAACACACAGTCCTACCTGCAATGCACAACCATGGGCCCAGCATCTGTTGGGTTACAGGCCTTGACCCGTCGCAGGAAAGCAAGGATTGGGGTGGGGTATTCTGGGACTCCATGATCGGGCCAAGCCATGAACTGGAACTGTCGCAGCTCTGTCTTCTCATTAGAGCCATTCTGTTGAAGACAAAGAGGAGTTGTTTTGCATGAGAACAGTCTCATCCCAGTGCAGGAGCCCACTGATGGGGCAACTACAGTGACAGGCACACAAAGCTCTGCGTGATGATGCATGTACTGAGCTTTCACCAGTGAAAATTTGGAGGAAAAATACAGGTTTACTACAGAGCTCCTATACATACAGATACTCTGTAGAAAGGCAGCTTTACAGACAACAGAGCATCTCTGCAGGACTGGAGCACACTGCAGGGAAAGTGAAAGACACTTTTCTGCACAGCACGGCACAGGTTCACTACCTGCATACTCACTGCACAGTCAAGGAAAAGGGGCACTGGGCATGGAAGGGCTACAGCAGCCAGTTCCCTGCTCCTCTGCATCATGGTGTCCCTGGGCTGGGTGATCAGCCGGTGTCTGCAGACTGCCCTGCTCCTCTCTGGACTTGGCTGAGTGATCTATGCAGCAAGCAGTGGGACTGGCTGCCTGATTGCTGGGGCCGTCCTGGGGCGTGAGTGTGTCCCCCCTGAGCACTGGGCTCCTGGCCCAGACTCAGTCATGCACAGAAGCAGCTCGCTGCAAAGCCTGTCTGCATTGACATGCTGCTGCTGGCACTGCCCCCATGGATTTCCAAACACTAATGAGGAATACAGCAGGCAGGAGAGAAGGGCTTGTGCTCACATCAGAAATAGCCCCTCCATTTGCATTATTAGTGACAGGAGTGATAAAAACTCACTGCTTCCCATGTTGTCCCTCTAATGGGAAGACAGCTGCTACCTGTACACTCACCAGAGGCAAGAACAGCCCGGCTCTGGGGTCAATCACAGAAAGCACACAGAAGAGCATCAAGTATCCTGGCCAAAGTCCAGTGGTGGCCAGATGCATAACATGCAGCTGATCTCCTGCTGCAGCCCATCTGTGAGACATGGCTCATGTGTGGACTGGCCACATGCTTGGCCAAGCCTGGTACAACCTCTCCCTGTGGGCCATGGAGCATTGGGAAGCATCTCTGCAAACTGTGAAGCAGCAACAGCCCAGCCTGTCCCATACCTTGCACAGCGCAAAGGTGCGGACGGTGTAGGTTGCCAGCTCGACTGTATCCAGAAGGGTCACCTGGATCATCCCATATGTTTCTGTACCTCGGCTCGGCCAGTACTGGTCACACTTTACCTGCAGGGAGGTGAGGAGAACAGGTCAGTAATTGGCTACTGGCTGGGGCATCTGGGCTGAGGAACAGGGCTCTGCCCTTCAAAGGGTAAAGAAATTAGTCATTGTGCAGGGGGGCCTCGAAAATCCATATTTCTTTCTCCCAGACTGTCCCAATCACCAGCAAAAAGGCAGCACCCCCTGGACCCCTTTCCATATGACTCAGAATCACAAGAATATTCTGAGCTAAAGGGACCCACAAGGATTATCAAGTCCAACTCTCAAGTGAATGGCCCATATGGGAATTGAACTCACAATCTTGGTGTTATTAGCACCATGCTCTGACCTTCTGAGCTGATCTCAATGAGTGGCTACTCATTAAAAGAGGGATTTTCTTTTTCACCTGCAGCCATTGGTGGAAATGGCAAAGGCAGACAGACCATCAGACAGAGCAGCAAGAGCTACACCAGGTACCAAGACAGTGAGCAGCAATTCCTAGCAGTGATTTGTGCCTGCTGTAGCTCTTCTCTGCCTCCTGTTTGGTGAAATGGGCATCTCTGGGGCTTTGCTTGAACCACCTCCTGCCTGAGCTCCACCTGGATGAAGAGAAGGTAGGCAGCTGTGCATTGATGGGAGAAGAGCTAGCACAGCAGGGAAGAGGAGACGGTGGTGTCTGTGAGTACAGCTCTACTCAAAGGGCAGCTGAGGTGAATGAAATGCAGCCTGTATCCCACCAGCTCGCAGCTATGCCAGCCTAGCATCCCTGACCCACAGCTGTGGTAGGATAGAGCCGAGTCCAGCACAGTACACAGCAACACAATAACAGGCACTACCTTTCCCGTAACATTTGTAGCTTCCAGGGTGCCCCTGCCAGCATGGCCTTGGGCAATAAACCACCCCGGAGACAGGTGGGACTCAGCCCATGCCAGGGCTCCAGCCTGGATGCTGGATCCACTCTCTGCATTGCTGTAGGCTTGAGTGCATTGAGCATCACCAAGAAACACCAACCTGCCCCTGTGGCAGGTGGCACATCCCTGATAATCTGCATCTCCCAGATGTTTCAAAAGGCTCTGCAAGGAACAGTTGCCAGCTCAGACACAGACACATCTCGTTCTCCCTCTGCAAGAAGACATGGACTGTGGCCAAACTACCCCTTCAGCCCCTTTCTGCAGGCAACACTGTACCATCATGAAAACACTGCTGCTCCCTGGAAACCTCCTGCCCTGCACCATCTTTATCACCCCCTTCTGATTCTGCGGCCAGAATGCTTTGAGCTACTTGTCACAGCTCTTGTTGCATCCCACTTGGCAGACAGCCAAACACACCCCCAGAGGCCCATCCCTCTGCCCCCTTCACCTCCCTGCACATCCCTCTCTGCTCACATGCTGCTGCTCTCCTCCTCCTCCTCTTCACAGCTCAGCGTTTGCAAACTACTCCTCCATTTTTTTTTCTGTGCAGCCCCAAGCTCCCAATTTGATTGGCACCCTGAGCATCCCTGTTTCATCTGGTACCTGGCTCCCTCACCCTGCAGAGCCTCAGTGCCTCTCTGACAGGAGAAAGACTTTATTCCCACCCATCTGCACCACACCAAAAATGGTTTCCCACCCTAGGAGAGAGGAGTGAATGGAAGATTATCTGGGCTTGTCAAGGAATAGTAAACTTAATTATTAGCAGAACGTGTTTACAGGGGAAAGTGTGGGAAGGGAAACAATAAGCTTAATTAGGAATCAATGAAGTTCTGCATTTTAATTGAAACCACTTGCAGCAGGGTGGGGCTTGCAAGAGCTAAGAGCTCTCATCCTGCACTCTGGCTCTTTAGTGCAACAATTTGGGAGTCAGAGGGATGCATGTTTCCCTGCTTTTTGGGTTCTGCTCTCATTAAGGCCTGCGCTGGCAGTGCCTGGAGCAAGGCTGCCGGGGTACTGCAGGTGCCTGTGCAAGCAGAGCAGCTCTGCTGCCTCCTGCCCAGGGTCTCCTGCCATTTGGGCTGCTGTGCCGCCTTGCATCTGTAGCAACATGGCAGGCCCTGCAAAAATCTCAGTATTCCTCTTCCTCACTTGGCACAGAGCATTAGATGCTGACTAGCTGCAGCACCAGCAACTTGGAGATCACAAATGTTATTTCACAGCTAAACTGATCCCATCCTCACGGGTGGGTGGCAGCTGCAGGCTGTCTCCACGAGGCCTGAGTTTGTCTTGCCTGGCTTGGGGATGATGTGACCCACTCTAAGGGAGAGTAGCATGGTATCCTGCAAATGCTGGGGACGGCTACTTGCTGTGGTTTCCAGGGGATGTTTCAGGGGAACAGCACAGCCTGTCCCTGAGCCTACACCTCAGGGACAGCAGTCCCCTCCTGCCACCCACATGCTGAAGGGCTGTGTACTCCAGCAAAAAACAAACTTCAGAGGAGTTCCCTGTGTGGGATAATAGCAATGCCTGGGCTGGTAATTGAAAATTATTTATTCATGACCAGATAAGAGTCAGTCACATTTTCTGCCAAATTTACCCATAATGTTTATGCCCCATTTTCAAGCTCTGTAAATTTTATGCTGAAGCCGATGCACTGTGGCACTAAAGCAGATAAGAGATGTTTTCTTCTGGCAGTGCTTGTTTCTCATTAACTTAAGGAGTACAGTAATGTCCTGAACAGCCATTTATTGCAGCTTTGCTGAGTGGCTCCTGTCCCTCCCCTTTGATGCCCTGAGCCCAAGAGCAGCCGGGCACCTCTCTTCAGCTTGAGAGCTGTGCTCTGCTCCCAGCCCTGCTCACGAGCTCCAGATGGCATTGCTGTCAGCAAGAGGGCTGGAGCGTGATGTGGCTGCCAGGCTTCTCTTCCCCAGGGTCCTTGAGCACCAGCCTCTCAACACCCCCTCCTGGGCACATAAAATGCCAGGGGAGATCACACCCCAGGGATGGCTGCTTGGTGCTCTGGGCTGGAACGGAACAAGCCACAGCGTGCTCTGGGAGACCTCGCTCTGCCAGGCTCTTGGGGATAGCCCAGGGTAGGAGAAATCCTGCTTTAATACCTCTCTCCTGGCAACACAGCCCGGCAGGGATGCATCATGCTCGCAGCTTTGGGAAAGCTAATCTACAATGTGTGTTTCTGAACTGCCACCAAATGATTCTGAAACTGATTGTAAAGCTTTGAAGGCAGCTAAATTGCACAATCCAGCCATTTCTATCCTTTATGTGCTTCTTACTTTGTGAAAACATGAAAAAGGGAGGATGATTTAGACCATCAAGCCAGCTGAAATTGCAGACCATAAAAGCTGATGCTCTTTAAAGATTTTTTTCCCTCTGCAGCTCAGGAACCCTTTAAAGCAGTGTCACCCCCACAGGGCTGCCAAGCAGCTGCTGGTCCCGGTTTGCTTATCACAGTACAGCCGAGGGTGACCTGGGGAGCTCGCCTGGAAAGGCAACAGAGCCTGCTCTGCACTGGGCAGCATGCCATGAGGCCTTGCTACCCACCCCAGGCTCTGCAGCTGGAGAGACAGTCCTGTGCTTGCACCAAAGCCCCTGGGCAAGGGGACTTTCAAGCAAGGTCACCCTTGGGTAATGCTGTGATGCCATGTGACTGCCTGGAGCAGCGTTGTCCCACAGCAGCGTGAGCATCAGCAGGCAGCAATGCTGCAGGGACCCAAGGGGTTACATCAGATGAAGTTTGAAGGCTCTGGATCAGAATGAACTGCAAAACAGTGACTCACGCTCAAAGTTTGGAGCAATGGGCAATGACTGGGATTAGGATCTTCAGTGGTCCCAAAAAGGTGTGGACCTAAGAGAGCTCCAGTCATCACCAAAAGGGCATGAGGAAAAGCAGAGCAGAAGGTGGCTAAAAGCCATCTTGCCTTGGAAGATGCAGAAAAAGACAACAAAAAATCCCAGAGAAAATAATCTCCTGGAAGTCCACAAGGCAGCTCCCCACCAGGGCCCTGCTGTGAGGGAACGCCCTGAGACACCTGTACAGGGGTACAGCAAACACATCCAGGGAAGTCCCTGCTGTGGATCACTGGTTCAACTCAGGAGTGACAAGGCTTCTCCACTGCCTCTCCTGGCAACCTGCCTCTCCCACAGTGCCAGAGAAAATTGCACACTTCTCTTTAGTGCTGAGGATGTGCCAAAGAGGCAGCAGGACATGGGCAGGCAGTGCCAGGGAGTGAATGCAGGGGGGTCTGGGTCTGGTCAGGTCAGTCTAGAGCCCCTGGGCAGTGTGCCCAATCAGACAGGCTGCCTGAGATTCTGTGAGGGCTCTGCACACCTCCTGCCCATAACAGGGATTCACGATGTCACCAAAAGCCTGACCACACGCACTGTGTTTGGGACAGAAACCAATACTGCAAGATGATAGGATGGGGTGTGCTGCGGGGAGATAATGCACAGCTCAGCAGCACAGACATCTCAGGCAAAGACAAGTCCCTCTGGGGTCAAAGGAAACCTGTTATCTTCAAGAAACATGCACCTTGGAGTGCCTTGCCCTAACTAAGAAGCCCAGAAGTTAAGTGAGTCAGGATTCCAGGCATGGATTTATTTGGCAACCCAGAAGGGCTTTTCCTTGTTCTTCAAATATATGTTCCATCATTGAAATGTGAAGGCACAAAAAGTCCCCAAATAACCCGCAGCTGCTGAGCGCAGCTCGTCAGAAGCTTCTCATCTTGCTTAGCCTGTGTGCCAAGCCCTGAGCCACAGGGCAGTTCAGAATCATTTTCCTGCCTGCTTGGGCTGTGTGGGTGACAGTGGCCATTGGATAGAACAGGCAGGGCTCTGCAGCAGGAAGCACAGTGCAAAGCTGGGGTTGGAGCTCTAGAGACAGCTCATCTCCAAGGAATGCTTTTTCCCTGCAGGCTGTAGGGCATTTGAAGAGCCCAGGAAACCCATCAACAATGCCTGGTTTTCAAACATTAGGGAAAAGCAGATCTGTTTTGCCATGGTGATTAGTGGTTCCAGCCACTTCCTCCCAGCCAGGGTGGGATGGGATACCCCTGCGAGCATTTGGTGCTAAAGCTTTGAAAAGGACAGAGAGTATGCGGGAAAAAGTTTTAACTAAACCCAAACTTGACTGTTTCTGCTTCTAAAGAATGAGCTTATTGGGCTAAAAATAATCAGTGCTTCACAGCTTGAGAGCACAAGTCCCTTCTGCTGTTGGCATGGCAACACTAAAATATTCTGCTAGTACACTCACTGCTAAAATTTTACTTTTAGGAACAAACTGAATCATGAGAGGCAGAAGCTGCCTCCTCCTTGGGCAGGCTTTTGCCCAAAGGGTGCATCTGGGCGCAGGAGCACTTGGTCACAGCTTACAAACTCCTGCTTCAGGAGCTGAGTAAAAACCTCTGTCATGAAAACTGTATCATCTGCAGCAAGGGCTCCCACTCCTTCTCCAACTCACGCCTTCCCCATGGTCTGCAGGCAGCTTTGCATTTATTACATCAGGATATCTAATCCTGGCAGTGTGAGCTGATCATTTATACATGTTGTCATTGGACAAGGCACAAATTAGCCTTGTTAATGCAATGAGACCCTGTCAGCCATTCCCCTGCACTGCCAGAAATGCCAGGGCCCTGTCAGGCTGCTGGATGTTGCTAGTACCCCCCAACTATTGCAGCTTCTCAGCTTCTGGGATGGTCCGCACCCCCCATCTCAGAGCTTTCCTTTTCCCCCTTCGTTCCAAGTGATGTGGGCAGGGAAGGATGGGTGTGCATGCAGACATGCAGGTAAAATAGAGATAAATGAGCAGGCCAGTAGCAGGAGGTTGTGCCACCCTTTTGCCCCACAGGGATATGCTTACAAGGCATTTGTTATGGGCTGCATGAAGCAGTGAGCCACATCACTGGAATTGCATCTCCCTGGGTGCCCTTATGTTGTGAAGTGCTCCCATTCCTCTTTTCTGCTCCCCAACAGCTCCAGGAAAGAGAAAGCACACACTGTACCCTGGACTTTTCCTCCAGCCTGGTCATCATGACTATAGTTGCTGTTCTCTGTTCCCACACCATCCTCCAGAAGTCGCTGAGGGTTTCTGGCAGTGGTCCCTGCGTGGCGATGTAGGCGTTCTGCTTCCGATACCCATCAATGTAATTGGCATTGATGTAATCACTGCCTGGGACTCCTGCAGAGAAGAAAGAGGGCAGGAGTTACCAGGGTAAGCCCACAACCCTGTACCTACTGCTCTGCTGGGCTCCGCAGGCAGGAGAAGAGGCTGGCATGTTCACAAGGCTCTTGACAAGTCTCCTTTATGGGGTGATGTCAGGATCTCTCCCAGGGAACCTGCAAAGGACAGGGATGGTACCTGAAAAAAGAAGAACCCTTTTAACTCCCACATTAATGCGACAAGCAGGCAGCACCAAAGCAGAGAGACAGCTGCCACATGCACACAAAGGAAAATTCACAGGCAGGAATATTAAGGAGCTCATTCAGCCCCAAGCAACTGACTGAAATAATTGTCTTAAATTCACCAGCAATTTGTTGTGGTCCTATAGCACCTTTTAAAAATGAGGCTCCTTTATTAGCTTGTCTCTGTTAGCAAGGGATGTCAGGCAGGGATGTCCTCCCATCCTTCCTGCAGGGACAACTATCCCCAAGGAGCATCCCACCACCATTGAAACCCTTCAGTGTGAGACCCCCTCTGTTGCCTGCTGGCAGAAGCTGCTCCAGCCCCCACGCGGCCTCCACCATTTTAAGGAAAGGAATTTTTCATAAAGGCCTTTAAAATGCAAACACATAGTTACTAAAATAAATTCAGTAAAGCAGAGGCCCGAGGCTGTTTCCAAACCCAGCTCAGCATGGGCTGCCCAGGCTGCAGGGAGAGAAGGCAGCAGGAATCTCATTGTCTCCCCAGGAGAGAGAATCTGCATTTCATTAGAGGAAGGAAGTAAGGCTGGGGGTCTCCCCTTGTCCTTTTGTCCTGGGGAAAATTCTACAGGGTCTATTCTACAGGTCTCAGCAGTCTCCAGCAGACACAAAGTGCTGGCAGCTCTGGGGGAGCAGCAGCAGCTGGAGTGCAGTGCTTCACTCCCTTGGCATGGGCGGCACGGACCTGGCAGGGTGCTTTGGGAACAGCTCCCAGGAAGGCACAGACACTACTTACAGCAACTGAGTCAGGCTGGAAAACAGGGATTCCCCCACGTGCTCACCCCGCAGCTGTCTGCAAGGGTTTGCCCATGAGCAGACATGCCAGGCCTTCACACAGCTGCTACTGCTGCTGCTGCTTAACCAGGCTTGCTGTCAGGGACTGTCTGGCCCCCTCTCCTCCTCTTGAAGAGGATGAATAGTGCATTACCATTAGAAAAGGCTTTTCTATCTCCCAAAAAAGGATGCTAGTGACTGTAGGGTCACCTGTGTGCAAAGCCAGGCCCCAGTTCCTTCCCCAAGAAGGGGTGCATTGAATTAGCTCTATCTTCCTTGTCCTCCATCAGTGGGCTCAGATCTGGGTGCTAGTTTATAAAACAAGGGGAATGGGTGAGCCTGGGCTCCAGCTCCTCTGAGTGCAAGACAACTAGAAACATGTATTAGCCCAAACTCCAGGGATGTGGGGACGTTTCTTGGACCCATGGGGGTCAGTGCTATGGACACCAGGGCCTGACACTGTCATGAAGGACAGGGATGCGTGGAATCTGATGTCCCAGGGGAAGGAGCGTCCCTCATCCTGTGCTGTTCTGGGCACTTAGATGGGATCATATAATGACAAGTCCCAGAGACAGATACTGGCCCTATAATTGCATTGGGACAGAGGGTGGCAGTGGCACTAATACTGCCATGTTTCACCATGTACTGAGGAAGGCCGCACAAGTCACACAGAGAGGACAGTGGGGAAAGAGGCTGTTGGGACAGACATGTTTGCTGCCAGCAGTACTAAGAAGCAACCACACAGAACACACTGTGATGAGGACACTGGGAAAGCTCTACAGCGCCTTTTCTCCTCTGGCCAGCCAGAACCCACATTTGATCATGCTGATTCTTGGTGTTTGTCCCTGCTCAGCTTACAAAAAGATGGTCTCCTTGCTACAGTCATGTTCAGCTGCTTGATGGGGTACCCACTCCAGTTACTCTTACCATCAATGGAAGTCAGGATGACACGTGAGTGGTCATAGGCGATCACGTTTGCATAGCGGTTTTTCGGTTTATTCACTTCCAGGTTGGAGTTCTCCCAGGTGAACTGCTGCCCAGGATCAATGGACTGTAGAGAGAAAGAGACGGAAGGAATTGGTAGCACTTACAGCACATTGGGGTGCTGCAGCACACAGGTTCCAGTCAGGAGATCTGCATTGCCCTGCACACCTCTCCCCAGGCCAGACACAGCTTCCATCGTTGTCCACGGCAGTGGCATCAATCCAGACCACACCAAAAACCAGTTTCTAGTGGGACATGCATCCCATGATTTGCAGGCAAAGAAGTCCCTCACTGGGGCAGCCTACTGCAGATGAGCATTCATTTCCTCTGCTGCGTGCTCATCCTTTCCTCTGGAGCTACCCTTCAGCAGAAATTTGGTTTTCTGCCAGGATTCCAGAGAGACCTGACTGTGCAGATCTTGACCTGGTGGTTTTATTAGCTGTTGAACTGCAGTCTCTTGAAATACAGCAAGCCCTGGGTGTCTTGTGCCCCAGGAGCTTTTGGTATTAGTGTCCGGCAAGACAGCCTATGAGCTTTTGGCAGGGAATAGTCATGCAAATTAATAGGTTACTATCCACTGCTCCAGCTACTTATGCAATGTAAACACCTCTCGTTTGAGTTAATAGAGTGACAAGAAACTATAAACCTGGAGAAAAGACGTGGTTATAAATCTTGGCCTGCACAATATGCAACTGCCTGAAAAGCACACATCCCACTCCCACCTGGCCCTGCACACGCAGTGCTCCTTCCATGAGCCATGTGCTGGTGCACGCAGCCCATAGCTGCTCCATGGCCAGGCACCCTCTTCCCAAAGCCTTCTCTATTCTCTCAGTCCACGCAAAAAGCAAGGTGAACAAAGACCATCCCCGAAGTACCCCTCTGAGATGGGATGGTCTTGTTGTCTGAGAGACACACAGCTAAGACACCTGCCTCACGCAGGGACTTGCACTGCACATGCAGCCCAGGGCAAGCAGCTACAGCAGAAATCAGTCATCCCATGGACTCCCTCCCCCCAGAATTAACAGCACCATCAAAACCTTCTTAAAATCTTGCTCCAGCACAGGGTCTCTGAAACTTTGCTGGCCCACAGATAAAAACACTGGGAAAACAGGCCAAGGGAAGCGTTGCACACTGTGCTCCCTGCAGGCATCCGTGTTCATCGCTTGGCAGAGCCGTGTCAGAAGGTTTCTCAGGCAGTGAAATGCCTGTCTGTCAGCTCTGGATCAGCTGTGAGCAAAAGGCTGAGCTGGGATGCAAAGCTCCCTGACTGGGCTGACATGAACAGCTCTCATGGACCCTCTGCTCAATTCCACCAACTGCTAGCTGTGCACAAAGTGACACCCATCGATGTCCCCTCTGCTCCTGTGCTGTGGAGCCAGCACTTCTCAAGCAGCCAGCAGTGGGTACGGGCACTGGCTTGAGTATGGAGCACAGGCACTTGTCTGCATTGCTGCACTAGCCCTGAGGGCTTTGCAGCACATGCAGGGCACGGGCCAGTGCTGTGCCAGGTGGCAGCTGTCTATCCCCAGGTGTGGCCCAGGCTGCCTGCAGGTAGAGGGGCCACAGCTGACGAAAATGCACAGGAGGATGTGACATCACAGAGATGCTAATAGGTAGTTTGGGAAACGTAGGATGTAAATAGACATTTCCTACAGAAAACCTGTAATTTTCTATTATCAGTGTAATAAGCAGGCAGCCACTGTGCTCAGAGGCGCTGCAGCCAGGATGGTGGGAGTGGAGGCTGCAAGCACCACTTCTGGCTGCAAACCCAGTGGCCTGGCTGCCACATGCCTTGCACTCTCCTCTGCACAGGCACAGAGAAATCTCAGCACAGCTCACAGCTCCCTAGGGCACGTCATTTCATTCAGGCACCTGTATTTTGCACTCAGAGTAGACTGCTCAGGGGATCAGCTCTTTGGATGCTCCCCACTCTCAGCCATGTTGCAGGGAAGACTGTTGTCCACCAATGGTGGGCCTGAACTGCACAAGGGAATGCAGAAATGATCAAATACATGAAAAAATAAGAGGAATATAATATGAAAGGACTTCATGGGTTGGAGTAGAGATAAGTAAGAGGGCTTTTGACATCATTCTGATGAATACGGAGCACACTAAAGGAGAAGCACAAATAGACAAACTAACAAGGAAAATATGGACCCGCCAATGCCTATTTGAAATAAATAACACCTATTTTTCAAAAAGTTGGCCTTAATCTGCACAGACAGCCCACGCAGTCTCCGCTCCACCAGTAGCTACTGGTGGAGCTGAGACTGGCTCTGAAGGTATCAGTAAGCATCTTCTTGCTGTGAAGAAGCAATGCAAGAAAGCACCAGCTGTAAGTGCGCTCAGTGAACACTCTCAATGGGCACAGGTGGGTGCTGGAGTGACTCCTAGCCCTGCAGCAGAGGCAAGCAGAGCTCAGTGTAGTTGTTCACGCTCTATGCTGCAAATCACTGCCAAAAGACTGCAGGGCTGACCCAGCTGTGGGGTGCAGAGTGCTTTGCACAGCAAGTCTGTGTCCTGCCACAGCAGAGGAAAGGGTTATTTCCTGGGGGAGGACAAGACTGCCAAGAGCCCCCAGAATGGAAGAGGAGCACCAAGGTGTTGCCATTAGGGTTAACAGCTTTGATGTGCAATGAGTATGTGCAGAAATGGTCTAATCATCAGCAGCCTCTTAAGAGGGCAAACAGGTGAGAAAGTCAGAACTAGTACAGCACCTGAGTGCAAAGAGGCTCTAATTAAATACTCCTGAAAATTAGTGACTCATTTAGAAGTAAAATGATTTAATTTAAACTCTGGTAATGAATTAATGTACACCTGGTCCCCCCTTTAAGGCAAACAAATGAGTAAATAAATGGGAGGATGATGGGCTGCTTGGAGAGAGTTGGAGCCCTCACATGGAGTAGTGGCTGCCAAGCCTTGTGCCATCTCTGTACAATGCTCTGCAGCCCCTGTGTGCAGAAGCACTGCCTTGTCTCCCCACCTTGCTCCACAACTGCCTTGGCACTAGGAGTCTGCTCCTGTTCCTTTATGGGGCTCATGGGAATCACTGCTTCATCCCAAAACCTGATCAGAGTAACACTTCCTAGAAAGCAGAAGGGCTGGGAAATTGGAAGGAAATGAGCCAGGAGCAAACTTAAAAGCACCGTGACTTTTACTTCGCTCTAAAGTGATAGGGAGATGCTGTAAGACAGCAAGTGCAAATTAAGAAAAAGCCCAATTAGTAAAACTCCTCCTTCCCAGCATGGAAGTGTAAGGAACAATTTCACCAAAGCAGTTCAAGGACCCCTGCTGCTACTGCCATAAAGACAGAGTCAGACCATTGGAAAGGGATTGGAAAAAGACTCTTTCCTCGACAGACTCTAGAGCACTTCAGAAATGCCTTGAGAATATCCCTGAATGCCAGTTTGACTCTCAGATACAGTCCACCTCGAGCTTGCTGCTCCCCTTCCAAAATCTCTCTGTGTGCTGAGGCCCTGCTGCTGCCCCTGCTGCTGGCAGGCGTGGAGAGCCCAGGCAGGCAGTGCCCTCAGGGACCTGCGCAAGGGCATGGGGACAGGAAGATGCTCAGGCAGTGAGTGTTTCCTGTCCTCCTATGAAATCAGCCTCATTAGCAGGAGCACTGACCACTGTCAATCTGTGCCACGCCTCAAATAAGGACATAATGCGCTTCTGAATCAATCACTGGCAGCACTTCAGCCTCATTATTCTTATTACCGGAACGTGAGTGCCGTGTGCCTGCCAGGCGGCTTCCCAATGAGCCCATTAAACCCACGGCAACCTCATTAAACCAAAGCTCCCTGGGTGCCACCAGCATCCTGGGCCCACTGGCCCCAGGGACCCAAGCACCTCTCCTGCTACCTAACCTGCCTTGCCAGGGCTGCAGGCAAGGGAGATGCAGTGTCCTCAGTGGCTTTATGGGAAATGTAAGTGAATACAGGGTTTGCACAAACCGCCACTGTTTCTCTCCACGGAAAACTGTGAAGAGAGATCTGCAGCCTCCCTACCACACTAGGAAGCAGGAGTACAGTCAAATTTCATATACAACCTTAAGATTACTAAGAACTAACGTGCCAGGCAGTGCCACACTGCCAGGCTCTTACCACATGCTCTGCTCTACTTCTGGGAGCCATACACTGGATGGACATGCTGGATGGACTGGACACAAAGGGCAATAACCACAAGTTGCAGGTTGGAAAGAAGTAAGGAAAAAAATCTTCCCCCGGGAAGGTTATACAGGATCTAGCAGCACTACAAGAGAGGAGGAACTAATAATGCTGGTTGCAGCCAGCCTGTCCTGTATTTGCTAACAGCACCAAAGGGGACAGCAATGCTCAGCTTGCTGGATCCCACAGCGGGAGTGTGAGATGCAGCATGTGTGTGTGCCCACCAGCTTGTCCCAGGGCAGGCACTCCTGCAGCGCCCAGGGGCAGGATCCTGACCCGGGAGCACAGGCTGCAGTGTGGGAAGGTGCCCACAGGAGGAGCTCCAACACAGCGACAGCGCCTGCCGCCACCTGCACATCTAGTCAGAAGGCTCAGCCTTCCTTCTACTTAATTCCATTAATCCCACACTGTAAATTCGCTGTAGCTTTCACTGTACACTAAAAATGAAATACTTCCCTCGTACAGCCAGGCCAGAAGCAGCTGCCAGACCCTGGTGCCCTGCTCCCCAGCTTGCTGCCTGCCTGTACAGCATGGTAGGGCTGTGCTATGCCCCACGCCAGAGCAGATGGCAGCTGTGAACTGCGCCTGCAGACGGCTCAGCTCCTAGCAACTGCATTTCAGCCTCTCCTGCCGCACCAAGGGTACCAGGAGGTACAGCTGGGATGGCTCCCAGGTGCTGGAGGTGGGGGCTAACCCACAGCTCATGAGCCTGCTCTCACTGCAGCCAGTCCATAGCTTGTTCTGTGCTGGCTTTGTCACATGCGCTGCACGGCCACACGGGCTGGCAAACTGGTGTGAGTAATATTATTTATTTTCTGACCTGTGGGAATGGAGGTCAGATGGTTGTAAGAAATCTCTGCCACCCTTCCTGCCCCCTTCCCAGGCCTGTGGGGAGGTGCTGAGAGGTCTTGTTTCATGTCACCTGTGTCTAGGTTACCCTGCTATTGCTTGCACAGCCAAGGCAAGCACCAGACTGATGGCTCTAGGCCAGCTGGCCTCAGTGGTTAGAAGTGCTGTTAAATATTTGCTCTTTGCCTGTGGTGCCACTGCTCCTGGAATGTGAGCCATCTATAAACAGCCCTGCACCCCACAGAGATGTTAGGCTGACAGGCTGCTCTACAGAAACACTTAAAATGCAACTATTTCAAAGCACAATCAAACAGCAAATGGGCCTTGGGGATTCACCTGCCATGCCTTCCTCCCTTGTGTCTCCCAGCCCAGCTGTGCTATGCCCATTCTGGCAGCACCATTATGCCATGGGGAACAGGGTCAGGGCCTTCACTTCCCGAAGTGCTGGGTCAACACTCAGCTCTATGTAAGGTCTGGGGCTCAGAGAGTCCCAGGGTGAGCACTGGGACTGTATCAATGCTTACTGCAAATGCAAGCATGTGCCGAGGTGTGGTTCCTGTCTCTCGGGCTCCCACAGGGGCCGCGCAGCCTGCTCCCTCCCGACCTCTGCTATTTCCACATCCACTCTGCATATTTCCTTAGTCAGCAACACACCATACCTATTCTGCCCTGCAGCCCTCCTATCAAAGGGAGCTGTTGCTCTGCCAAACCCACACATACAAGGACCAGGATGAGAGCAGACCCGCTGCCACAGCAATCCTGCACAGGCAGCTGCTGTTCTCTTCAAACTCAGTCCAGGATTCTTCACACTGGCATTTCAAATGGGAAATGATTGCATTGATCCCCACATGCCAACAAGGTGCAACCCCTTCTACTTTTGGGTCCATCCTAGTGTCAAACACTGTACAAGCCTGTCAATGTTCAGCAATTTCCAGACGATGAGGAGTCAAACACAGCAGAATCCAGGGGAAAAAATTACGTGCAACAATCAGCTACTTAATAGCTGCTTCAACATGAGAAGTACAACTGATTGGTGCTCTCAACCAGCCATGATGTTCTAAAGAAAGAGAAATGAGAAGAAAGAGGCTCCTGAAAGCAGCTAAGAGAATTTACTTAACGTTCATTATTTCAAAAACAGTTCCCCCAGCTCAGTGTTATGCAGCAGGCTCTATTGAGCACAGGCCTAGTGTGAGGATGGGGGTGCAGAGACACTGGATCCTGCTGAATCCCCACTGTGCAGTAGAGCCACAGCCTGCCTGTAGCAGAGTGGACAGCCCTGCGTAACACTTCAGTTGGACTGGCAACAAAAAGCCTGAGGCAGCAGATATGACTGCAGACTTTGACTCCACTGGCAGGACATGAACACACAGGTAACTGCAAGTGAAGCACATTATTCCTTTAAACATTTCCCAAGTCACAATGTAATGCTGTAGCTCATCTCTCTGGTTCAGACAGTAAATGCAGAGGAATGCCAAGACCCTCCACTTGGCATCCCAAAGCAAAAAAAGAGCTCCATACCTTCCTTGGATACACGCAGCACACCCTTTGAACTAGCTGGAATTTGTCCCTTACCATCTCAACACAGAGATCTGCTTTCCCTTTCCTGGCATATATAATCCTACCTTGTGGGCAAATGCTCTGATCTCATCTCATGAATCAGTGTAAGTACGGTGCAGGAAGGGGTGGCCACAGGCACAGGCAGATAACAATTCCAACAGAAGTGATAACACATGCAAAGAACGCTTCCCAAATTTATTCCCTCTTTAATACTAGTGGGGGGTTTATTTACAAGTCCCCTGCAGCTCAAGAGAGCTCTGCACATAAGCACAGCAAAACATCATCCTGCCATTGCTGCTCTTACGGCTGCAGGGGAACTTCTCCCTATTTTGAACAGTTGCAACCTGATCAGGCAGCCTGCAGAGTGCCAAAAGAGGTGAGGCAACCCTCAGGTAGGTCAGCCCCTTCCTCTCCACATGTGCACCCCTTGGCAAGTTGTTCTCAGGGGAGGACAAGGCTGGAGGAGCTGGGCTGGGAGAGGTGCAGTGGAGGGGTTCACCAAACACCCAGCACATGCCTTTGCATGTGAACAAAGGCAGCATCAGTGGTGGATGCAGACAGTACCTACACAGGAGCTCCATCAGAGGCACGGGTAAGTGTAGCAGGGTGAGAGCACGATCCAGAAGTGCAGGCAAGTTTGGAGCTCATGACTGCAGGTCACAGGCAGAGAGAGCTCTGTGCAAGGAGGGGAGGTTGGACTACAGGGCAGTGGGATGTTAGCAGAGTTTCCATAGGCACTGATGGTGAATGGCACAGGCTAATGCCAGCACAGTCCAGCGGGAGATTAGATGGGCAAAGAAGGAATGAAATCTCAAAATGCATGTTGGTTGTCATCAGAGGATGGCGCAGAGAACAAGGCTGTGAACACAAATGGAAGTGAATGGGCACAGGATACTGCAGACCGAAATAGTCCAGCCAACCTGGATGGAGGGCAGCCCTCATAGAGCAGAACAAAGTTATCAGTGACAGTCCAGGTAGGTAGACACAAACTCCCATTCACTCCTAAGACCATAACCATGGTGGCAGCACGGCAGGCTGCTGTGCATTCTCCTGCAAGGCCTTCTCCTTGTATCAGCCATGCTGCAACTGCTCAAGGCAAGTTCCCACCACTGTGGGGTTGGCAGGGAGAGCTGGCAGGCTCCCAGGGCTGGCGTGGGGACTGGCCACGCAGCATTGCTGCAGGGGAAACACAGCTCAGCTTTCACCAGACCCTCTCTGCTGGGGTCCTAGCCAGCATCACTCTACCCTGTTGCCCGTCCCACTCTCAGGCCTACCTCGTACTCCTGGGAGAACTTCAGCCCATCGTTGGCCTTGAGGCGGTCGATGTTGTCCCTGAGGTCGGTCACGGGGATGGGGGGGTGGTCACGCATGCCTGCAAGTGAGACAAGGAGGGAGGAGGGAGAGGAGAACGGTTACGGCTCTGCATGGCCACGGAAGGCTCAGCAAGAGCATGTGCACAGCAAACCCAGGAGGTGGGTGCAAGGCGGGCATGTGTGACTATGTGAAGCGCTGGGCGGGATGGACGGGAAGCTGACGAGCTCACACGGCATGCGGCACACAGTCCCGGAGCACGCGGGGCGGTGAACAGAACACAGAGGTGATGTGCAGAATGTGCATGACCGGGTGAGCATGCTCGGACAGTACAGCCACCGGGCACACAGAGCAGGCCACGCAGCGGGCAGGGGCTTGGCCAGCCCCTGGCAGGAACAGGCCGAGGATACGCTGTGCTTCCCAGGCTCCCACACGGGCTGAAGTTGAACACACCAGTCCTCTGGTGCTCTCACTGCCAAGGGCTTAGGCTGATCCTCCTGCTTACCCCTAACAATGGCATTAGCCACAAAGAAACTCTGCCAGACCTGCAGTGAAACCTCTGCAGTGCATGTGCACAGTTTTTCGGTTAGGCAGAGGCTGTCACAGTCCCCAGAGCGTTAGAGAAGGATGAGAAGGGCCCCACGGAAGGATGGCTGATCCCCTGGTAGGACCCTGCACAACGTTTTGACAGCTGAGGAGCAGCTCTGCCCACAGCTGCATAACTCTTCAGTGATGCTCCGGAGGCAGAGCCTGCTCCAGGGCCCTAAGTCCAGCTCCTCTGGGCTGGCCCATGCAAGGCTCCATGTGCAGCGATGTGCCCTCCAGCAGCTTCCGGGAGGCTGCCGCAAGTTGGGATGCAGCTCAAGCCATGGCCGAAGTCTTGCCCTGGCTACACCAGGGATGCAACACTATGGCTCATCCTGGGCACAACTTAAGCTCTGCTCTGCAGAAAGGCCCAGAGGAGGGGATCCCACAGATTCCACACAGGGGACAGGTACTGTGGGGGCATGCATGTGGGATTGGGAGGAGCCCTCTTGAGGCCTTGAGATTCAGAGCTTAACTATCACAGCCTCCTTCTCTGATGCTGAGATGTTGAACTGGCAGGAACGTGACTGTGAAATGTCTCATACAAATCCCAAGGCTCGTGACTCCATTGACTGCTCTGTGGGTTTCCCAGAAACCCCACATGGGTAGCAATGATTATTAATAGGCTGAAGCTGTTGACTCACACCCAGGGAGACAGGCTGGAGCACAGCCAGAAGCTTCTCAATTGCTCAGGAGGCTGAACACTGCCACAGATGGCAGTGACAGGCCACTGAGGTGATGGAGCGGTCCCCAGGCTGGGTACACACATTTCACAAGGTGGTGACAAGTCATGAGGTGGTAACATGGAAGTGTTACACCTCAGACCTCTGCATAAAACATCTGACATCACTGCACACAGGCAAGACCCAATCCAACACAGACTTGTCCTGCCATCACTCGGCAGTGCAGAGTCATCCAGGATGGCCTGAGAACACACAGACAGGTAGAGAAGGAAATACCCCTATTCTGCCTTGTGCTGAGGTCCTGCCTGCAAATGGTCCTGTCTGCCACTTCACCCATCTTGATCTCCAAGGTGGCTGAGTGGGGAGTCCTCAAAGGGACAGAGATGATGCTGGTTTTGGCACCATTTCCTCACTCACGCCAGAACTCCTGGCTGTAGCTCAGGAGCAGCCTTTGCAGAGCTGTCACTGGTGAGCAATTGAATGATGAGAACAGTGTGGGACCAAGACAGAAGTGTGGTGCAGGAAGGAGAAAGAGACTGGAACACGGCCAAAGTATGTGCTTCTTCCAACACGGTTATGTACAAAGTACAGCAGAGCCATGGACCAGAGCAGAGCTGCAGACCCTCTTCTCTGCTGAGAAACACAAGGTGGTCTCTCCAAATTTGTGTTCTGCCAGCCAGAGAAATGCTGCAGCAACAAAAGAGCTGCAAGAGCAGGACAGGAAAAAGAGGTGGTTGGAATCTGATTATGGTGAACCTAGAAAAACAGCCACTGACAGTGCAGGGCAAGACAGGGATTGTACACACTGCCAGGACTTCCACAAGCTCTTCCAGCTGCTCTGGCAAGAGGACAGTGAGATCACCACGAGGCTGCAAGAGCTCAGAGGTCTCACAATGCCTGCAAGGATGCACACGGCAAAGCCCTTGGCTCCGCTCCCAGGGGAAGTATTTATCCTACATACTTCCCCCATTCCTGTGTGCATACACAGATGCCTTGTACATCCCATTGCAGGGTGGCCACGCTTTTATGGTTGTTTTGAGGATGAACCTGAAGCTCAGAAGGCAAGTGATAAGGGGCACTTTTATCTGCAGGCTGGTACTACCCCATCCAAGCTGCTAGAGCAGTAAGTGCCTCCTTTGTGCCTGGGATTCTGGTACCAACACTGCGAAGCAGACCAAATGCAGGCAGTCCAGAAACCATCATGTGTTCTGCCTTAGGCTGTGACAGACATGACCCAGCCTAGGGTAACCACTTTGCCCAAGGTAGGAAGAGTGTGTGTTCAACCACTGAAGAGCACCCTTCAATTTGTCCATTTGGGGTTTTTAGCTGGCCACTCCCTCCAGAATGGCCAATGTTATCAGTCCCCATGCAGGGCCAGCTGCAGGCCTAGCACCATGGCAGAGCCTGGCCTACCACTCTGAGGGGGTAGGAGGCCAGAGAGTAGGGGAAGGGCTTCTGCAGAAGCCTCTTGGCAGCCCATCACTCAGGACCTTCCCTTCTGCACTGTGCTGTGGTGAGCTGCTGTAGTGCCGTGCGAGCAGTACCGAGCCTCGCCCCACACATCATGTGAGAAAGTAAAATCACTGCCATTTTACAGTCTGCTGTGAGTGAAGGTGATCTTCATGACATTGAAACAAAAAATACAGAGACAAGAGAGAAAGGGAAAGAAAAAGCAAAAGGTGTTGAAAGATAAAAACAGGAGTTAAAACTAACTTGAGATATTCGGGCAACAGGGGACACTGGCACCTGCAAAGAAAAGAAACGGGGCAAGAACAGAAATCCCATTAGCCTTCAGTCATCATTGCAGAGGTTCAGAGATGGAAAGAACGAGACGAAGATGAAAAGGAAAGCACCATACACTACAGCACCGGGAGCTTGCCTCCTGCATAGGACCGACTGCCTGGCCCTGGGGGCTGCTCTGCAACTGGCTGTTACACAGCAGGCTGTTGGCTCTGGCCAGTGCCATCCCCTGACACTGGCAAACGTGGTGCTGGAGCTACTTGTAAGGGAGTGAGTCCACATGCCCTCATGTGACACCGAGAGCTACCTTTCTCACTCCACACCACTGGCCCCAGCCCCATGCCCCTGGGAAGCCTGCAAGGGCCAGTAGATGGCAGGTACAAGGATCATCTGAGCTACTTGGTGGTCAAGGAGACTGTACTCAGCCCCAGCCACCTCTGCTCAGTGCCCCTGAGCCTCCAGCTCATTCATAGCTCATCAGCAGCACAGCTCAGTCTCATTTCATGGTGTATTGGGACACTGCCCAGTCTTGTATCCTCTCAGTGACTTGGCACAGCAGTATGTTAGTACAGGGAGGCCAGCAGTGGGGAATAACCCTTGTCTGAAGTAAAAACCACAAAAATGAGAAAGCTTAATATTTAATAACAGTAGACCAATTAATTATGCATTAAACAAGTTTTCCCTGCTCAGCAACCTCCAGCAGGGAGACCAACTACTAGGCCTGGTGGCCAGCACCTCTTGTCAATGCAGCACTGCCTCAACCTCCATCAGGTGACAGGGGCAACAACTTGGGCCCATTGGGCTTGGTGGATTTCATGTGCCTCATCGATGAGGACAAGCTCGTCAGGAGCTGGAACAGTCACTTCAAGCTCCACAACACCCGCTTCTGCCCCTCAGAGACTCCCACGGGATGCAGTGGGGAAAAGGGCAGGAGGACAGAGTGCTGTCTCTTGGTAGGAGCGCATTGTCTGGCAATGTCCCAGGGTCCTGCTGCTGTCTCGAGTGAACTGGGCACTTGGGCTTGGTTTTGTCTCTCCAGAGAGCTCTGCAAACTTATCAAATGAGCAGCGTCTTTGGCTTATCCTCACTCACAGACAGGAAAAGAAAATTTCTGGTCTCCCTGATGGCAGCTCTTGAACCTTGCTACAGATCTAGCAAGGGACATCCTTGTTGCAAACACCTTGACCTCTCTGAAGATGGGAGCAGATGCAGGTCTGACTTGTCACAATCCTCCACGCAATGCAAACCACAAGCATACAGCAAAGATGGCTTTTGTGCACACACGGAGACACGACACAGGGGCCTGTCCCCATGCACAGCTGTCCTGGAGCAGCCCTGTTTAACATCATGCTCCTCCTCAAGAAGCTGCATGCTGTTGTTGACTGTGACCCCCCTCCCTAGTGCTGCTCCCGGTGAGATGTGCCTAGTGCCTGCTGAGATGTTCTTCCTCTGGCACATGTGCCTCCCTTGCTCCCCACAGCATTTTGCTCCCATGCTGTGACACCATCCTGTGCTGTGCTGTGGTCAATTAATGTGCCAGCTCTGCTGGCAACTACCAGCCTGCTGCTGCTGCTGCCCACATGTGAGATCTGCCACTGGCTCTGTCTAGGAGATGCACTAACTACAGACCGCTGACAGCTGCCCTGGCACAGAAAAAGATGTGCTGGTGTAGCTCATCCCAGGTGTGAGCCAGACTGCTGTGAGTGGCAACAGAAAGGCAGTTCTTGCCCCCCCTGCCAGACACAGCAGTTTTACGTCAGGAAATGGCCCCTTCAAAACTCTCCTGTTAGATGAAAGCTCTTAGATGAATGAGCAGCAGGAGGAAAAGGAAAGTAGGTTAGAGACCAGGAGGAGCTGCAACTTAGAAGAGAGCTGTGTGTGCCTCATTTGCTGCTGAACTGCTCCCTCCATCACAAAAGCCCAAGTGGTCCCTCAGTTCATCTAGGACTTGGACTCTCTGAAAGGCTCTGAACGAGTCAGGGCGAGCCTGTCTCTGATCACTACAATGACAGGTACTGTGCTTTTGGTGCTATCAGAGACGTGCAGACACAAAGCAGTAGCACAAGACCTTTCTGCAGTGTGAAGTACAGTTGCCTCCATGAGCTGGCAAAGCTACAGCCTAAGGCATCCTAGGCCAGTGAAAGCAGCATGCAGAGAACGGCATTTACTGAACTATCATCCTCTGCACTGAGACCCCCATGATCAGCAGAGTCCTTTAGTGGGCCACAGCACTGGCTGCAGAGCACTCTTGTCTGCAGGTAGCTCTTCTCTTGATCCTTAGCTGAGCAGAGTAGGACAGTCAGCACACCAAAGATCCCAGAATCAAGCTGCTGCGACAGCCTCAGCAGTGTAAGAGCTCTGTGTACCTCCTGACTGCCCCAGATGCACCCCATGTGGCCAACACTGCACCAGCTGTGCTTGGCACTAAAGCTCAGCCAGCGTGAGCAGTTCTGCACCTGGGAGCATCCCAGGTGTGGACACTCCCAACTGCGTGGAGGCTCCTCCTAGCTCAGGACAAACTGTAATGAGCTTCACACCGTGTCTGACACACACCACACAACAGGCCAGCCCCATCCAGGTTCCCCAGCCTCATGGCCCTGCAGTGACAGGGCCAGGGAGAAGGATCTGCAACCCAGAGAGCAGACACCTGGACATCCTTCGTCTAAAGCCCACTCGAGTCACTGTGACTGAGAAGGTGTGGATCTCCTGGAGGGTGGGAAGGACTACAACTCTGCCTCTGGCATGGGGGACATGGAGAAGGAGAACCAGAGGAAGTAGGATTCAAGAGGATGGGCTGCTCCTTACCTGGAGTCTGGTAGTTGAGCCGCCTCATCTCAACTGGGTCAGACGAGTGGGCCAAGAGTGAGTCCTTCAGGCCGATGGAATGCTCATCCTTGGAAGAGGGGGAATGTGCCCTTTTCCTGTGGACAGAGAGGGTAGAGACAAGCAGGTGAGTTCTGGCAGAGACTGGCATGAATCACCCTAGGAAGGAGCCTGGGTCCCTGTGTCCCAGACATCCAGGTCCATCCTGGGCTCCCAGGGCTCTGGGTTAGTCATACCATCTTCTGTGCCTCCAATTTCCCATCTATGAAACAGGAAAGATTATATATAAGTGAAGTCAGATGTTTGATTAGTGAGGCAGTTTTGAAATGTGGTATTCTGCGTAGTATTTATTAGAGAAAATGCAGATAGATGTAAGATGCTGTTTCCTCTTACTGTCTCTAGGAACTATTTCCTGCAGTGGAAGGATATAATAAAATTTTTTTTCATGTATTAGAAATATTTAAATATAGAATGTTGTAATATAATAGTGTAAAGGCTCTTCAGGGTGTGTTTTATTGGGCCATTAATACATGTCTTGAATGGTTGAAGGCACCCAAGGCGTGAATTAATGGAACAATAAAATACAATGTTGTCTCTTCATGCTATATTTATGCCTAAAGCGATGCCACCACCTCAGGCTCTTGCTGGAATTCACAGGCAAAGCAGGGACAGATCCAATCAAAAAGTGGACAAGTGAATATTAAGGAAAATATAATACTGCAAGAAGAGTTTCTAGTGAAATCTCTAGGTCCCACTTCTAGCTCTAGATAACAAATATGGTGGATATACTCAAGGGCTGGAGGAAGGGTGTTGGGCAGGAGCAGCACAGCAGCTCTCACTTCTGAGACTGTGCTGACCCTGGCACTTGGCCAATGCACTAAGCATGCAGGAATACAAAGAGACTTTGTCTTTTGCTACAGCCCCCAAATGGATTTTGCCTGAACCCCTCTGCTGACCTGATGTTTCCTGGAAGAGAAGCAGCTGCAGCACTGCTGCTCTGCACGAATGCTAGCACATTTACCAGCCTGCAAATGGCAACAGCCAGTCTCTGCTTTGGACCTCCTTCTGAGGCACCTGGAAGCACACTGAAGGGCTGCCAGGTTCTGCACAAGGCAGCTGCATCCCTGGATGGTGGAGACCCTGTACCATGCATGATCCCAAATGCTCTCACAGGCACAGGGCACTTTCACTTCCACCAGAGCCTGGGCATGTTGGGCTGCCACTATTGAGAAGCACTTAAGAGAAAATTCAGTGTATAAATGCTGAGTGAAACCTGTGTGCTCCTTGTGTGGCTCAGCCTGTAAGCAAGCTCCATCTGCAGCCTGAGCAAACACTGGAGTTGTTCAATGGGGAGAACCAGCTTGAGAGTCTTGCACTACTCTGAGGCATCTCAACATCTCAGAAGCTTTCCAGCTGCCTGGACTAAGACAACAGAGCTGAAGGACTGAGAGCATTGATAGAAAGAATGGAGAATACACAGCCAACAAATAAACCTCCTATCAGGAGCACAGCAGGATGTGCCATGTGCTACTGTGTACCAGTCCTCAAGCAAATTGGGCCATCTTTTTTGGGGAACGGGCACAGCACATAATTAACTTTATCTCTGTCTCATTAGCCCAGTCAGGGCAACTGCTAAACCATCCTCCAGATCCCAAACTATCCACTGCTACTCAGCTTCAATTCATTCCCATTATAGACTTACCATTGTGAATATTACACACAGATACTTTTGGGAGAAAATGCCTCCACAGCAAGGCTGGACAGCCAAAACCACAGCATCACTCTGAGCACATGGGAGGTGCTGGAAGAGAATAAGCTGCTCCTCTGTGGGCTGGGATGCAGCAGGGACATATGTCAGGTCTGGGCACTGCAGGTTAGTGGTTCCTGCTGCTCCACCCACACGACTCCAGAACAATCAAAGCTAAAGCAACGTGGGAATATCTTCTAGGGGGCCCTGGTTCAGAAATGCTCTCTGGGGCCATTTTCTCTTATTAAATACCAGCAAACATGTTTTTCCTTACAGTTGCCCAGTATTCCCTCAAAGCTTCCTCATTAAAGACTGCAAGAATGCACCTGCATTCTTGAGGGAACAGCTCTCAGTCTGAAGTGACTGAGAAAACAATGGAACCCCTATAACTGCTGTTATTGTTGTTGCGTTTTTTTTATTTTTAATTTAATTGCAAAAGCAATCTGGGAAGTTTTTATGTTGGAACCTCTCCCTGAGAGCTCTAAGAGGCTGACAACTGCTAGAAGGCTGATACCTTTGAGGAAACAAAGTCTTTGCAAACTCCTGAGGCTGGCGTGCTCCATACTCCCAAAAACAAAGATGCCCCTTAGTAGCTTCAGGCTTGATTTTTAAAAAGGGAAATTGACTTGAAATTTTAGGAAAACAAAAAGATAAAGGATTCATACCTTTCTTGCTTACTAGATCCAGGGAAAAGCAGGAACAGAAGAAAGGAGATGATCACTGACTGCACATGCACAGCAGAACTCCATTTAATCAGACAACAAAGGCAGCTCCCTTCCCCAGTTAGAGAGACATATGTAAATAGAGAGTCCAGGAGGAGCAGAACCTCAGAGCTGAGCTGATAGAGAATGACCTACTGTAATTGAACAGGCTACATGAACACATGCAAATGCAACCCATGGCTCCTCCTGAGAACTAAGTATCATCACACGCTACAGTTACAACTGGAGCAGGACTGCTCTGCCAGACAAAAGGAGGAGTCTACTCCCACAGGGAGCACAGTACGGGTGGTTCTGATCCAGTAGTCAGGACTGAGAGATCCTATGAAGACAGCGCCACTCTGATTTCAGCCTGTCACATCCATGCCCTGTTCTCACCACCAAGGGCATGTTCTTCAGTTATAATTCACAGGAGGGGGATGGCAGCTACCACAGATCAAGCAGGTAAATTCTATAGAGAATCAGTACTAGAGAAGTTCCCAAGGCTGCCAATCCAAGTTGTTGTGATCGGAGAGCAGTTAGACTGGCTTTAGGGCAAAGCTGCTCTCTTCTGTCCCACTGTTCATATGCTTCCAGAATCCACAGCAGCTGTGTCCTGGGCTGGTATTAACTACCTTCTGCTCCCTTACAAAGCAGGCTTCTGCTGTGCCAGGTAGAGACCTTCCTCCTCCCTATGACCACCATGGACTGTCTGTCAGAGCACCCTGTATCTGAAGGTTACAAGGAAGGCCCTGAAAGTACCAGTGCCTCTAGTGCTCATGCTGTAACTGCCATGTCCCAGACTGGATCTCACCTTTTGAAGAGAAGTATGGCAATGACAATGATGATGATTAATATCACAGCCAGGACAGGTCCCATCACCCACAGCATCTCTGGCTCATCCTGCTGCTTTGCTGATGCCACTTCCATCACGATCTCATCCGAGTAGGGGCTGGCTGCATATCTCTTCTGAACAGCACAGGCAGTAAAGGGAGAGAAAAGCAAGCATCCATTATGCTAAAGCAACAGCTACATCCCTGAAATGCTGAGGTTTCCCCTTGCTTCTGGCTAGCAGAGAATGGTCATGCTTTTCAAACCCCAGCAACACACCATGAGATACTCCCTCCCTTGGCATCAGTGGAGGTCAGGCTGTGGCAACAGTTTCTGCCTGGCCTGACACATTCTGGGCGCCAGCAACTTTGCTGGTGTGAAGAGTTCCGGTGCCAGCAACTTCATGGCTGACAAACCTGACCTGGAGGGGCAAAATTCAAGAAGCCCATCTAAGAGCCATTTGCCAGTCCTGGATTCTCTTGGCGCCAAATCACAAGCTTTTGAATCCCAACCAATTGCACAATGGGGCTGGCTGATGATTCGTAAGTGGTTTACAATACCTGCTGTGCTGATATCAACACATCTTTTCAGGATAGAGTTATATTAGGAAAACCCCTGCTGGGCAAGGCTGGTTTTCTGAAAGGAATGAAATGACAGGAACATTCTCTACCTGATGTCTTTGATAAACAGACCTGAGAAAGAGGCTCATTCTTACAGGTTCCTTTCCTTTCTGCAATGTGGCAGCACAGTGATTTATAACCTGAAGGGACAGCTTTCTAGCCCCACTAGCTATATGGAATCAGCAGAGACCCAAACCCTTCCTGTAGAAAAATGACACTGCACCTGATGTTCTGCTGCTGTTGCTAAAGCTTATGGAGCTGTGTTGCACCTTCACAGCTCAGTGTTGCTGGGTCAGAAGGGTTAAATGCTGTAAAAACAAATCCTTTCCCCCTATTAGAGAGGGCCAGAGCTGTATCAGTTCCATGCCTGTGGCTTTTGAGCAGCACCTGCTGCCAGGCATTAAGGAGTCAGAAAGCTCTGCTCCTGACACAGAAAGTTTCGCTCACAGAAGAGGTGCCTGTGGATCTATAAATCTCCTGCTTTAAGGCTGGAGTTAAAACATGCACTTCATGTCTTCACGTATGTGAGGAAAAGAAATGGAAAAATCAAGCCTGCTGATGTCACACAAATGCATATCTTGATCTACTCTCTCAGGTGCCCTTGATCCCAAGCCAGGCTGGTTTCAAATGTGCGGAGTACAAAAAATGCTCTTATCTGGGACATCCTTCTGGCAGCACACACTAGTTCAGCATCTTAGCTGCTCTCCTCAGATTTATCAGCAGAGGTACCACTGTCTGGGAAAGAAGTGAGGGGGTGGTTGCCACTTTGTGAAACCCTTCAGCCCTACGAGACCCTGTTTCAATAACTGAAATAGCTGCCAGCTCCTGGTTTAATTCTGATCTTAGAGGAAGTCTGCACAGGACCACTGCAACCCATCAGACTGTTCCTACATGCCTGTGTCCAGTTCAAACAACAGGGCAGGAGTCAGCTACCGCTCTGAGCATGGCACAGACAAGAAACCCCGTGGCTCCCCTTTCTTGGGCAAGTGGCCACTCTGTGAGGGAGGCAAAAAAGCTTTGCCTGCAACTCCCCAGGGAGGTCAAGGTGCACTGGTGGTTGGGGAGGGAAGGAGCACATGCTGATGTGTGCAGCAAGGCGTGACCATCTCCAAAGCTCTGTGTAAGGGGCAAAGATGCGTATTTTTTCAGACACACTTTGGAGGCATCACCTTCCAATGGAAGTCAGATGCAGAAGGGGTCAAGATTGTTATCTCCATAGCATTTCCAAAAGCAGACTGTGAGGTGCAGGTGCCCCTGCTCCCAGAGACAGTGTTTCAACCACGTTACGGCTGCCTTTGAAGAAGGGCAATGTTATGCTCTCCTGCTGACACTAGACACACAGCAAGCAATTTCAGAGGAGCTGGGTGGGGGAAATAGTGCACACCCTTGGACAGAGTGCCTCATGCTCCAAGTGAAAGTGATGCAGCAGGGGATGCAGAAAGGCGGTTTGTAGGAGCAGGGTATATAGGAGGTTTGTTGGAACGCTACTGCTGGCTGGTGGCTTACTAGAGGGCTGTGGCAGCTCTGTGCCAGTGAGGAGAGGATGATTATAGCTGGGATCAACTAGTTAAGGTCACCTCCTCTTAAAAGGGATTGTCAGGATAGTGCATCTCAAGGCCTCTGCCTTACCTTGTTGTTAATCTGACTCTTCTCCCCTCACCGGTGTGCACATCTTGCCACAAGAACATGTGAGCTGGATGAGTAATGAAGAACTCAACCAGCCCTAATGAGCAAGCAAATGAGGCTGAGGAAGGAAGCCACAGCTTGGAATCTAACCAAAGGATTCAGCACATCTCTATTATTTCCATTATTTACACACTGGCTGCTGCTACTGCTGCCACCACCACTCCTGCCCTGTGTTTACAGCTGGACATTGATGCCCAGCTCTTGCTTTGCTGCTCCTTGCTTATTGCATCAGCCTTTCCCATGTCCAGGCCCTGTGTGCTGCTGATGTCTAGGAGGGAGATATGCAGGAGCAGGAATGCCCACACAGCAGGGAAGCGTGCACCTCTGCCCTGCTGATAATCCACTGCGATGGGAGACAGGTTTGCTTCTCCAGATGTCATCTCCCAGTGAAATTCTGGGCAGAGAAGTGCCTGTGAGGACAGGTTTGCAGGGGGAACATCCTGTTCACAGCAGAGTCTCAGCAGTCACTGTGCAGGCTAGATTTCACAGACTGTTTTCTACAGACACTAATTGAACCAAAGCAGAATGAGAACCCATCCCAGCCACATGCTAAGCTCTGCTCTGAGCACAGCCCAGCCAGCCACAACTGAGCTTGTGCAGAACGTGTGTGTTAACACTGTCCTCCACTCTCATCTGTAATGTAGAACACACGGTGCCATTTCCCTCCAAAAACACCATTTATCAAGTCAATTCCCGCAGCTGCCTCAGCTCGTTCAGGCCAGCGATGCCGTCTCCCTCCTCCCTTCACAGAAAACTCTGTCATGCTGCCTTGCAGCAATTGCTCACCCTGCCTGCACTGAGCCCAGCTCAGCTGTGCTAGGGCAGGCTGTGCCCCCCACAGAAAGTACTTACCGTGTCCCCATCCTCCAGCGAGGCCAGCACGAAGCAGCGATAGCTCAGGTCTTGAGACAGAGGCTTGTTGTAGAAACCTTTGTAGTTCTTCTCATCCCCCAGGGTGAAGGTCTCAGGCAGCACATCCACTTGAGCAGCAATGTAGGGCTTGAGTCTGTCTGCCTGGCGTCGGTGCCGCCTGCTCTGACTCCCTTGGTTTATGGCCTCCAGCAGCTGGGGACAAACAAGGTGCCACCACTATTGCTGACAGCATGACACCGCCTCACGCTGTCACCTCACCGGCTGTAGCACTCGGCAGCGGTGGAGGGAAGGGAGGAGAAGATAACTGGGTTTGACTTGTGTCTGGTGGTACTAAGGATTGCTGGGGCATCTGTCTGCAGAACCTCACTACAAGCACCTCCACTAGGATCTCAACTTTGGAAGCATCCTGAGTCCTGGGAAGCCGACATGGTAAATGTTACGGCTGAGACAGCCTGGCTGTGACTGTTCCCCCGAGTTATGTATCCCAATGGGCTGTGAGGGAAGCAAGCCATATTCTGTGGCTTGGAATTGGTCTGGATTATTGGTCTGGACAGCAACTCACACTCTCTGTGGGCACTGGATGTGAATTACAGCTGATGCTGATGTTTAGGGAAAAAGCGACATTTGCTGTGTCTCTTTCGCTTCTGCCAGTGCCTCTGTATCTCACCTGCTGCTGTGCTGCAGGCAGAGCTTTGTTTAAACCACACAGATTGGTAACAGATTTCATGGAATGTTCAGAGTAAAAATTGCAAAGTTCATAGTCACAAATTCATGGAAAAGGATATAATGCACAAAAATCCAATTGCACTGCTAAGAATGACTCTCAAATGTTTAAAGATCTTTTTTTCCGATGAATAAAAAAGAACATCAAGTTTGGAAGAGAAATTCTAACTCAAAATGAAGAAGGAGGGATGAAATACATTTCATATGGAAATGTATCAATGCAACATTGTCAGGGCAGACAGGGAACATCAGAGAGATAGGAACAGTGATGTACACACAAAGTCACACTGCTGAGCTGGGTCTCCCCCCTGAGGAGGAGAAGCTGGGTAAGAAATCCTCACTCCTTCCCCTTGACAGTCCATCCTTGTCCCCTTACCAGTACCTACATAGAAGCAATTTAGGAAAACTATACCTTGTCATTATACTATCACCAGAAAAAAGAAAAAGAAAATAAAAAAGAGGTTGCAGAAATCAAAGTTTCAGCAATATCATTGTAATCCCGAGGTGAAAAAGCAGAAAGATAGTTTTTGGAGTGTGGAGTTTGCTTCCTACACCCATCTCTTGCATCTGGCTGAAATTACAGCTGAGATCTTTGGGCAGAAAGTCCAGCTCTACGTGCAGGTACACAAAACCACAGGGCTCCAGTTGTGGTTAAGGCTGCTGGAGGCTTCTGCCACTTACACATGGAATACACAGCGAAAGACTGCATCAGAAAACTGCTGGGCCTGCAAAGCTCAGATTCTGAAAAATCAGAAAACTAATATTGCGTGTGCAAAATTACTTCACCTGTCTTATGTACGTGCATTCTGCTGAATCCTTGACTGCAGAGTCACAGACTATCTTTTCTTTATGTCCCCTGCTTTGTTCAATACACAGGACAGACACTGCTTAATCAAAGAGCAGATATTTCACATTTTGTTTTCTTCTTTGCATTATGCAGCTCGAGGCCTTGTTTATTGCTTACTATTCAAATCTAGCTCAGAGGACAAAATTAATAATTTCCTCATGGGCTTTTCTACGGTGCTGATCACTATACTATTACAAGTACTTCACAAACATTAATGATCTTATCTTCCAAACACCCGTATGAGTCAAGATAAAAGTGATTATCCCAATTTTACAGATACAGAACAGAAACACTGCAACATTAATGTCAAAAATGTCCACTACATTTGAATGTCAAACTGAAAAGACACCAGCTTGTTTTATTTTTAAAAAAAATTTAGCATTTTCTTCATAGCACTTACTGTATCCAGGTCCTATTGACTTTCTCTGCAGCTGGGGATACTTAGGCTTTGCAAATCAGAGCTCCAGGATCTCAAACTGAGCACTCAAAAAAATCACAATATGCAAGACATTGGCTGCTCATGAAAATTTTGTCTTAAATGATTTGTCTGAGGCTGGATGAGACAGAGAGAGAAACTACTTCTTTCAATAGCTTTCAACTATCTAAAGCTGAAAACCGAAGCAACCTTCCTCATGATGGTCTTCTTTTTCTACTGACATCTGTGATGCTGGAAAACTTCTGCAATGAAAATATGCAGGAGACCTGTGGGTGATGGCTCTCCATCACACAGCTGCGCTTCATTTGCAGAACAGAATCACAAATACACATTGTGGAGCTGGAACTTCACAAAAATGACTGTGTGATCATGCAAATAAAGCCAAGGGCTGACTTAGAGCTTCTAACCATTTGCCATTTCTGAGAGCCTCATGCTTGCAACTTTGTTCTCTTAATGGATCTTTCTGTGCATGATTTCTTGGAATTTTTCCTTTCCGCTTTGGGGATGGTGGAGCATGTGGGGAAGAAAAAGCCCACAAAGCCCTTGTGTGGGAGTCTCCTGACACCTGCACATGTTCCATGCCTTGAGTGTCAGAGCACTCCTGGCACAGGACAAGCTGCATCTTGGGGTAATGGTTGGTAAATGCTCAAAGCCTTTAACAAGCAGGTGTGAACGGAGCTTTGCAGCTTTTGTTAGATACAAGAATGAACTCTTTACCTACACTGCAGGCTTAGGTACTATCCAGAGACGGAAAAACCTCCTGACAAAAAAGCTTAATAAAATGAAACCAGTAGTTTTCTCTCCTAGATTGTTTTCTATGTAAGCATGGTCATTTCATCTGGAAAAGGCTGCAAGGACTCTACGACCTGTGACAGGATCTGTCCTGGCCAGAGCTCTGAGACACTCAAGTGTGGTCTCCTAAGGGGACACATTCTGGGAGGTGGCTCCTCCTTAGCTTGACTCCAGCCTCCTTCCTACATGGCATCATGAAGAAAGGCTGCGTGGACACCCATTCCACAGCCCCCACCTCTGATGTGCAGCCTGCACTTGTGTTGCTGCATCCACGCTGCTGCCAGGAGGCCTGGGCAAAGTGTGCTGGGCTGCTTGGGAATCACTTCCATCACAGCAACTGCTACAGGTTCCTACCTGGTCCAGCTCCATCTCATCAGGGGTCCGCCACCGAGCAGTCAGGGTGCTGGTGCTCTGGTCTGCTGGCACAACCACGATGTAGTACCACCTGGGAAGGAAGGAAGTGTAAGCACTGCACTCTGAGCCATCTCTCTGGCAGCTCACCAAATAATGTATGCCATATGACTCAAGGATGACCTACTCCTTTCCCTGCCCTTTAAGCAGCAAAAGGGCTCAGTAAGGAAAAGGCTGGTTTCCAGCTGCACCAGAGAGGAGAATACTGCCATTAGCACTCATTAGGATAATGAAGATCTACAGACTGGGTTTCAGAGGGTGGTGTAGGAGCTGTGAGAAGGACATTTATATAATCGGATTGTAGCAAGAACCCTGGGGAAATTGTGCTTCAGCACAAGGATAGCACAGTAACGAATAAGACTTCCATAAACTCGCTTTTTTAATCTCCTTGAGGCTTTAGGCATTATTTATTTAAAGGATATTATACAGTGTCAGAGAAAGTCCCTCCTGATCCTCAACTGTATTTTTGCTGGTAGCATCTGGAGTATACCCATGAGGGTGAGGGCAAACTGTCAGAGAATTGTCTTAATTTTATTACACATCAATATTTGCTCAGAAAGAGCCAAGGCTGTGATCCCATGTTATGGGTAAATGCCTGCCTCTGTACCACAGTCTGCTTAGAAATTCACTCCCAGGTTACAAAATCCACATGTTGTCAGAGGTCTGCCCTGCCTTTCTCTCCCCACCCCGCCTTATCCACCCAGGCATGGCACCTACCGAACTGGCACAGTGGTCTGCACTTTGGGAAGAGTTAGCGTGAATTTTCCTTCCTGTATGTACTTGTTTGTGGCGATGGGTTTGCTTTGCAAGACATCAGGGGCAGTGCGGATTGAGACGAGGTGCTGGAGCCCCCCTGCACTGCTCCCACGGTTCATTAGCACAAAAGAATAGTCCGTGTCTGGCTGGAGGTCACTTATGAGTTTCTTCATCGAGTGGCCGTCCACCTCCACACTCTGGCTATTGTACAGAATCTGAAACAGGAAAAGGACATGCTCATGCAGCTGACAGCTGCTGCTGCAAACTCGCACTCAAAATAGCAGTGCTTGAGATGACAGTTTGGCTCTGGGCCCTCCCTCAGGTGGTCTGGCTAGTGTATGCTTTGTAAACAGCCATAAATCTTTAGCTAAAGAAGGGCAACCCCCAGCAGACGGTGAGCTGTGCTCCCTGTGCCTCGCAGTGATGGAGAGAGGGGTCATCTCAGCCTGGGTGGCCAGGGCCAGCAGTGAGGCTGGTGGTGCCACATGCACTGCTTTTCAGCACCTACTTGGGGGAGGAATCCAGATGGCTGTGCTTTGCCCCCATGTGGAAGTGAATGGGTCTTTGTTTCTTGTCCCACGAGGCTACAACACGCAATAGCTTCTGGTGTAAAATCCTGTCTGCTTTAAATTGGTGTCATTCCCATGTCTACCAGCTGATGCCTGGTTGGATGCTTAATGCAGATCATCCCCCTCCCAGCAAGGTGACCGGGGGGGTTACACGCCTCACCAGTGATCTGACAAATCCGGCACAGGGCTCACAAATTGGTACCCAGAATGGCGGCTCTGCAGGTGTGACACCCCGTCGTCATGACAACAGATGCTGGCGCCACACAGCCTGGGCAGGAGGTCGGAGCTGCTTTTCTCTGCCGTGCCTGCAGCAAGGGGCTGCGGGCAGGGCAGGGCAGGGCCGAGCCGCTGGTGGCTGGGGGCAGCCCCCCCACCACAGCTTCCCCCTGTGGACCCCTCAGCTAACAACACGTCTCAATGCCCCGTTGTAGATATGCAGGCCCCCCACCTCCCCCGCAAGGCGCAGCAGCCATAGGCACTTGCTGGATTAGCTGCACCCAACAGCTCATCTGCCCTGGGAACCTCAATCCTGATCCTGGCTGGAACAACAACTCCTTACCCCAAAACCCTGCGGTGCTGTGTCTGCACAGCAAAAACTCACACAGTTCCCAGAGACAGAGACAAATGGGGTGTAAAGAGCTACCAAAGCCATAGGTTGTTGTCCCAGCTATGAAAAATCAACACCTTTCTTTGCACCAGGTGACTGTCCAGCATGGCAGGGGAGTGCTGGATTCGTGACAGTGGTGCAGAGACACAGCATGCCAAAAACTGGCAATGGCAGAGCTGGAGCATGTTAAACCATGCCAGTTAATAGCTGTTACAGGCAGAGACCACACGGTAAAATGTGCTCGTTTCAACAGTGGCCTTGAAAGAGACTGAAGACAGCTCTGTGGAAGACTAATTACTTGAAATAATTTTTCACCAGCTGAGCCCACCGTTCAGGCTGACACCGCAGCAAGGAAGGGACCAAACTTTCCTTCAGGTCCCCTTTTCAGCAGGTGGCTGAAGTCTGGAGAAAGCTGCCAGCTTTCTATGACAAGAGCAGCGGATTAGCACTGCTCTAATGTTCAGTGTTGGAGCTGGAAGGAGAAGAGAGGTCCTGGAAAGAGATCTGAAGGACAGTGGAGCACAAGGACCTGGCTAGGCCTAGAATTTGCAGCTCAGCTTTTGTGTTATCCAAACAGCAATACCCACAGCATGCTTCAATCCTCTTCGTGTCACTTTGCATGGAGGTCAGGATAGGAAAAGAGCTTCAGATTTTTTGCTGTTGAGAAAAGTCTCCCAATAGGTAACATAGCAGCAGAAAGAAGTCAGCTATGGAGAAGAGATGCAATCAATCTCATTTGTTGATGTGCTTCAGTTTTCAGGAATGGACTGCAAAAGGCACCAAGTATCTAAAGTAACAGGTTTGCAAGGACAAAGGCCCTGCTGCTGCTCCACATGTGGGAAAGGCTGTCTAAGACAGCACAGTAAAATAGCCAGAGGGAATTGTTTTCTGTTGTGACTCCTCTTAATGGTATTTCCTCCTGGGCTTTAATCCCTTTCTCCAAAGACATGTACATCAGCTGAGTGCTAAAATGAGTGAAAAATCTGAAGAAAAGCTTCTTGCAGCACTGGAATATCAGAAAAGTAGTTGCTCTGACACAGAAGTTATGCACACTGAAGACAGGACTACTAGACTTCCAATCATCTTAGCAGCTTTGCTGTCTGGACCAGCACCACCCCTTCCAATGACACCGGAACAGTACAGATACACCAGATGCCAGTAAGGCAGAGTGTGTCCTGAGGGAGCAGCCAGACCTCTCTTACATGTGCTCCCACACAGACTTGAACAAAACCAAACTTCTAACATTAAAACCTATGCTGAAAGGATGAAAAGCCCCCAGAGTTCTGCTGCCTCTTGGATAAGATTTCTCATTATGAATTCTTCCCTAATAAAGGCATCACCAACTACTTCTCAGTGTGCTCTAGGGAAGACACCCACCAACTGCCTGCACATGAGCATGTGCTGGGGACAGAGCCATTTTTGTAGAGCAAGAGGGGGCAGAAGAGATGGTAAGCATTTCAGTTCAGAGTTTCCTTGCTTGCTCTGCACTGTAACTGGCCAAGACACAGCCTCTGATTCAGCGCTGACACCAGATGATGATTTTTATTGCCATACACAGGAATTTGCATCCACAGACAGTGAAATTGGCATTTGCAATGCCTTCCTGAAGCCTTCCTCTGCCATCCCTCCTTTTCACAGCTGCTGCAGCAGTCCTACGTCCCTTTACCTGCCACAACACATCGTCTTCTCAAATGTTATGGACCATTATTTAGGGCCTCTACATAAACCTTACAGTAATGTAAGGGCTCAGAAGCAGTCATTCATGTGCAGCTGGAAGATGCCCGGAAGCTCAAGCACGAATGCTATTTAGAGGTTGCCTCATGGCCCACTGCTAACTACCAGAGTCAGCAGCAAATCCGGCCCAAGGGTTCTGAACTGCCAAACAGTGCTGACTAGCCCACAGATTGCTGTAAAATGTCATCTGTGCTGCTCCTACTCAAAGGAAGAGATTTGCAAAGCTAGGTGAGTCCAAATGTCACTGCTGAAGGTCTCGTGCTTGATTTCAAGGCATTACAGAATGAAAAAGATGAAAAGACACATATTGTGCAACAATGGGAAAGATAACTCGATGAAGAAGTAGACAAGGCTGGAGTATTTGCAGGCAGGAGTAATTACTACATTCCATGGGACACACCATGAGAAAGCATTGACCAGCATTCTCAGGGGTTATTTCCAAACCTGTATGATTATAATTTTCAAAAGGTGCTGTTCCTTCTCCCCATTTCTAAAATATCTTGTAATGCTGTCTTTAACCAATATATCCTCTGTCCCACTCTTAAGCTGAAGAATATGTCTCAGGAAAATGCACTTTCTCCAAGGAGAAGGTTGTATCTATCTTGCACTTTCCATGAAAGCTCCAGAACAGCTTTCTGCAGGTGGAATAAAAAAAGGAATAGTGCCTCTGCTCCACCACAACTGCTGGGCAACATTTTATAAGGAATTTATCTCCTGGACCAGGAGAAGCTGTGAAAATTCCCCAAAGAGATCTCAAAACTTCATTATTGATTTGGCAGCAATGAAAAATCTTAAGGTCTGAGTTCATTCTCTAATAAAAAAAAGCACCAGTCCTGCCTGTGCTTCACTATTCATTGTCAGAACAGTATCTACTTTAATTAAATCTGTTAAAGTAGAATATGACACCCTTTGGGACACAGATTTAGCATGAGACTGTTTATCAAGTGTAGATAATACTAATTGTTCCCATGGAGATTTATCTGCTATGCTAGTTACAGTATTAGGCTCTGGCCTCAGCATCCCATGTGCCTGAATTAGAGGAGAGAGGTGAACCTTGTTTATAAAAACACAAAATCCTGAAGGTTAAGAATTTCTTTCAACTGGCACAATCAATGAGTTAGAGCTGACCCTCGTAAACTCCTGGCCTTGATTCACATGTGTCTGCAAGTCCAGGAATATTAATAAAAAGAAGGCACTATTACAGAAATATCCTTCTAACACTCTGGTTTGCACAACTTGCTCTTAAGCAAGTGGCTAATGCCATCTCCTGTGTCAGCTGAGGGTTAACCCACAGCAGGGGCAGACCCTGAGTCACCTTGTGATAGCAATCACAGCTACACAGCTAGGAGAGGAGACAGACAGGGCATCAGCATTACATCCCTGGCTCCTGGCTACCTCCAACCACTCCACCATCCCTGTGTGGTAGTAATGCTCCCAGGGTCACACTGTCCCCCCCCCTTCCAGCACTGCGGGCTTTGGGCCACAAGACAAGGCAAAATGAAGCACACTGGTTCTGCAGCAGAGCGCCAAGAAAACAGGGCTCTGTGAAGTTCCTTGCAGCCAGATATTTGAACACTGATTCTAATGTGCCCTACATCTGGGAAAGCTTTGAATACCACAAGGTCTTCACAAAAGCCTTGTCTGCCTCAGCTAAACTGTATGTTAACAAGTGCCTTCTATTGATCAAGGTAATTCAGCTTCAGGGTTTAAACAAGGAGAGTTAGTAACAAGGAAGGGGAGGTGCTCACACACTTTGATGTGGATACAGTTCAAGATTTCCTCTCATTCCCTTGGCCTTGGATCCCCCACAGTTCATGCAGGTCTTGTATCTGCACTTTAGGCACAGCATGGCAGGGGGCACATGCAAGGAGAAAGAAAAGTCGCACTGCTTCCACCCTGGCACCTTTGCAGAGGCAGCAGATTGGTGCTGAGACTGGGAAGATTATCTTCAATGATGTGACATGTTGGTCTTGTTTCTTAATGGAGAGAAACTGCACTGAGATTTACACACTCCAGCCTTTTACCCACATTAAGTGACAAGTACTGGGGGTCAGACAAGAGCAGGAAGTCAGGGTCATCAGTGTTGCCTACAGCCTGCTGGATGACACCACATCCAGAACTGTACTGGTGAAAAGAGAGCAGCATTCCTACAGAGTTCCCTCTGTACTGACACATTTTATGCCGCTCACACCTCTAAGACCTTCAGAAAGTTTGATGATGTTTCTTGCCTTCACTCCTTGAGGTTATGCATCTGCTCTGATGCACTGAAGTAACCCATGAACGTGATATGGATGTTTGACAGGACATCTTGTGCTAGGAGTTATTCTTTGTTTTATTCACTGGGTGGTTTTCAGACCATTTTGTCCTGGTAATTTCTTGTGACTAAATCAAATCTGTAACTTTTCACACCTCAGCTCCACGTCAGGCATCAGGACAAGCTTGTGTGACCACCATCATGGAGCTGTAGTGGTGAGCCTGACTGACAGGACCCAGTTGATGCCGCTATCCACTGTCCTGCTCACTGCTACAGGTGAAGCTTCCTGTCCTCCAAATCCCACTTTTACCTTAAAAGGCACTGCAGATTTATAGGAGTCAGGCACTTCCCAGCTCAGCAACACAGATGTTTTCATGACGGCATTGACACGGAAGTTCTTAGCAAACACTGAAATGAAAAAACAAGATATTTGAGCACTGTAAAGCCAAGTCAGGAGGGAGCCAGGCAGCAGCTCGACTCCAAGTCTCTTTGTCTAACTCAGCAGCAGAGGTCAAAGAGTTCAGCTACAGCAGAGAAGTAAGAAATGAGAAGAGAGCAGCAGCCTTTTACCAAGTCTACCGTCTCCAGAGTAGTTCTGCTTTTTGACTATACTTCTCAGCATCACAGAAAGGGAGTTGTAGGCTGAACTGCAGCCTTTCTCTATCCCCACTTCACTCACACTCCCTTGGCCCTTCATCGTGATCAAACAGCAGTGTTATTCAGGTACTGGATCTGCAGATGATCCTACTCAGCCACCTGCTCCAGTTCAAGCAAGAGCCTTCCACGTACAGATAAAATATCCAAGTGCGCCTGTGGATGCAATTAAGGCACCACCAACACCTCTCTCCCCCCAAATGGCAACTTAAGAAAATCTTTGCTGAGCTTTCCCTCACTGAACTAGTTTTAGACTAAGGAGCCACACAGTACCTGATTGCAAGTCAGAGCAGAGCGAAGCCTCATGAACCAAAGCAAAGGTCCCTGTCCTGGAGGCAGAGCTTCCTGTTAGGGTTTGTTAGAGGGGCACTTACCTTGCTCTACAGGCATGGTCCGGGACTGGATGCTGGGGCTGAGTGGCCCAGCCCCCTTATTGGTGCGGGCCCTCACTTTGATGTCGTAAGTGGTATCAGGTTTCAAATTTGTCAAAGTGATACTCATGTCCTTGGTGATGTTAACCAGGTCCTGCTGGCTATTTATGTCCCTGTACACCACTGTGTAGTTGACAATTTTGCCATTCCTTTCTGCCAAGACTGGGGGGTCCCAAGCAACTTCTGTGGTGGAAGTGGTGAGACCCACCACACGCAGGTTCTGTGGGAAGCCACTTGGCACATCTTCGGCAGTTGTGATCTCCTTCTCAAACTCCTCTCCTGGGCCAGCTCTGTTCTTGGCAGACAATTTGAAGAGGTATGTGGCCCCCTTGTGCAGGTTAGTCACTGTGTAGTGATGGTCTCTCTTCCCGAAGTCTATCGTGTTCATTTTTTCCTCATCCAGACGTCTGTACTGCAGCCGGTAACCCAGCAGCTCCCCTACCATCTCCTTGGGTGGGTGCCACTGGATGAGGGCTGTGTTCATGGCTGTCGTGCTAATCATCATGGTGGGCTTCCCCGGGACTGCAACATAAACACACAATGACCATCTATAGCCTGGGAGGAGGGGAAGGAAGGACCGTTTCCGTGCTGCTCAGTCCAGGAGGATTGAGGAAAGTGGGAAAGTTCAGACAACAGGGTGAAGAGGATGACAGACAATTCACAGGGATAGAGGCAGACTGACCCTAATCCGGTGGTGAGGGAAGCTGGAGCCAGCCAGCTCTTGGTTGCCATTTTCCCAGGTGCTGCCATTTAAACTGGAAATAAATTCAGCCATATCCAGCCCCAAAATTCATCCCCTTTTACAGGAAACGTTTAAGTACCTCAAAGCATCATATTTATCTCAGAGAAGATCTGAATCCCGTCCTCCCAATCAGTGGTCTTCAGACACTCCAGCCAGTGCACAGCACCAGGCCATGCTGGCCCTGATGCACTGTACTACAACACACCCCGAAGCCCGATTCCAGCACCCTGGTCTGTCTGGAGGCAGACAAATTTCATCCTGAAACCTTGCAGTTTTACCATCTGCAGAGGCAGTGAGCAGAGCTGGGTGGGCTGTTTGCCATCAGAATATATTTTGGTTCAGTTGAGAAGTAGATGCATGATGTCAGTGTCGATGTGAGAGGTGAACACAAGCGTTCCACAGGAGTTTTGCTTATGCTGCACAAGTCAAGGGTGTTGCCGTCACTGGTTAGGAACTGATGGCTTTAAATTGATGGCTTAATACTTTGATCTCCTTCAGTTAAAAAAAGAATGCGTCTTCACATCAGCTCAGATTTGTAAACAAATCAACTGATAGGGAAGATACTCAGAATCAAAGGCATGGGGCTATCGATATGAAAAAAAAAAAATCCCAAAAAATCAGGATTGCAGCCAAACCTAGTTAAATGTCCTTGCAGTTTTTGAAATGTATGAGCACACAGTCGAGTAGAAGAGAAAACCGGATTTGCCAGAATTATGCCCCCTTTATGCCATCAGAGGGCGACACCAACGCTCCCCTTTGAGGTCATGCCTATAGTCGAGCCTGTACAAAGGCCCTGAGGGTGGTTTTGAAGGTATTTAAGAGACACAATTACATTCCCATTGCCAGTGCCATCCTCCTTGCACTCATAATGCAATGTCTAACAGCATCTAGTATTAAAGGACACAGTATTTTCAAAGCCGATTCCAAATATTAACCTTAAAATGTTCACCATAACATGGGAAGATCCACTGTGGTTTACAGTACAACACTGGGATGTTTAGGAAGCTCTTCCTGTTTTTAGGACAGCTGCAGCAATTTGATGAACAGAAAATACATCATGGCAAGGCACCAGGGAGGCAGCATTTAAGATTGTGACAGTGGAAACTACTTCTGGAGCTCCCCATATGCAGTGCAGAGGAGATAGCAAGCTGTTCCTTGTTTAAAAACACCAGGAACAAACAGTCTCAGTTTGCACAAGCTGCATTCCCATAATAAGTGGTAAATACTGTTCCTGTGGCTGGTGTGAGGAAGCAGCAGAATTATTGGTTGTAGAACAGGCTAGTGAGTGGACAAGACAGTGTCAACTAGTTGGTATCACTGCCAAAGGCAAGCTTGACCACACCTGGAGGGAAGTGCCAGATGACTCCTGGGTGCACCTGATTCAGGCACAGGTACAATCTACTGAGGCAGCAGAACCAAACCGGCTGGGATCACCAGGACCTAGAAGTTGTGTCTGCAGCAACTCTATGGCAGATTTGTTGCATTCCAGGTTTAACCATGGCTCTAGGAGCAGCCAGGCTCAGCTATATAAGCAGTATCAATGGCAGAGGGGAGCTGAGAAGAACCTCTTAGGAGCCCTCTGTGCCAGGGGGCCTTCCAGGTGGTACTGAAAGAAGTGGCACAGGAAGCAAGAAATGGCACTTGCCTAAAGGAACGAGGTGAGGACAGGTCAGGACTCCAAAGCTGAGGGAGGGCCTGGACTTTCAGGCTTCCTCTTCCCAGGTCTCTGAACTATGCAGAGGAGCTCAGACCCATTAGTTTCACTGCTCTCTCACCAGCCCTGGTAGCATCTCTCCATCAGTTTGCTGCAGCTTGTTCAGGTGATCCAGTGGCAAAGCCTGTGAAGTATGGGCTGGAGATCACAACAGTTTGTACCTCTGCAGCATCTCCAACCCTCTTGCTTCCTCCTGGCCTTGGCCATACTCCCCACGCACCTCTTGGGAGGTTTTACCACCCCCTCTACGAGGCTATGACACCTGCTCCCCACACTCACCTGCCCCTGTGGTGGTGATGACTTTGGGCTTGCTGCGGGCACCATCTCCTTTGGTGGTGTAGGCAGCAACTGTGACGGAGTAGGTGGTTTCTGGCAGCAGGCCTCCAATGACTGTTTCCTGGGAGTGCATTCACGAGGCAGAGAGGAGGCAAACGAGAAGAGCAAATACTTGTTACTGGAGTGAGACAAAGGAAGGCACCAGGTCAGTGTCTCCAACAGCAACATACTGACAACACTCCCTGGCTCACACTCATGCATCATGCTCTAACACACACGTAGCACAGAGCCAGCAAACAACTGCTGCCACTCCAACACTCACCTGCCTCATTTCAACCCCTGCCTTCAACATTCGGCCTTCCCAGGGACCCACCAGCAACCCATGTCAGCAGCTGTGCTCTCCCACAGCTTCTGCCAAGAGGGAGATCTGATCCAGATATGGTTCTGTGCGAAAGCTAAGTAAGAGGACTATGGAGCTGTGAACCAGAGCAAAAGCCAGTTCACCTGGCTATGAGAATCTCTTGGGGGCTAATTCCCGAGTTTTTAAAGTTGTCTCTTGCAGCAGAGCTGTGGGGAGCACAGGGAAGCAGTGCAGGGGTGGGGGGCCCCGGGCACGGAGCACCTGCAGCTTTGAGCATTTTGTTCACCCTCCTTGCCAGATACTGGATTGCAGGGATGGGATAGGTCAGTGCAAGGCCCTGACAAGACCTGGAGGGAAAACCTGCACCGTGGGAGGTCTGGGAGGGGGCAGACTCACAGGGTGCATCCTTGCCTGCTCTGGCTTCCTCTGGGCAGGAGGAGGGCATGGCTCCACGCTTCAATTTGAGATCAAAGAGAGGAGCACCGCTCCTCCCTCCTGGCCTCCAGCACCGACATGACTGGTGCCAAGCCTGGCTGGCCAGGCCTGCAAACGAGTGAGCACAGCGAGCCCAGCAGCTCGGGCAGGTACGCCTGAGCAGTGTTCATCTGTGGGTGCTGTGGGAGTGTCTGGGCCATTAGCACTAATAACCCACTGGGTCAGGGAGCAAGAGATGAGCAGGCTGGAGAAGGGGTCGGGGAAGCTTTTGGAAAGGAGGCAGAGGCTCCACGCTGGTTATTTACCCCTTCAGACAATGAGAAGAGTAGAGATGGAGAGGGTAAAGCTTGAGCTGCTGAGAACAAGCAGCACGGGCACTGTCAGAAGACACTCCAGGGGTCTGACTCCTGCCCAGGGAATCCTTGCCAGCTTGAGGGGTGTGAGGGGTGCCTGTGGTTGCTCTCAGAGCACAGCCACTCTCCCATCACTCACTTGCACAAACACCCACACTATTAAACCTGCTGATTTCCAGTCAGTGCTGCTGGTTCAGGTTACCTGCCCAGGCTTACTCATCAAAATCACCACATTACCATCGCAGAACCAGCCAGCCCAGAGAAGTATCAACAAGCACCAACAAGAACCCCACCAAAATCACCGTGTGAACCAGAGTCCAATCCCAACTCCGCCCCTGCAGCAGATCATGTGTGCAGGTGAGTGGACCCACAGTCCGATCGGTGCCAATGGACCCGCGGGGAAGCACTCTCACAAAACCTGCACACTCTGAATGTCCCAGGAGAATTCACTCCTCCCAAACCCATGCAAAGAGAAATTCTCACGCAAAAGCATGCCACCAGGAGCAAAGCAAGCAAGCTGGGAGGAGGGGAGAGAGATGAGGGATGGATGAAAGAAGGTCTGATTGCATAATGCAAACACAGTGCTGTCATGACAAAGCCACTCCGAGCAAGAATGTTTCATATAAAGCACGAGGAGAAATGCATCGTGCTGGGGAAGCTCACAGTAGAGCAGGTAATTGAATTGCTGACTCTAAAAAGGTCATTTTCTAGTTTGTTCCTCCAAATTTATACCTCAGAATTATGTGGGAAAAAATTGAATTTAACTGTTTAAATGTGATTGTTTTCTTATTACTATCTGTGTTTCAACCAAAGGTCATGGTTGAGGGTGTAGGTTATTTCTGATTACTATGATCAATGTGGTTTAAAGATTATGTATCTGATTTTACCATGTAACTTGGTAGGCCAACTACTGCAGGATGAGTCGATCACTTGAACCTGCCTAAAACTGCACTGCAACAAGCTGGAAATACAGATTATAGGAAATGTCAATTGCTTTTCTGCATTTAGGAACTATCTAAATGCCAATTTTCTCTGGATTTGCTGCTTGCGGATGATTTCACAATGTAACCCGCCAGCCTCATTAAGGGAGTGAAAGGAATGTTTTGACAGTACTGTGTCTACAAAATTCACAAATCGATTTACCAAACCCCTCTCTTCCAACCTGGAATACACACAAGTGGTACTTACATGGTCGACGGAGTCCTCAGCTCTCCACTGACGAGGGAGAAAGGAAGGAGGAGAGAAAAATGGAGACACAGAATTTTAAGGGGCAACGTGTAGGAAAGGGATGACAATGACGACAACAGCAGGGGTTAGCAGAACTGGGCTGGGGGAATTACAACACTTATACACAGAGGGTCACTTGATACAGGCTGTGTCAAGGGAAGAAATGGCATAGAGCAATTTTTGACATGCCGCTAGCCTGCACAATGAGTCTGAGATCATTCATACAAACAAAGAGCTTCCTTCTCACTTGGGTAGGGAGGTCACCCCTTACTTTTTGCACTTTGCAGTACTTTCCGCTTCTGGCTTTGTTTGCATTTTTCTGCCTTTTCCATGAGCAGGAGCAAGAAGGGATAGGTTGTACCAACTAGGCTCTGAGGGTGACTGCTGCCCCACAAGTCACTCACAACAACTGTGCTGCCTAATCTCCAGTTTCTGTTCTAGTGATCCTCCAGCCATCATCTCTTGTAGAAAACCAAAGACTTCAACACATGAAACAGAAGCACTCTCTGCAGGGAAGCACCAATGCAGCATTTCTAGAGCTTCTTTTTCCTGTATCATTTAGAAGAAAATGCTCTGGGAACTTCAGAAAACTGAAAAGTGCCATCTGTCATCAACAGTGCAAGAGAAGCTGAGATCTCACACAGAGCTTCACGCTAAGCTGCTCCTCTCCAAAAGTGGTGCATTGCTTGCAGAGAGGTTCAAATTTGTGCATGTACCGAGGAAACAGCTTCAGACTCCCAATTGCACAACACGAAATGGCAAACACTCATTTGGCAATAGCAGCCCTGCAGGGAAAGCTTCTACACAAACTACTTCCCACCAAAAGCTCCTATGGAGTCCTGGCCATGGCAGTTCAATACAGACTCTGAACTATTCTGGCTGGCTGGATTCGGGGTTTGTAGGGCATCACAGCTGCATTGGGGTGGTGAGACAGTAGAGCCTGGCTGCTGTCACGCATGCTCAGAGCAGTGCTCTTTGTGGTTGGTGCACCAAAGGAAGGCTTGCAGAGATCACACAGAACTCTCTCAGCCAAGGTGATGTGTTACAGCTCACATTACTCAATCTGCCTGGAGGAAGCACCGGTCCGTGGGTTCAAGCACAGAGATGAAAGTGAAGGTAGGTATTATTGCACCCGATTCACAGTGTGAGCCCTGGCAAACCTTGCTTCTGAGCCTGACCTGCCAGCTGTGAAACTGCTCAGACACCAACTTCCTCAGGACCCTGGGAAGCTTAGCTAACACTGCTGGAATGTTTGGGAACCTGCAACTGCAACAGAAGCACTAAACGGCATGAAAGATACAAGTTACCTTTTGAACTCAGGTTATTTGCAGTGGCTTTCGAAGGCTGCAGCCCAGTACACTGGCATAGTACTCACCTCAGCAGCAAAATACATGGAATACTTTCAAAATATTTGCCCTTTTTTTTTTTGCGCAAGTCAGAACTAAGAAGCTGTTGGAGGAGTGTTCCCCTAAGATTTTATTATAGTTCACTTATTAGATGCCATGAGACTGAAGTATAATTATCCCTTAAACCATCTTAAGAGTAAATTTCAGCAAAGAGGTCAAGTTGCCTCTAAATACTTTTTATAAAGCCAAGACCCTCAGTAAGTATTATGGCGACTAAAGGCTCTCTTTCCACACACATCTCAGAGCCATTTCCACTGCTGCACACTTAGCTGAATCCATGTCGCTGCTGTTTATGTCCCGCCTGTGCCAGCCAGCCCGCCCACACCACGGTCAGCAGCCACACACTCCACCCTGCTGATCTAAAAGCTGGCAGAAGTCCTGCCATAGGAAGGATCCCAGGCCTGGTACTCACTTCTCCTACAAAAGCATGTCTCTGGTGGGTGGAAGCCATCTGGCTGGGAACACCCCAGCCTGCCTCCATGCAGCTATAGGAGCAGAATGTGACACCTCACTGCAAGGAACAGCAGAGCAGAGCTGGGCTCAGGAGGCCTCTCACACCACAGCAGGGAGTTTATCATGCCCTAGGATTTTAAACCAAGTGCTTAATGTTCAAACTCTGTTTGCTCTAATGTTTCAGTGGACTTTAATCTTGCAAAAAAATGCCTTGAGATCTGTGCTGGAGTAACAACTGTGAAAAGCCAAGCCTGCATAAATACCTTTGTAGAAATTCAGTTTCATTACGAAAATTTAATCTACGGATCAAAACTTTTCCTTCCTTAAACTAGCTCAATTGCTTCTTAACTGTTTAAGGTTGGTCAGTAAGACAAATTGATCTGAAAGGCCCAGGAGCAGTCATAAAAAGAACTGAGAAGAGGGCTGTGTGCATGAAGCAGGATGGCTCTGGGAAGTGCTAAAGCTAACAGTGTGTATTTATGGCAGCTGCAATGCTTTAATGTTTCATTTTACACTTCAACACAGCATAGTCATGTCTCACCAGGGAAAGGCTGTTTTCCCTGACCGAGGCTCTTGCAAAAGACAGATTCAAGCCCTCAACAGTCCCAGTCATGGGAAGCCAATACTGGTTTTCCTGCAGATCCTTCTCCTCTCTGCTTCAGTAACTGTGGTGCAACAGTGGAACTCCAGACATAAACTCAGGTACTCAGCCAATGAGATGCAGAGGGGTCTGATGGTATCAGAACTTCACCCTGGTCCTTTACTGAAGTGCCTCCTGGATGATGCCTTACAGTTTTGTTCCACTTAGGAAGCAAAGAACATCCCACCTCCATGCCAGACTCTCACCTAGACAAGTACACACGTATGAGGTGTTCCAAGTACATTCAGAAAAAGGTCCTTGACTATCACACAATGGAAGGGGGAGGCTGTAAAATCCTCTGTGTTGTGCCAGGGGTAGGTACTGCTCAGGGAGAACTGAAGTCTCTGATTTTTCCTTTGATCTCAATCCAGTATCTTGAAGTGATTGCCATTTCTTCTTCCTGCTCTTCTGGAGCAAGCTGGTGGCATGTGCACTCAGTTTGCATGCTGGTTGGTGAAGTGCTTCCTGCAGAGACCACACCACCCTCCTGTGAGCCTGCAGCCCTTCTTGTGGGCAGCACATACCTTTCCTGTGCCATGACTCAGTTTGCACAGCAGAAGGACAAGGTGGCGGGAGTCTCTTCTCCACAAAGCCTGACCTCTGTATAGCCAGCTGTCCCCAGCCAGCCCTGCAAAGTTGTTTGGGCAGGCTGGATCTGCAGGTGTGGAGGGGTTCAAGCCCACTGCCCCTCCTAACATGCAGCAGCTGCCTAGAGATTGAAGACCAAGGAAATGAGGTGGCTCCTGTCCGCCCCTGTCAAGCTTAATGCTTGTGTCCCATGGCCCTGCTATCCCTCACTTCCTTGAGCTGGCAACGACTTGATGTAGTGGTGGAGTGCAGATCCTGGACTGGGCTCCTTTTAAAAGCCCTCTCTTGGTGTTTGGATGTGCTTTATGCAAGACCCAGGGCACAGAGATGAATCCTCTGCCATCGCCCACCACGGGCCCGGCTAAGCTCTGACAGGCATGGCCCAGGCAAGAGCTGCTGCAGGTACCTGATCCAGCTCTGCAGCTGCACACACCCTGAGAGCTCCTCCACAGGGTAGGGTCACATTTGCTTGTCCATCAGGCTGTCAGTAGGAGGTGAGAGCTCAGACTAGAAGACACAAAGAATCCTGACAGAGGTAATCAGTCACAGGCACTGCCACAGGGGAGGGAGTGGCCTCAGCTCCATCACAGGACCTTCTTAACAACTGATTACTCTGCCCAGGCAGGAGGCTGTAAAATAAAATGTGATCTCTCCAGCACCAGGGCCCCCACATCTCTGCTGATGCTTTAGTCTTTTCCGCTCAAACGGTTCTGAAAGCTCAGAATCCATATTATCTGCATAGCTAACATCTCCGTTCCCTTGCCTTTTTCCTTTCATCTTCGTTTACTCTCTTTACATTTCTCATCTTCAATAAGGAAAAATCATGAGTCAGCTTTATTATCAGTGTCTTCACACTGTCTGCAGGAAGCAGATTATGTGGTACGTAACTACTCAAATCAGGAGACAGACTGGCTAGGCAGGAGGAGGGGGTCTGCCTACCTGTCCAGAGGTTTTCTTCTCTGACCCCAAGGTTTTCAATCCATTTAATTCTCTCCCTGGGCACTAGTATAAATGTTTGTGAGTGTTTATGAGTACTGAACTGTGGCCATCTTCATCCTACGACCTTCAGGGGCAAGTTTCCCAGTGTATCTTTTTGTTTTCTTTCATAGGAAATAACTCTTCCAGGACTACTTGTTAAAGTTTCAACTGGCTGTTTGCAAAGACACGCACTGCTGTACTGAAAGATGGCAGCTCTTACAAGGTTCTTCAGTATCTGGAACAGATGTATTTCATCACAAGCACAGGTCATGCCTGGCTTCTCACTCTTTTGGGAAATAGAGATCTCTTCTGCCAAGTCAGTGAAACCTCTTCCCTGCAGGGTCATCATTAGTTTATCCCAAGGGTGACATGACTCTTTTAGAGTAGTTACTTCTCTGCAACTATCATTTTCACTTCCACCCAAAAATTACAGTGGATGAGTTCAGCACCATACACGGCAGGAAAAAAGTACCACAGAAATCAAGAACTTTCCCATATAAATTCACCAAATATGGAAGACTGGCAAGTTGCCTGACAGGCCAGGAAACTTCTAGGAACTTGCCTCCTTGATGAGCACATTCAAACTAATGCAAAATCCAGCACTCCTTCAGAAGTTTCTGGCTCTGGCTTCCTCATTCTGCACATCAGCATGGGATTTCTCTCTCTGAAATGTATGAGTAAGGAGTGAAAGCAGAACTGGCTGGGCAAGCATAAAATATTTGAAAACATCAAGAAGAAAAACACTGCCAACTTCGCCCACCTACACTTGGGACCAACCCATTAACTCCAAACTCCAGCTGAACAACACAGCCTCAATTGTTCTAACACAGAAGATTACATTCTCCTGGCACAAGTAAAGGACAGTAAGCAGCTTCTCAAACTATTAAAGCTACATCTGAAACATAAACAGATGTGCCCCACACAACACTGCAAGGACCCTCAAAGTCTTTTCTCTCTTTCAAGTTTCCCCCTTTCACATTATTACTGAGTTTTATCCTTTGGAATATGAGCGGTGAATAAAGCTGCCCCTGTGCACTGCACTCCCCACTGACAAACGCATAAATGAATCACAGCTGCATTCAGGAGACAGATCAATTAATCGTTGCAGCTCTCCAGTATTTATACTGGGCATCACTCAGGCAAGCCAGCTCTAAATCGATTCCTCATTGCTTCCAACAGCAGCAGATCCTGTTCTTCATTTATACAATTATCTTAGTTGAGGACAGCATGGGTCATCCAGGATGAAGGACCCCTGCTCCAAAGAAGAGTTGTATTTCACTGCACACGGGGCACCAAAAATTTCCCTGGACCTTGGGAAAGAAGCAACTACACATTCCTGGGCTGTGCAGAGTGCAGAGCCATGCCTGGAGCAGTGCGTGGGAAGAGGGCCGCAGCTCACAGCCAGTGAGGTATCCAGGAGATCGCGTAAGTATGAACAGATTGTTGTATGGGGATTGCACAGCACAAAGTAATTTACAGGGGATGTGGGCCTCCACCTCGTTTCTTTTTCTTCCTCCCCAGCCTTTCCCAGACTAAGTTTGCTTCACGTACAGTTTTGTTTCAAGAAGCAATGCAACACCAAGTCGCTGCCCTGCAAAAGCAGGAGGGAGGGGAGGTTTTGGTGAGCCAGGAGTGCTGTCTGCCTGGCATGCTGCACCCACGCAGGGGTGCAGAGCCACCCCGTGCCCCCCAAGCAGGCAGCACCCGGGTGTATGCTATCAAGAAAGACACTTTGCCCTGAACACAATCAGCACCACAAAAGAAACAGACTCAAGGCTTACTTAAAACTTTCTGACCATTTATAAACTGACTGGCAAAGCACAGTTTGCTCCAGCTGGAGTTTTCACAGGATGCGGCAGGCAGACAGTTATGTATCAGAGAAGGGGTAAGAGAGGAACATCATCCAATATATCATCTGTTCCACAGTAATCCTTTCCTGATTGAACTTTTTACCCATGTTTAAGCCACAGTTTAAGGATAAACTGCCTTGCTCAGGCAGGCTGAGTCCCACACTCTGGAGCTGCAAGAGGAGCCCAAGAAATACTTGGATCCCCCCAGACTGCCCTCTGCAGAGAGGGAAGGTGCCATGCCCACCATCTGGCGGTCCCCACACTGTACCTGTGCTTCTGACAGCATGACGTCCTTGATCACTGGCTGCCCTCGGGGCTCGTTGTTTTCCAGCTTCACATAGGTAACCTGATACCCGCGGATCTGCCCGTGCTGCTTGTTGGAGATGGGCAGCTTCCAGCTCACCCGGATGGCAGTCGAATTCACAGACTCCACCTCCACTTTTCGCGGTGGGGCACTGGGCACTGCAACACACACGGGACAACAGTTAGCAGGTACCACACCGTCACCGTCACTACCTCTCACTCCTTTGCTACCTTCCCCCCCACTTCACTGCCAGGATGGCCCTACTGGTAACAAGCTTCCTGTACCTGCCCAGGACATCACACTGCAGTCTTCCAGCATGACCACATTCCTGACTCCTTCCCTTTTGCTACTCTCAGTAGGGAAGAGCATAACTGTAATATGCAGGAGCACCTTTAATAAAAGTCATTGTACTGAATCAGACCCAAGATCCATCTATCCCTCTCATCTCCAGCAGTAGGGGAGAGCAAGGAAGAATACAAGAATACAGCACAATATCAAGAATATGGTGACCCCCTGCAGCTCAGGGTGCCCTGGGGACAGGCAGGGGTTTTAAACACGCCTTTGCATCTTGCCTGTCACAACACCTCCTCTCAGAACCATCTAAACACAGTCCAGCAGTCCCAGGTAGCATGACTGGGTGCTGAGTCTGTCTTGCAGGGAGCCCAGGTACCTGCCACCAGGCAGAGCACACACCTGCTCTTTCCCTGTGACAGTGAGAGGTTAATGAGGGGGAAAAGCACCATCCTAAAACAATAACCCAGAGCTCAGAGACAGCAGTCACTGAACTCAGCCAGATAAAGGGGCCTCTGGGGATTGTGACAGCTCTGGGGACTGTATTTCATGCATGGCTAGCTGAATGCTTTTTGATAATAAAATGAAAAATTACACTGCCCAGAAAATATCAATTTTCTTGCAAGGTGAGGCCCGTTTAAAAATGCATTTACACCCTATTTACCATTTGGAAAAATTACCTCCTTATTATATTTTCCTCTTGCATTGACTGTGACAAAAATGTCAATTCTAAAAAATTAGCTTCTCAGTTGCTCCTGGAAAGCTCCTTCTGGCTGAAGCAGCTGGGAGTAGAGGTGTGCATTCTCTGTGGAGGATACTGATGCTACCCAAGTGCCCACTACCAAGTGAAGAACCTGGGCTTCACCCTATCGCCTCATCTGCAGGACCCTTTTCATCTTCCACTGCCCTGGGAAAATCCAGAGGTTTGGAACCTCATATGCCCCAATTCTCAACACAGCAAGAAATCAGTATTAGATAATTAGGGATGGATACCTGACAAGCAGACATAATGAGTATTGCTATTTCAACCAACTAAATGGGCAGAACAGCTACCCAGCAGGTAAGCACAGTTTTTAAGCTGCAGGGCAATTCATTGTTTTTCCCCAGATGTCTTTTGTAATTGTAGATAATTTAATAAAACAGAGAAAGGAGGAACGGAACATTTTAGCATCATGAGGCCAACTCAAGGTATGGGAGTGGAGGGTGCTGTGCTTGAACAGTTACCCCCCTCTGCCTGAAGCAGCCTATGCTGTAATCCACAATTCACTTAGTGCAGTGACCTTGCACAAGCCACAGGGCTCTCCTGCCCTGGCAAGACACCTGCCCACACACACAGCTGGGAGTCCAAGCAGAAAACAAGATCCTCCCTGAGAAGCAGACAGAAGCTGTGTGTCAAGCTCTGCTGGGATGAGAAGACAGCAGGACATGATACGGGGATGTTGCAGGGACACAAAAAGATGTGAATATGAGCACACCACAGTGTTTTGAGGAACTCTGTCCTATCCCACTATGGGAAATACGTGCTGCATCTGAGATCCAAACAGCAGAAGTTCAATTTGTTTTCAGACTACAGTTTAGCATTTCTCATTCCTTCATCATGGGTATCTACTGAGTGTCAGCATGTCAGAGGAATATAAAATCACTCCTGACAGCTAAGCTGGAATGTCCAACCACGGTGCCCAAAAACTAACTGAGAGAGCTTGTTGCGACATTTCTGGGATAACAGCTTCCCCTGGGCTACAATTCTGCTGAATGAGAACTGAAGCAAACAATACAGGCAGCAGGACACATACACAGATGTGTTTGCCAGCCCAGGAAAGCAGTCAGCAAGCATTCCCAGACGCCACTTTCAGAGCCGTGGAGACATAGGGGACAGTGGCAGCCCATTTAGGGAAACTGTAACATGTCTGGTTTCAATTTCCTACACTGATTGGGCAATGCAGAGATCATGCTTTCTTTGCCTGGACTCCATCTCTTTCTTCTCCCATTAAATCTGCAGCTTTCTTGGGTCAGCATGAAGCCACAGGAGCCCCTACTGTCACCCTGAGCTCTGGCACTTTCAAAGGAAATGGCTTAAATCATGGTGACATAACTGACAGCCCTGCTAATACAAAGCAATTTCTCTTTAAAGCTGTCGTATCCAGTAAAGTGCTCTGTACGTGTGGTATTCTGACTCTTGAGTGGAAGAGAAGCTTTATATAAGCTGTGGCTTGCCTGGAAGCTGGAGCAGGAAGCAGCTTTCCTTCAGTATCTACAACTTTCAAATGGATTACTTTCCCCTTCTTTCGTTTGCAGGATTTGAGGTCAACAAGTAAACTTTAAATCCTGATCTCAGAAGAGAAGCCTTTGACTGGGAGAGCTCATTCTACCTTCAAGAAAAAGGATTCTACCACCACCCACTATAAAACCACAATGGAAAGCACAGGAATGCCTCCCTGCATGTACGGGAAGCATTGCTGACACAAACAGGATCCTGATGGACTATGATGAGATATCTGACACAACCTGGAGAGAGAGCAAAGGCCAGCAAAGCCATTCCCCAATCCCACTTCAGGGAAACTGTTGAGATCCGCTCCCCAGTGCATTGCTCCTGACAGCCTCTGGTCCTGCCTGAAAGGCGCTCCCAGGTCAATGTCCCTGCCCCCTTTCCACCCCTTTCCAGCAACTCAGTTAGGAGAGTCCTGGTTAAGCCCTGGCAGTAGCTGAAGGAACTGTTCAGTAGCACCTACCGTCCTCGTCAGTGCGCACGTGCACGGGGATGCTCTCCGGTCCTGGCCCCACATCGGTGTGAGCCCTTACCCACACCTTGTATTCGGTCCATTTCTCCAGGTCCTTGATCTCCCAGCTGGAATGCTCCCGTCCAATGCCATCCACCACATGCTTGGTGTTGTCATCTCCTTCCACTGCCTGGTAGGCAATGGAGTACTGGGTGATGACCCCATTGCGGCTCTGGGCAGGCGGTGGCACCCAACTTACCCGGATGGTGGTGGAGCTGGTGCTTACACACTCGACTTCTTGGGGTGGGGCGGAGGGGGCTGGGGATAAATAAATGAAGTGGGGAGATGAAGGGAAATGAATGGAAGGACAAACCAAAATGCATAGGGAACTTTTACCCAGCCAACAGAGCACTGAACATACCTGTGGACAACTGCCTGCCATCTTCACAGATCATCAAAGATGGCACAAGAGGGGTAATTTGTATTTGAAGGCCAGATGAACAGCATGGAGATGCAAGTGCTGTTCTGCATCAGAGAACACCACTTCCCAAAGCAGTTCTGGACGTTCAATTTACCAAACACAACAAATAGCAGTAGGGGAAGAGGGGCATGTGGAGGGTGTGAGAGAAAAACTGGTAGGGAGAAGAAAAACACCTTCAGTGAAGATCTGAAGCAGATTGAAACCAGAAGAGGTAGGAAGCAGCAGAAAGCAAGAGTGGCAGAAGGGAAGCTCACACACCAGATTGTAGGAAGGCTTGTGAAAACTCACTCCTAGACAAGCAGAGGAAACAGAAGTGGATAGGGAAAGCAGGTGACTGAGATGGAGGTAGTTTGTCCTGGTAGGGTTTAAAATCACGACCATCAGCTGTATGCTGCATCCTAACCAGGTGGAAGGCAGGCACCATGTGGGAATACGAGATAACGTGGTTGTGCTGCTTTGCACATGTCCCTGGAATCTGGGACTGACTGCTTCATGCCTGCCACACTGGTTACCTGCCTCAGTAGCTTCCTGGCCTATGGATTTGTACAGTGGAAGGCAAGCAGGTCTTGCCCCCTCCCAGGCAAAAAAGCACCTGCAGTTTGCATTAACTTCTGAGCCCTGAAAATGTTATCTGTCCACAGGAGGAGGAATGGGATCCAGGCAAGAGTTGCTTCTCACTGGGATCATTGAGAGAGGAGTCTCTCCATATAGCACAGTGGGGAAGAGCAGTAAAACAAATCTGGGTGGAGGGAAGAGAAATCAGGAAAGGACAGATGATCTGGACAAAGCAAAGCATCCCTAGGACATCTGCCTGGTTCCTTCCTTTCTCCAGCCTTGCAGAACTGCAGCCTGGTTGCACCAGGGCTCTGGCAGCATGGGAGCCCTCTCACGGCAGCATCAGCCCCCTGTCATTTGGCCTCACTGCCCTGGGATGCTGCAGACAGCATGCTTGCACAGAACCCAAGAGTGGAAGTCTGGCGAAGGAAAGGAGCCCACATAATCAGGGAATGAATGAGGGACATGGCTCCATCCATGGGTACTCATCCAGAAGGCAACAACCCTAAGCAGAGGGGGTAGGGCATCATCACCAAAAAAAATGCACAGCTGTGCGGCCAAGCAATAATGGAGTATAAAGTATCTTGCTTTGCCATGGCAGGTGAAAGGTAGCTTCCATTCTTCACTGCACCAAGAAACATAGAAATGCCTGAAAAAAGACTGCTGCCCTTCCCCATGCTTCAGTCCTTGCAGCCACCAATGCAGCAGAGCCAGCCTTGCAGGGGCACAGGAACAACCCCACCTGCTCACTGCCTGTGCAAAGGTGAACACAACCTATGTCACTCCACATGGCTGCAAGGACCTCAGGTAATTCAAGCACGCGGCAATGGTGCCTTAGCTTTGCTGGGCACATGTTGGCACTGGTGGAACATTTAGGAAGCAGAGGGCAGCAGGACCTCTCAAAGTCACTGGTGACCTCTGCTTGCTGGGAACAAGGCCCACTTGCTTGCAGAAACAGTTTCAGACTGCATGTAACTTTTAATTCCCACTCCTGTGCTCAGAGAACAGGGAACATTCCTGATGCTCAGGTTCAGGTGCCTGGAGAGATGAAAGATGGAGGAGAGTAAGTAGTGATGGAGCTGGAAGAAAAGATGCTTGAGCAGTCAGGCTGATGCTATGGGAGCTACATAGGAGGAAAGAGAAGTCAAAACAATGCGTGGAAGCAAACAGCACAGGATCAGCCCTGCCATCTGGTATAGTGAAAAGGATGCAGGGGTAAAAATTGAATCCTCACACTCTTTTGGTTAATCAGCAGAGAAGTGGCAGGGAAGAGAGTAGGAAGATACAGCACCAAAGCAACACCTACAATGGAGGGCATAACGTAGACAGAGTGCCTAGTAGCATCCTTCAGTCAGGACAGCTGAGACACAAAGGGCTTGGCAAACCTTTCCTCTGACACTGTCTCCAGACACCCTTCACAGAAAGAGACATGCTTTGACAGAACCTCCACAGCTTCCCTTGGCATGCAGCAGTGAGCTCCTTCTCCAAAGGCAGCTTTGGATGGCAGTGTGGGCAAGTCAAAAGTTGGCTGTTGACTGGGTAAGAGTCACACATATGATGTGCAAGGCAAAAACTCAGATTAACACTTAAAGAAAACAAAACTTGATAACATGAGCAGGATAAACTTAAAATGCACAAGGAGTCGGAAGTGTCCCCCCTGGGGCCAGCAAAGAGCAGACTGGGTGGCCAGCATGCACCCACACATGCAGATGTACCCACACACGCACACTGTGCAAACCTCTGCTGCCTCCAGGCTACTCACGACAGCCTCCCCTGGTGGCCCACAGCAATTCTGTGCACCCATCCAACCCACCTGCTCCTCAGGCTAGGGAGAAGGCAGACTTAGGACCCACCTTAGTATTTCAAGGGAGAACAGCATTTTAATGCCGAGGCCTAACAGGCACAGAGCTGATGCTTGTCTCTTGCATCGCTCTGCTTGCCTGAGGCACTGCAGACTCTTGGAAAACTCCCCCGTGCTCTTCAGCCCCTCAAAGCAGCACTGCCTGTACTTTTTGCAGGGTGCCCAGCAACTAAGTGAGCAGATTAGCAGGAAAGACAGCCTAGAAAGCAGCTGCCTGCTCAGATGAGGTCTCAGCTGTGCTGCTGAAGGGTTCAAAAGGGCACTGCCTCCCTCTGGCCTTCCCACACAAGCATGCCTACTACTCCTGAGCAGGGGTGCCACAAGAAAAGCAAGACCAGCATCCTTCTCCAGCCCATTAGTGAGTCATTAGCGATCATGGGCCTCCTACCTTCCCCACGACGGTTTGTCAGAGATAGGAATAGAGACTGAAGAGAGGCTTTTTGGAAAGCAGGAATCTGACTGCTCCTGCTGTCAGGTTGTGTCCTACCTGAACACGTCAAGCTCCATGATCTAACACCCTTTCTCAGGGTAACCAGATGGAAAAGTTCAGGAAGGAGACCAATTTGAAGCTGGGAGCTGTAGTGTTCCTAGATTAGCAAGTTCTAAGGCCAAAGGGAATCAATCCAACGATCTACAAGGTGTTGCTAACTAAAGACCAAAGGATTTCTGCCTGGAAGTTGTGCACTCTGCACACAACTTCTGCCAAGGTAAAGCACAGCTTTCTGGAAGACCTACTTGAAATTGAACCCCCGAGTACTCAAGGCTCCACACTGCATTGGGACTGTTCAGACAGTGGTTTGTCACCCTCACTGAACAGCTCACCAGTAACTGCCAATGGCTTCTGTCATAGAACTGAGTGCCATCAGAAATCTTTTCAAGCAGGAGCCTGTAAATCAAGACCCAGGTCACTTGTTGAATCAATCTAAGAATTCTTCGGTCCTTCAGTATGAGGAGGGCTTCACTGGTCAAACCAAGGTAACTCCTGTGGCTAAACACCAAATCTCTTCCAGCCTGTGCACATTTCTCTGACTAAACAGATGCCAGAACCAGTCAGCTACTGCAGCACTGACCAGTGAAGTGACAACTTTAAAAACAGACTGGTATGAGATGCCTTGTGAGCAGACAGTAGGTAGAGTAGGCCATGATAAGATTTCTGCCTTTATGAGTCCATGAAGCAAACGTTTCTCTTACTTGTGGACTGTTGTGAGACTCTGAAGGACTCATTTATTCATGGAGCTGTCTCTGATTAAGTGTATTCAAGGATAAGAGCATCAACTGATGGAATTAATTTACATGGTAGGAGAATTACTTCAACTTTTGCCTATCAATACAAAAGCCATCTGAAACAGGTATACAAATCCCCATGATCAAATTTGTTCTCAATGTTCAAATATTTATAACCACATGATCTGAACCTTTCTCCATTTTCATACCTGTCTATTGTGCAGCTCTAAGACATCATTAGCTCACTTAACGAGGTGGAGGAATGCCTGGGACTGGTATGTTAATGAAGCTGAGTTTTCCTCAAAGAGAAGGTCATTCTAAAAGTGAGCAGAGCTGCTCTTCCCTGCCAGAGCTCCCTTTCTAATGGCCATCTCACACTCCTGGTTGCTGTGCATGCTCCCGCCCTCCCGGCAGGGAAGGCTGGCTGCCTGTGCCAACTGCTCACTCCACATAGCAAGTAAATCCCAGACAGACGGTGCTAACGGAAATGTCTTTTTTTCCCTCCTTTTAATGCTCTTTGCATAATGGCAAACCCAAAAATCGTTAGTGAAAACGAGCTTATCGCAGGGCCCTTTGATAGCCCTAATCTGCTTATGCACAGCACTTTGAGCTGCCAATCAGAGCAATGCAAACTCTCGCTCTGTGATCACACAGGGCAGAGCCAGGATGAAAGTGATATTGCCTGGGTCACCTCATTATTGAGCCTCTCTATTAACTGAACTGCTGTTTGTTCTGGTTTCCCCTAGCACTGCAGTCCCAGAAGCAGCAGCCTCACTTGCTCATACAACCCTGGCAAACAGCCACTTTTTCAAAATGACTCTTCCAGCTGCCTGACAGCCACAGACACACCTGGCCTCACAGGATGCCTCACCTTGCAATTAACTGTATGGACCAGGGATGGACCCCCGTGTAAGCAAGGCAGCTAGAATGGGGAGTGAAGGGATGAAAATCCAATGGTTTGGAGACAGTCACATTTAGAGCCAAATACCCATATGCTGCATGTCCAGACAGCTTGTCTGCATGGGAGTAAATTCATAGGGATGCACAAACCCACTCAAATCAATCTCTCCAAAGCAATTTCCCAGCCTGTTTTACTCCTCCATCAGTTTTATGAATCTACCCCTTAGGGAAAGACAATATGATCAAAGGGACAGGAAGAAACAACTTACCCCTTGGGTGCACCCACTCTGCCAAAGAGCCCTGATCCAAACCCCAGCTGACTTTCCCCATTATTCCCTTTAGCAAACTGCATGTCAGCATCCCTGCAAACCCACAAGGCAGAGGCCCTGGGCTTCTCTGTGCACAAGAGATGGAAACTGGACTTCTTTTTGTCTCCAGCAGTGTTGAATGTCTGGCACTTACTGGATTGAGCAGTTCTGGCTTCCACCGTGGGGGTGTAAACTCCTACCCCCAGCTCTGAGCGGGCGCCCAGACGGAACTTATACAGTGTGTCTGGTTTGAGACCTTCCACGGCATATGAGGAAGTTGGGTCAAACTCCACCTTTTGCTGCCAAAAAAAAAGAGAACAGATTATTTGGTGTAGTTGGGGGATACAGAAAAGCTGGTGTGCAGCCATTCTGGGCCCACAGAAAGTCAGAGTCATGCTTCCAAACCTGCCTGCAGCCCTGCAGGACTCCAAAGCATGGAGCTTCCTGGGTGACACACCAGGACTCTGCAGGAAAGCAGAGCTCTGTCACAGCCAGGCTACACTGTCTGATGTTCAGACTGCAGTCATTGGCCTGAGAGCTTTGTGGGAATGCTGGGTCCAGCTATACAAGTTCAGAGAAGGGGCACAGGACACACAAGTTTGTTTTCTCCCAACAGACAGCATATTGCCTGTGAAACAGAGTAAATCCCTTATCCTGTAGCAGTCAGGATCTCTAATGTACCGAAACACAGGTGGAAAAAGGGCTTGTTTTGTTGACACTTCACCTGAAGGGCACTTATTTTTGGCAGCTCTCATGCCACTATAATAAGAGGAGAAGAAGAGGACCATGGGACACTGTGATGCTGTCATGGCACAATTCCTGCTATGCTGTCTTGAAGCCAACGCTACCTTTGATATATTTTGAACTGGACTTCCCTTAGGGACCTGCAGTAAATGTGGAACGGCTCTCTCTAGGCCACCTTCAATCTGCTTTTTACATCTAACCAGTCCTGGGGCCAGAGACACATGTTGGAGGCCATTTCAGACCTGCCCAGAACTGCTACTGTTTACAGGCACCAGCAGTAAGCATGCCTCAGGGATGCTGTCATGGCATTTTGAGCCTTTCCAGTCCCAAACCAGCCACTACTTTGCTGGCACCAACAAGCACTTTTGAAGTCACTTACACAGAAGCCAGAATGCTATTTTCCTATTGCACACCACTGAGGGAGAAGAAACACAAATAAACAGTTCTGTTTTTTCTGTTACCACCCTGGCTGCTCAAGTGCACACCCTTCCCAAGCTGATAAATTGCCATGTTCAGTCCCAAAAGCTGCCAGGTGGGATCCTCACCTGAGTGCTATCTTCCCCTTCCCAGTACAGCAGTTCATATTTAGTAATACGTTCCTGAGAGGCAGGCAGCCATGTCAACAGGATGCGGGTATCAGACTCTGCTTCTGCCTGGAAGTCAGCTGGCTGGGCAGGAACTGGGGAACAAACACATGGTTAGAGCCAGAAGAGGCAAGAAGAGTTGCATGACTTAGCAAAGTCAGCGTTTCACCTTGTGAGGATCCTCTTTCATTTCTGTCAGAACATCCCTTCTCACCAGTAGTACGCTCTTAGAACATCTCAGGCCACAGGCAAGCACCTCTTGTCACTCAGGCAGGTGACTATGGGGATTGCACTCACTTCCAGACCCTGACTGCATCCCAGATCCTTCCTTCCTTCCTTCCTTCCTTCCACACATGTACTCAGACCCCAGAAAGGTCCAGCAGTTACACAGGTGCTGAAATCCATGTCCAGGACTTTGTGACATATCTTTAGCCACTGTATCTCAGACAAAACTGTGGGTTGTTTCTTGTACAGAGATTGATACCAACCCCCCAGGACAATCTGACAGCTTAAATCTGATGGCTGTGGGGTGGGAATGCCCCCCCACCCTCTCTGACATGCAATCATTTGAGCACCAAGTGCAGTTGTGATGCCTGGTGCAGGTCAAACACTCAGCTGAGCTGCGCACCGCAGGGCTGGCCACGGAACCATGCTGCCTCCCTCCATACGTACCCCCTTGCTGTGTTTTGACCTGGATGATGTCCGAGGGGGGTCCGTCGCCCACCGAAGTGAAGGCCAGGACGCGGATGCTGTAGGTGGTGCCCGTGATGAGGCTGCCCACGGTGGTGAGGTGGCTGTCGTCAGTGTTGTGTTTCTGCCACATGCTCAAGGGCAGGTGCGGGTCGGTGGTATAGTACACGCGGTACCCTCGGATCTGTCCATTGGGCTCCTCCGGCTGCTCCCACTGTACCAGCATGGTGCTGGCACTCAGCATCCGTGCCTGGACTTTGAGGGGTGGACTTGAAGGAGCTTGCTCCCCTGTCCGGGCCTCGACCAGTTCACTGGGGGGACCCCTGCCGATGTTGTTGACTGCAATGACCCGGAACTCATACTCTGAGAAGGGGCTGAGCCCACCTATGCTGTAGCGGGTGGTTGCCACACCATCCACCTCCTGGAACTGGCCATCTAGGGATTTGGGCTTGTACTGGATGACGTAATATGAAATGGGGTCAGAGTTGCCTGAATCCCAGGTGAGGGTCACGCTGGTAGCTGTCGTTTCAGTCACTAATGGCTCTGTTGGAGGTTTTGGCAGTGCTGCAATTGGAAGGCAGAAAGGTGTGATTTAAATAATTCAGTCAGTTCAAACCTTGCAATATGCACAGGGATAAAAATGGAGCTGCCACCTCCCATTAACGTTCTTCTTTAAAAGGCAGAAATCATTTCATACTCTATAACATGCATTTTTATATTACCATATATTGCTTGAAGTGGTTCTTAATGGAAGGATAAACAGAGCAATCATGTTATTAGATGTGCTTGATGCACTTACCAGCAGCAGGCTAAATAAAAGTAATTCAATGGGGATGCAGGGATGTTTCTGTCATGGGGGTTCACCCGGCAGTGGGAAGGGGCCTGCTGGGCTGGGCTGGGCTGGCCCCAAAAGCCAGGTGCACAGCTGATTTACAAAGAGATACAGTAAAGCAATCAGAGCACCAAAGTAATCTGGTGTTATGCTCTTGCTTCCAGAGAGGCGGTATCTTAGGCCATAGGGAGTTCATGGACAAGGCAGTTAGAAGGGTTGATGGCGCAGTGCTTTGTAAATATTACAGTACATGCAGGAAAGATACAGCCAGAGAAATGACCAGCTTTCATATCCACAATTTCAGTGGGTGGTGCGTCAAACTGCAACCAGACAATAAACTGTTAAAAAGAACTCTGACAATGACACCTCTGAAGTGTCAATGAGAATGCAACTATTGCAAGCAAACATTTCCAGATTTGCCATTTTACCACAAGAACAAGGAAAAAGAATGAGTGTGTGTGAGTGTGTGAGAGAGATCTGCAGAATACACAAATACTTTAGTACAATGACTGAATTAAAGTCTACAGTAAGTTTAAACCTCCTACAAACCACTCTAAGTCATTAGTGACTTATAATGCAGCTGTGCTTGACAAGGAACTAGGGAAAATGCTCAAGCCAAATTAAGATCCTCAAGAATTTCAGTCTTCGGCAAAGCCATCAGGCTTCTATTTTCCACATGGTCCAGCTGAGCAAGGCAAGCTCCTTAGCACAGGGCATTTCTGCTCTAAGTACCAGAGAGAATGCCTTCTCCAGTGCTACTGCAACATAAATACTGAGAAGCTCATCAGGAGCTGAACTGGCATGGGAGGGGAGGGCATACTACCCACAGCCAGATACCCCACCACTACCCATGGAAGACTCAGGGGGGGCAAACGCAACCTGCACAACATTATGTCCTGAAGAAACATTATTTCCTACAGCATTCTTGAAACTGGCAGTCTTCCTCAGGCTTTCAAGAACAGATGAAAACTCCTTTTCTTTTGAAGAGCCACAAGTTTGACCCTCGACAGCTGTTGGGTGTGCAACCTCCATGTGAGCAAGGACAGGTCTGGTACTTTCAACAGACTTAAGTGCAATCAGTTCTGTGTAATCTTGTTTCTCCTGTCTGAGCTGAAAATGATCTGCTTGCCAGCAAGCACTGGCGAAGCAACACTGGATGAAGGAGTTTGGGACAGAGGCAGTAAGATATCCAGAGTAAAGGTGTGTAGAAAAAGCAGACAAGGACATAAGGAGGAAGGTGAAGGGCTAAAGGAGCTCAGCAGATTGCTCCCCATCCTGGGGCATCACATCAACCAGTCAGGGAGTGAGGCAAAGGCATTCCAGCTACGAAGAGGTAAATGCTGCGAACCAATGGTGAAGTTCCCACCTCTTCCCTCCAAGACCAAACCACCATCCCATGACGGCCCTTTTTTCCATACACTCTTGTGTATCTACTCTAGCAAGGCAACTGTCGCCCTGATTTTTCAGCCTTCTGTTTGTGTCTCACAGTTCATAGTTCTTATGTTTTTTCTCACACATGGGTGTTATAAATAGAAGCAATGTTTTCCTTAATTCAAGGTAGTTTACATTATTGTTTTAGAGATATGGACAGCTGATGGACAGTTGCCTTGACCAATGGAATGGGGAGAGATGTCAACCTTCTGCCCCAATCCCTGGCCTTTGTAGAAATACTATAAAAGTGGAGTCAGATTTTCCTAATAAACAGTTCATGCCTTCTCACCAGACAAAGTGTGTGTGTGTGTGTGTGTGTGTTTGTGTGTCTAACGACGACAGGCAACCACTATGCTCTGTATGAAAAGAGAGGTTGGAAAAGGTACTGATGAGCAGATGTGAGTAAAGGGAGCTAGCTGCAGCTAAGGTTAAAAGCATCCTCTGACTAGCCAAGAGAATTTGCTGTTATCTCCAGGTCAGAGAGGGCTAACACTCAATTCTCTGATTTGTTCAAGCAAGAACTCTGTGCTAAAGCCGGTCTTAGTGCAGGAAGGGGGCTGAAGGAACAGACAAGACTCAAAAATGATCTATCTGTGGTAATCTTCACTACAAATCAACTGCAAGCAGATAAGGAAAGGGATACTGTGGGTCTGATAGGCCTCATATGGGAAAGGCAGGACACCTTCAGCCTCCTGTTAGTGGCTGGGCTATCCTATGGCCAGCAATCGTCAGCAATATCCTCTTTGGAGCAAAGCTGCTTTTGAAATGTCAGCACGAAGTACAGCTGAAGGACGACACCACAAGAAAAAGAAAGGGAAAGAGCCAGAGCAGTAAGAGAAGACATTTACAGAGGATTATGTAACGAATTTCAAATGAACACGTATAGCTCCTCCCTGCAGGGAGGGAGGTTGCTCATTTCGTTAAGGCTCATGGACACTTCACATTGCTGAGATTAACCTTCTTGTCTCACCCTTACTGCAAGAGGACATCTGTGCAAACAGCTCTCTGACTGCAGACATCCACAGACCCTGCCTGCCCCAAGACAGCCCATGGCTCACCACCGTGCTGAGCTGATCCTGCTGATGCACAGAACAAGCCAGACATTGCTGAGATAAACACAGACTCAAGTGAGGTTCTATCATAGCGTAACAAGGACCTGGCCTGACAGAAGCTTGTCTACTATGCCACTTGCAGGGAGATAAAATGACCTTTACAGCAAATATCATCATACTGTGAGCAGGAAAAACCAAAATTGTGGGTTTGGGAACCTCCCTTGTATGCTGGAAAAGTCACAGAAGAGAGCAATCAATGGGCTGCAGCCAAGAAGCTTTGGCAAAGGGCTACATTGTTGAAACCCAAGTAGGAGCACTACAAATAATTCCTTACCTTTGACAGTGATCTGGGCTGTGGCTTCGATCATGCCAAGGGAAGAGATGGCCACACAGGTGTAGTTGGCAGACTGCATGATGTTATTCAGCTCCAGGACATTCCTACCGACGGGCATCTCATCTTCTTTGGTCAGTTCCTCCACACCAGCCATCCACTTCACATAGGGCATTGGAGCACCTACTGCCACACACGTGAGGTTCACGCTCCCCCCAGGCATCACCTCATGGTTGCTCGGAGGGATAGAGAATCGAGGAGCAACACGCCGCACTGAAACAAGGAGGAGACAGCTAGTAGGGTCACAGAACCAGGAGAGTACTGCGGGGGTACATGAGGGGCAGTCAACATTTTTTACCTATCTATCCCCTCAGGACAGATAAAATGAAGTGCAAAAGCTGTTCACTACTTTGGCAAATTGCACACACTTTGCTCTCCTTCCTTAGCCACTGGCATCTTATTTGCAGAACTCATTAAGAGATGGCTCAATCCATTCCCTCCAAACATAGCCTTTTGAAATCATATTACTAACATGAAACATTCCTCCATTTAAATTACATCCTTCTAATTACAGAGCATGCACAAATGCCAGTCACACACTTCACGCAGGGCCCACTGAAGCTCTGCAAAATGGAATCACCTGCTCAATTTATTAGCTCTGGAGCAAAGCAGCCCGTTCACTAAATCTCACAGGGTTTGGGCAGGGGCAGCAGAAGGGTTGCTTTTTGAATTAGCACACGTGTGCTGCTAAATAAAATATAATTCCTTTCAAAATGAAACTCAGGTTCTACCTTTGCTCAGAAAAAATAGTCACCCGAGCTTCATGACATTGTCAAGGCCTGAAGAGATCACCTTGCTGGGCAGGAGAGAACTAATCCTGACAGATGTGAGATCATATCCATTTTGACAGAAGAGAGCTAGGCTGGCAGAACCTTCCCACCTTTGTGGCAGCTCTTTGGGAGATGTATTCCTCCTTATTGCATTGCACAGCTTCTCTTCATATCAATCCCTTGCTGGGTATTTCATTCAAGACTTATTTGTAAGCAACTCTCAGCTACAATAAAGCTCTAAAGCTGCCTGCCATATGCATTCCCGTCAGGAAAATGACACTGAGAAATGAGGTCCCTTCTTCAGGGTTAGTGTTATGGGCCTATTTAAGCAAGGGTAGAGAAACAACTGTGCTCAGTAAATCTTCGTCTCCTCTGGGCAAGCTCATTTTGGTCTGTAGTTAAAAAGGGAAACTGCTTGAATGTGTCTTGCCCAGCAGCTCTGCTCCCCTCTAGCCTCCTCCACTGGAAGGGCAGCCCCCGAGCAGCAGCTGGGGTCACGACTGACCGGCTCTGAGGAGCCTTTCCCTGCCAACTATGCTCCTCCATCAGTGCACTGGGCTGGTGGGGCAGCGACTGCCGCAGCGCTGGGGACAGGTTGGAATGGGGCAGGAGCCTGAGCAGGACCAGCTCACAACAGGCCAGGGGTGCAGCCGGCCCCACGGGCAGAGGGGGCCTGGGGACTCACAGCTCTGCTGGCCTGGCTCCTGCCACCACGGCATCTCTGCAGACAGTAAAGCTGCTGACAGCCCCGTGAGCTGCAGAGGTGTCAGCTCTGCTTGCCAAGCTCAAACCAAATCAAATTTCGCTAGTGCTCTCTTTGATGATTCATCCCCAAACCATCAGGACTGCAGAAATATACTGAACACAGAAGCTCCCACACTTGCATGTACAACAGAGCTAAGACTTTATGATAAATTAGACAATATTGTCAACATCATGTGTGTACAACACATCGTCTCAGTGACAAAACAGGGCTCATTAGCTCCTTACCAGCCAGGGTAAGGATAACTTAAAGATAACTTTTTTTTTTTTTTTTTTTTTTAAAGTATATAAATCCAAAGTCTTGCTGGATGCTTCTTTTAATCAATTATTAAATCTCAAATCAATACCTACATGAACAATCACCAGTGAAGTGTTACCTGACTGATGGGGCAGTACTCCCCAAATGAGACAGAACCGAAAGTGTACTCAAATGCTATGCAGTCATGAGAATACAGACTTAACCTGATGGACATGGCAATGGTTCAACATGATGGCATGTATTTCCAACCAATGCATCCTAGCACCATTCATTAGGAGTCAGGTTTATTTTCCAATGAACATGGTGTCGAATTATTCCAGGTAGAAGCTGTTCAAATTCTGTCCCCATCAAAGGAGCAAACCCACCCACCCAAGCTGTATTAAAACAGAAAAAAAAAAGCAAACTTTGAGGATAATGCCATAGGTGTGCACAGAGCACTCATACACATGCACAAGGCTAACAGGCTGGCAGGCACTGGAGGCCACTACAGAGTCAGACAGACAATGGTGGAAGGGCAGGACAGGGAGAAGGAAGGTGCACAAATACACAAATAGAGGGACCTGGGAAGACAAGACACTGGAGAACACAAGGCCATGCAGAAAGGTCAGAACCCAGCATGCACAAACAGATTTTAACTTCCAACCCTGTGAGACCAGGGGCAGCACAGCCTGCCAGAGACTCCCCTGCACCCCACATTCTGTGCCCAGGTCAAGCACCTGCTTTCAGTGTGCTCCTGGGGCTGTGCGAGTCCCATTGGTGCCATGTCACCCTTGATGCGTCCTGGCAGACGCAGGACCTGTGGAGGCTGTGCTGTCTCTCCCCAGGTCCGCAGCTCACCACGGCTTGCTCCCCTGCAGGGAGGGGACAAGCACTTCACTGGGGCTGGGGGCCCTGCAGCAGCACTCTGCATGGTGATGGAAAGTCACTCTCCCCTGTGCCACACACACGGGAGCAGTAGAGGTGGTCGGTCCGTTCCTGTGCTTAGAGAAGGGATGAATGGCAAGGAAAACTCTCCAGTGGATCCAACAGCTCGAGGCCCCCTCACCAACCTCGGCACGGGCTGTGCCTCCCGCACACTGCAGCCTGCAGATGCCAGGAAGCTGTGCGGAGCCTCAGCTCTCCAGCCTGGCAGCAGATGAGTGTTTAAACAGGCTTCTGTGGTGCATTTCCGCAACCCAGAACGCTGAGCTGTCTTCCCCTCATTTGCACACCGGCTGAGCTGCTGAGCTGGGCTTGCTGCTCTGCACCAGAGAGCAGCAATGCCCCCGGCACCCAGCTGCTAAAAATGGATGCCCTGTGTAGGGGTCAGTTCTCTACATGGGAGGTGGGAGGAGGTCAGGGCAGTGCCTTCGGTAAGAGATCTGGCCCAGACAGTGCTCTGTCAGGAATATGTGCAAAGGAAGGGACGGGCTCCATCAGCCTCCCATCCTCTTGGGGGATAATTGGCAGCTTCTTGTCCCAGTCAGTACGAAGGGAGAAGGGGAGATGCTGTCAGTTAGCATTAGCAAGAGCTGGCACAGCCCTCACAGCAGCTTGCAGAGCACCATCAACACATTCCTCAGGCTCAAGCCAGCAATTTAAGTTGCTTGCTTTTCTAGCATAAGAGTCTGGTAATAATTTAAATCAGTGTAAATCCTCAAAAAGCAGCATTCTTAGAATTTCTGTCTAATTTACAAGTCAAATGACACGGGTTACCACAGTCCATGATGCTACCTTAAGTGCTCCAGAAAGTTTTGTTTTCTTCATTTTTTTGCAGCAATGAAATTTTCCTTTTAATTACAATTTTCTTGACTAGAATTTGCAATAATTTTTAAAATCCTCTTTTTGGATAAAGATCAGAAGAAGGTGGTTTGGAGGTTTTGCAAGAACAGCATAGGGAAAACTGCTGTGAATATTAAAATTATTTCAATGGACAATACTGTAATTCTGGGGTTTAGTCAAACCTGCAGACTGTCAAAAATGAGATTCATTAGAATTCAACCCAAGAACAGGCATTGTAAGGGCTCTGTGCTAGTCCAGCATCCTGCGTATCTCCCCATTGAGAGCATTCCTTAGGAAGTGAAGTGAAACTCAGAGCAGTGAGCAGTGAGTGCAGTGCAACCTGAGCCCATGCCCTGGATCTCACAGGACCAGGAGAAAATAAAGGGTGGAGTCTGGTTTCCCACTCACAGTGGGGGGAAGGAGGGGAGCAAGCAACACTAGAGCCACAAAGGTTGAGAAATGTTAATAATTCAGCATGCACTAACATGCACATTCTTTGCCTTGAGAGCAAAGAGCTTCAGTCGATTGCCTGGCTCCTTTCGGCACAGGAGTGGCTGTTTCCACACATCTCAGGTTCCCTCCGAGGGTGAAGTCACCCCTTTGGAGAACCAGGGACACCCTCCTCCCTGCTGCTGTCTGCAAAAGCTGTAGGCTCTAAGCTCAGGGCTCTCAGGCTGGCGCTGTTAGTCCCTCTCATGTGCTGAGACACTGCTGGCATCCAGCGAGGCTCTGCTAGAAACACAACAGTGCCAGGAGGACTGCCCAGGCTTCCAAACTTATGCAGTGCTGCTAGGGAAGGGGAAACCAAATTTCCAAATTTTCCTGCTGGCTGCCTTGACCACAGTACAGCTTAGCAGATGACAATGCTAACATCCCTCCCCCTGGTTTGCAGAGATCCAGGCACCTCTACTTCCCCACTTCTGCTTTAGGGTTTCTTTTGAACCATGCCTACCTGGCATCTAATTCTGGGCCTCATCTTTCCCCTTCCTGGCACCCTGTGGCAGGCTCACTAGGTGCTGCTGCATGGTGATGGAAAGCTGTACTTGTGCTCTGCACGCTTCTCTGCTCCTCTCTAAGGCAATTCCAGCTGCTCAGGTCCTGCACCACTGTCCTGACATCCTTTTCCCTTTGCTTGTCCTCTGCACGAGGGAACAGCAGCCTTAAGTCCCTTTTGCTCTGAAGGAGAACTAGGACTGCTCCTCCTCCCCAGTCCCAGCACAGACGAGGCAAGGTTGGGGGGCTCTGCTCTAACCTCCCAACTGGGATGAGCAGCAGTGCGTGATGCAGGGGCACATCTTTGAGAGTGTGAGACTGTCCAACTTCATTACGTGAGCTGGGCAAGCTGAAGAATCCCTGGTGAGCAGGGTGTGTTCTTGCTCTCGCCAGACTAGTAACCTGCCAAAACTCCTGCCTTCCTCAGGAACCACCTCCTCCAAGTTGGGAAGGAGTGAATTTAGGAGCTATCCTCAAATATGATCACTGGTCTGCATAGTTTACTCATGTGTAGACATCTTTCATCTCTCCTCAATGCTACCACTTTATGAAAGGACTTCAAACGGAAAGGCAGTTGCTGATGTCTCACAACCTATTGACAGAACCAACAGAAGGAGAGGAAAAACTGGAACCAGAAAAAATGCATTTACAGTCTAATCTTGTGCTCAAACAATGCTGTACTATTTATGCTCCCAATGTATCCGTGAATGCTGACATTTTATAGACAATTTCCAAAACAGGGCCTTGCCATTTTTGGATTATATTTCAGCTATAACTTTAAGGTCTAATTATTTGTGCTGACAACCACATATAAAGGAGGATATATCATTACAGTGGTGCAGCACTGGAGACACATCAGCATTCAGCATACTGACATACTAATGGCAAAGTAAGGGAGAGCAAGATTGCGGAGCTCCGCAATTTGCATTCGCTCCCAGAAATTTCTCTGATGAAAATAACACAACATTAAGGAGGGGAATAGGGGAAAAGATCCACTGTATCAAGATAAAATAACTTGTTAATAAATAACCTTGTAGCAGTCACAGAGCAATAATTAAATGCATGGGTTAGCAGTACACAGTTTTAAGTAAAGCTGGAAAAATGTACGATGTAATTATTAGTGCCAAACAAATTATAAGCATGGCAAATCCCAATGGAATATTTAGAAACTAATTTCTGGCTTCACATTAAATATTTTTGTATGTAGGTATTTTTGGTGGAGTGGGAAGGAAGGGTCGACACAAAGAATGAGAAATTCTTCATTCCTGCTGGCTTATATCCATTTTCAGCTGCCTCCCTTCAGCTAAACCATGTGGCTAAAACATTTAAGTGCCCAGTCAAAGGTTTAATCTCCAGAGGTGTCTCAGCCATCACAGCAGTGCTCCAAATTCACTGAAATCTGGGAGGCTTTGGGCCTTGGCTTGATTTCTTCTCTGTTCTTCCTTGTTCTTATTTTTTCTCACTGCCTTGAGCTGATGTAATTTTATCCTCTATAAAATCTATTTTTAGAAGGTAAACAACAAAGGTCCCGTTCCTCAGTACAATCTAAGTGAGAGCATGTTCCAGGGAGAGAAATGGGATCGAATTCAGTGTACTGGAACAACTGCTATGACAATTTGTTAAAACTTGTTCCAGTGATGATCATAAGAATTCATCCAGCTGCCCAACAGTTTGTGTGAGACATGCCAGGGTTTCTTCCCTATGCCACCTGGGGAGCAGTGTGAACATCTCTCACCCCCAGCATGTGTGGAAGGACAGACCCCCATAGAACCTGTTCAATGAAGGAATCATCTCTGGAAACTAAATCCAGACTCCTGCCAGAAATACCAGCTTTCCTCAGCATGAAATCATGAGTGCCTCGAGCTAGATCTGGAACTAGATTTAATTTAAAGGCTGGAGTTGCCTTTCACTACTGTCCTTTATTCACCTCTGGCTCTCTGAGAGCAGCAGGATAGAGCAGAGCAAAGCACCCATCAGGTTTTGCTGAACTGCTAGAGCTCCTGTGCCTGTCACCATGGACCTCCCTAAGCCACCTTTGGTATGGCTGGGGCCACTGCCAGAGCTCCCTGATCTCCTGCCAACAGGAGGAAGACCCAGCCCCAGAGAAAGAAGGAGAGATAGACCTGCTGGTGCAAAGGGCTCTTGTCTGAGCACAGACAGAGCATGGAAAATGGGCCACCCCAGTGCAGGGACTGCTAAGGAGCAGGGCAATTGCCTCAGCACAAGGGATCTGGATCTCAGCCAGCTGCTCCTGCTGCCTTGTTGCAAGGGAGAGTAGCATGCTGGGTTCTCCTTCAGCTGAGATCAAAAGTATGCTTTTTGCCTCTAGAGAAAGTTAAAACTTTTAAGCTTCAGGAGGAATTAAGGAACCCACACTCCCTAGCAGCTTGTGAGGGGACTGATCATTCTGATCTCTGCTTCCATAGACTGTTCTTGATCTCCAGCCAGAAAGCAGCAGCACTTTAGAGGTATTACACTTGCACCTAGCACAAATAAAGGGTTAGAGAAGGACACCACACAGAGCAGCATGCACTTCTTCCTATCCTGCCTTTGAGAAAAATGCCCTGGCTGGTATTTGCATGCAAAATATATTCTGTGCACTCTAAATCTCAAGCAAGAAAGGCATGCAAGCAAAGTATCAATGCCATCACCAGAGTCACAGCAAACAGTAAGCAGATTTCACCAGGCACACTGTGGCTTGTGCCTGGAAAGGAGCCAGTCTGCAGGGCCCCCTCCCATTTTGGGGATGGCTCTCCTCTCCCTACTGGAAAAGTCCCATCTGACGTGGCGTACTGTAGATGGATAAGAAGTGAAAAGGACCAACCTTCTCGCTGATCTGAGAGATGAAAGTTTGTTTTGTTTGATGGCAGAGTGCGATGAAGATGAGGAGGGAATAAAAAAAGACAAGGAAAAACACAGAGAGTAAAAACAGGCCAAGCTTCATCTGTCCGCACACCACTGAAACGACAAGACAAGACTACAGAGGTCAGCCATGACTTCCCACCACGCACACACCGCTCCATGGCAGGGACAAGACAGGCTGCACTCACACTGCTCTGGCCCAGGGCAGGGCCGGCCCCTCTGCCTCCCTGACCCACTCACTACTTCTGGAGGCAGGGCAGAGGGGACTGCACATCCCACACAACCCCACAAGAAGCGTGCTTCAGGGATGGCCCTGCTCTAGGCCAGATGCTGGACGCACAGACATGTTTACATGTGCAGAACACTCACAAATACACACCGAGCAAAGGACTCCAGCCACCACACATGCGCTCCCATACACCCACTTCAGCTACAGAGACGATGGTAAAGGCACTTCAAACCCATTGACCACACACTGGGAAGATCATACATGTAAATCCGAATTTTATAAAGTATGAAAGAAATGCTCCAAGTGGTGAATCGAAAAATCTTCTACCATGAAGAGCTGTTCCCCCTCTCCAAACAAAGAGCTAAATGCAGCAGAGAGGTATTAGGCAAGTGACAGACATGCGCAGTCTCAGCTGGGCTCAGTTTTGAGAGCCTTATTTGGTACATTGTGCTGTGACTGAGAGATGGACAAGAAATCAGAAGGACAAAAACACCCAGAGAATTGAGCAGGTCCCAGTTTTTGTTCCTGCAGGAGAGACAGCAGAAGGTTAGTTGCATTTTCCTTATAGACAAAGGAGATCTTATTTCTCTAGCAGAAGTGACCTCACTGCAGCTACAGATCTGTGGCATACCAGCTGTAATCGAACCCTTGCTGAGAGAATATACAAATGGCTTTGATAGCTAAAGACTGCTTATGAGTCACATTTTTGATGGGGGAAGGAGAAGGTGGGGGAAGGAATTTGCTTTCCAGCAGAAACACTGCAAATTGGAGAACAGCATGTGGCATTATACAGTGCAACAGTACAGTAAGCCATTTTCAGCAATCAGAGGATAGGATTTTAAGCAACACTGACACAGTACAGGCAAGGCAACAAGCTACCAATAACAGCTACCACAGTGGCGTATGGAGTGTAATGGAGCTTGCTGGAGAACAGCAAAACACTTACTTACATTTTTTCAATTGAACTGATACCAGGGAACTTGAACCAGCCAACTCAAGAGCTTAACTGGCCCATAAGTGAGAGCCACATCCAGCGAGGCGCTCCACCACAATTATCTTTAAAACAAACAGTCCTAAGCCTAAAGTCCAGGTTTCCTCTGTCCTGCTTTAGAAAGGGAGTTTACCTCTTGGTCTACAAAACCTTAGCATAAGGCTCATTTGATCCTGTGAGACCCTGTGATGGGCGGGAACCTCTTTATTGCTGCTCCCAAGCCAGCACTTTATTTCCTAATCTAATGGAGCGTATCACATCTGCATGGCTTCAGCAGACAATGAGGGGCTCCTGCCTTCTGCTAAGCTCTTCCCAACAGGGAGGATTTGGTTCTTGCCCTTGCTCAGGAAGGACAGTGCTTCTGGCAAACCAGGTGTGCTTGTGGAAGGCTGTGTTTCTGTAAAGCAGCACTAACACTGCAATAGGGCAACACAAACTCCAAGTGCTGCCAGCGTGGACCAACCTACTGCACCCACTGGGACTGTGAGACTGAAGGGCAAGAGGGTGGCGAAGGGTGTAAGGCTGAGGAATGATGCTGGAACACCTACAGGAATACCTGTCCTTGCTGCTGAAGCCCCCAGAGCCAACCCCTGCCCTTGGGAAGGACTGAGGGATCCCGACCATACCAAGGGGACTCACTGTGGTGGCACTTGACCTGCCTGGGGGCAAGGTGAGAGGTGCTGCTCCAGCTGGGGGACAGCCAGCAGTTTTGTTTTGGGGAATCTGGCAGGGATCACATTGCATCAGTGGGCATGGACAGGAGTAGGCTCCAGCAGTGTCTTTCCACAGGTGTTGACACTTCAGATTAGAGCTGGAAAGGTGAGGAGACACATGTGAAACCCACTAATTCAAACAGATTACTTTCTGGTTTGTCAAACATGAACAAGTTTAGGACCTGCTATTTGTCATTAATTGCTGGATTATCTCTTAATCTCATTTTATATTAGCGGCTTATAAGCAATAAAAACCAGTAGCAGGCTATTTTGGAACAGCTGTAAAGCAAAAGGGAACACCTGGGCAGAAAGTTCTCTCTGCTCGTCCCTTAGTTAAGGCTTTAACAGCTGCTGCTTTATGTGAGATAAACCTGATAAATGGTAAATTGAAAATTTCATCTCCTTACAGGTTCCATTCACATGGTCCCTTATCTTCAGTTCTCTATCCGTGTCACTCCTAATGTAAAAAGCATGTTTTATCAACACTTTTCCTACTTTCTTACAGAACAAATGACTGAGCAATGATGGTAAATAACATCTGCCTCCCCACCATGCAGGGACAGAGGCAGAGGACTTTAGCCTGGTGTTACCCAAAGTATCCCCTGTGCAGAACACCACAGCTCGCTAAGCATACTACTGCGTTCTCACGAACCTGAGCTGCCTGGCAGCTAAGCTGAACATGCCAGTCTAAGTGCAAGTCGAGTCACAGCAGAAAAGCCATCAGAGGATAGCAAACTCTAGAAGGTAAAAACAGGGCTCCAGTTGAAACACAAGCTGAAACAGCAAAGAAGCAAAGAGCAAGGCCGTATCAGACACGTCTGCCAGTCCTGACTGTCAGATGGCTCTCATGCTCTACAGGCAGAAATTCCTATGCCAACTGAATTTGGCTTTTACTCTGCCACAGATGTGCCTGTCTGTGCAGCAGCAGCAATACTCTAAGTACAGCAGCTTGTTGCAGAAAGAATGAATTTGGATTTATGGGGGGCTCTGCTTCTGAATAGTCTTGGTCATTAGCTACCTGAAACAAGGCAGGGGGATGTGGCCAGGATATGAATGCATAGGTCTATGAGTTTAGATCACTAGCTCAAACAAAGGAACACATTTCCAAAGCTTTTCAAAGTGGGAAGCCAATACTTCCCTGAAAGCATCAAGGAAGTTCATTATCGTAACTGGTACTGCAATTCTACTGGGAACTGCCAGCATCTGTCCTGTGTGAAAACCCTCTGGTGCTATGCAAGGCATTAATATAAAGGCTAACCCAGACACTTTGGAATCCAAAAGACAGAGAGGTTAACAAAAACCCAGAAGGGGATGAACCTGTTCCTGCTTATCTCCAAAAGCACATCTTGTGTCTCAAGGATTCCACATAAATCAAATTTTATCCTTTACAGCTTTTAGTGGTATAGAGGAACAAAAGGACAGATTGTCTTTTTTATGCCAGATTACATGAGAATAAGACAACCTTCCATTATATCCGATGAACAATGTTCTCATGCCACAGTGATGAGTATATTCCATCCTAGAGAGACAGACAGGATGCTCAGGTTGCCCAACCATCCTTTCCCATTCACAGTGCACACACATGCATGCATGAATTCAATTACGAGCAGAAAATCTCAGAGTGCCAAAGAGGTACTTCTTAGTCCTTTGTGCAAGTGGATATGGAAGGGGAGGAAATAGACATTTAGTTGGCACAGATATGCAGGCCTAATTGTTCCACAGATGTCTCTGCAGGTCTTGCGGGGAGGAGGGGAAAAGAGGTTTTCACATACATTTCTGTGTGGAATTACCATACACCGAGCCACCAGTCAACTCTCCCTCTATTTTCCATAAAGGTCATTTTACAAATAGTAAGACTTGAGCCTTGCAATGCACTTAGAACCATCAAAGGACTTTGCAAGGAACAAAATCGTTAAGCTTATTCAGTTGAGTTCTATAAAGCACGTTGGAATCTTTAGATGGAATGTGCTAGTTAAAGGACAAAGAACTATAATTTATTAAACCATGATCATTTTAAGTATTACAGCATAGCAGAACGTTCACAGAAACACACTGACGGTGAGCACACTTCCTGGCCAGGAGAAAATACGACAAAAATATTCGTAGTAATATTTGGGGAGGAGAAAACTTGGCAGAAGGCTCCATGTGCTTCTCTGGCTCTGAAGCCGGGCAGCTCTGGTGTGAGGACACACAGTGACAGCAGCGGGAGCCACAGCCCCGGGTGTCACCTGTGGCACAGCCCCGGCTGAGGTGCCCCAGCCTGCTCACACCAGCCAAGGTGCACCTGCCCACGCGACCGCTGCTCCGACATGGGTCACAGCAGCACGGCTACAGCTTCAGCGTGGAGAAGCAGCCAGGAGCAGAGGAAATGAAATAAAAAGTACTGAAATTCCATGAAAAGGAGTGCACTGCCTTCAGCAGTGTCACTGGTCTCGGCTGCACTGCTGTCCGGCAGTCGGGATTGTGCACTGCTGTCCCGAGGTCGGGATTGTGCAGAGCGTACACGGGACGTCGTGGCCCTTCAGACCCGCGGCCTCCTCGGCCATGCAGCAGCTGCTGAGGGCTACGCTCTGCGGCCTCTACTGCAGCCTGCCTTTGCTTCTTCTGGTCAAGGCAGACATCTGTCCAGAGCAGCGGTCAGGGTCAGCCAGTCTGATTCAACTGCTGGTTCGTGTTTCCTGTCATCCAGGCATCTCCCTCACAAGTCTCTCCAGCCTCTGCTGCCCGTGATCACTGCCAGGCCCTCAAGCACTGGCAGTGCCCCTCTCTGGTCAAGTACTGTCACCCTCATCAACCCTGAGGAGAGGCAGGTTTAACGGAGCACATTGCCAGAAGTGTGCATACAGCTGGGCTGTAAACAAACGTATTTTCTTGTTATTTAGCTGTTTTTCAGACATCTCCAGTTTTGGTTGCTGACTGTTCAACCACTGTCCTCAGCTTTTACTCTTCTCCTGGCAATAGCCTTGAGCTTTGACTGCTGTTGCTATTTTAGCTGCTTTAATATTACATAAGCAGAAAATGTTCTTTTTAAAGGCGTCAAGTCCTCTTGCTCCAGGCCTGTGTCAGTCATTCAGAATTATTATTATTTACACAAGGTCCCTGCTGCAGTAAGTATCATATAGCCACAAGTAGCCATTTTAGTGAGCTCCCTGTCTGTCTGAGCCTAAGCTACTGCCAAATTCTCAAGAGTAAAACCCCGCAGAGGCCAGAGAATTGCTGCTAGGGACAGAGCAGCAATCCAAATTTCATTTTGGGTGATGGCTCCTTGGTGAAATTCGGCAAATAAAATTTCAGACTCCAAGTAGGGTTCCCTACTGCCAAATGAAATACTAGCTTGACCTTTCAAAAAGCAGATCAAGAAAGCACAGATTTTTGCAGTAATACCATTTCTATTTACTACAGTCTGATTTACTAGTTTGCAATTTGAGGACAAAGCAGATAATTCAGTTTTAAATGGTCTTTTTTTTTTTTAAAGTAGCTGTGCAGCTCCTTCTCTACAGTATGTGTACCATTTTGGGGCTAGAGAACTCACTGCACTTGCCCCACTGGACTGTGCCCTGAAGGCCTGAAAAGCAGCACTTTGAAAGAGAAAACTGGGCAGCAGATTTCTCATTTAATGTCAAGTATGCAGCCAGGGCTCCTGCAAGTACTATTCTAATAGCACTGGTATCGCTCACTGCTGTAAGCAGCACTGGGGAACACTTCTAGTGAAGTCCACAGCGTATTCTTACATGCAGTCCTCCTACTCATCTGCTTCATGTGTAGAGAAAGGAAAGGGCAGAAAACCCCTTCATATAGGGAAAGAGGAAAATAACAGTGCATCTATTGTGGGATCATCACACAGGCCATGACCTTCACAGGCATTTCGTAGGACAAGACTTGTGGCTGAAATGCTTCTCTTGGTACGGATGCCCCAGAAGCTGTCAGCAAATGGGAAGTGAAATGTATTCCTAAAAAACACAGTATAGGTGAATAGTATAGGTGAATCAGTGCAATTACACTATACTCCCAGTGAGCATGGCAAAATGACATCACCTTTTTTTTGATTCCACACAAGGTCTAATCTGCCTTCTACTCTTAAATCAATTTCTTCAATGTCTTGAATCAACATCTTGGATCTTTTGCTGCTAAATTAGACAGCAAGCTCTCTGGATTAGAGGAAATCACGCCTTCCGTGTTTCTATTCCCTTCCCTTCTCCCTGCAGCACCATCAAGTCCCAAATCTAATCATTTTACAATATACTGTGGTGGATGTAACCACAAAGGGATGCGTGTTTCTTCATGGTGGTAACGATAACATCCAGACCAGCGCTGGCAAACGTGCTTGCGGTTAAAGGCAGGATAGGAATATGCCAGTGTGCTACCTTCACAGCCCCTGCTATGGTCCAGATCGCCACCTTGCCCTGGCATGCTCCCTGCTCTTGCTTTCACCCCATTCTTGCTCCTGTGATGGTCTGGATGTTTTGTACCACCCTCCAGCAGTGGGAGGCAATCAGCTCCCTGTGCTGATCCCAGCTCCATCCCAGCTCAGCAGCCAGACACATCAGTCCAGAAGCAGAAGGCTTATGAGGGTTGCTTTCCAGCACACTTAGTAAGATGAAAATAATAGCTTGAAGGAAAATGCATCCATTTTCCTTTACAAATCCCTGGTGTGGAAATGTTTTAACTTTTAATGAAGTCCATCTGTGCAGAAGTGCTGGCTCTAAAGGATTTACAGAGACAAGACACTGGTGTAGCCTGCTCCTTCCTCCTCCTGTTTTTCCATTGATATAGAAAGCCCTGAGCAGTGCCCAGATACTCCTTCTCAGCACTCAGTCTCTTCCTTTGTTAGCATGAAAAGTATAAAGATGCTAATGAGCCTGTGCTTTCTAACACAGCCCACTCACAAAGGATTACCTGGGAGGCTAGGAAAGGGGAGAGAATATGATCAAAAATATAAATCCCAAGAGTCAAGAGACAAACAAACATTTGAACTATTAGAAAAGCAATAGGCTGTAAATGAGAGCAGGCAAAAGCAGTCTCAAGAACTACACAGACTGGAAATTAGTGCTGCTGCTCAGCACTCAGCCATGCTTCCTGAGGAAGTGGATGACTGCTTGGGTATTCACTACAACAAGGTCAATCATTATAAAACCACCAAGCAATGGCGGTGCAGCCCACAGACCTAATTTCCACTGTAATTTAGCATTAGTTAATGTCCTCTCTAGTAAACATGCAGGCACTTTCTAAAAATCCTAATGCAAGTCACTGATGAGTCTAATGACAATATTGTAGGACTATCACAAAAAGAAAAAATCAGGGATTTCTATCCTCTAACCCAGGCCTGAGAAAGTAAGATATTTCTATTTTTTAACTTGCATTAAAGAAACAAAATACTGTTCTCGGTTTGAGTAACTTTTTGAAGTCTTTAACTAATGCAGTAACAATAAGACCTTTTTTTTTTGTAGAGCATTTGCTATTAGAAACTGTAAGCAAAAATACCATCTAGGACCTAGTATGCACAGGAAATACAATCTGATAACATCATCATAATTTACGGCATGTCATGTCTTAAATATACAGAAGGACTTTATCAGGATCACGTAAGTTGGAGATTCACATTGTAAACATTATGTGCAAGAAAAAGGCTTGTTCCAAACATTTATGTGTAAAAAAGTGACAGTTAACAGCCAAACATATGTCGAAGAACATGCTTTTGTCAGTGAACATGAGGATCGTCTCACACGTGCAGACCACCCACAGCCCATGCTTAGCCCCAACAGGACAGATGAACCTTGCTGAGCACAAGCCAAGTACAAAATCCAGTACACTCCTCAGTCCTCCGGGATTCATTTGCTAAACAAAGAATGTTCATTAGTAAGAAATCGTAAAGTTGTTAAGAAGAGGCTTTTCTACCTCTTGAAGCTTTTGTGCCTTTTTCGGTCACATGTCTGTAGAAAATAGAACATTGACAGTCTGAGCATGTCACAGGAGGCAAAAGCATCCCCAACACTGCAGCAGTACAGCTGACTATCCACACAAGCCTATGCAAGAACAGCCAACCTGGTAACTAGAATCCTTTCTCTCAGAGAGCAAAGGGTCAATCTGGGATGAATTTTAGTACAGCTTGCCTGAAAAATGAAATTGCAAGAATACAGGGAATTTAAAATCATCCACAAATACATTGTGAGAGTGAAATGAGTGATTCCACTGCATAGATATAGCTTCATCTTCTGAATATGCTTAATTGGGTACTTCAGTCTTCCAAAGACTCTTATAGTCCAAATTAGGCTGCAAAATAAAAACCCAGTCTCCCATAATAAGCAACAAAAACAATGCCAGAAGCCACTCCTAGAAGCAAACACACAGTATGAGAAGACTTTATCATTCTCGTGTCCTCTTTCCATACTAACCAATGCATATACAGCCTTAAGATTGTATTTTCTTTCTTTAAATCAGAGGAAGGAAGAAATGAATATGAGATTTTATTATTAGTCTGTTGATTTACTATATGGAAATAAAATCTGGTTCTAACTTCCTAATAAGCACCCGCACAAGAATATTCTTTCTTTTCTTGGGAAAATCCATAACTACATTTCCCAGGGGTTCCTGACCAATGACTCTGGTTCTACTGAGTTTCATGCAAAGCAGCACTTTTTTTTTCTTGCTGAAATTAACAGAAAGTGTACAGGGAATTTAGCACTTGCTTCTCTCCAAGCTAATTCAAACACCTTCAATGTAGAGCAACGAAACACCAGGAGACTATCCCAATATAAAATCTAGTTATTTTGGTATGTTGAAAACAGTTTTAAATCGGCAACATAGCATAACCATTAGAAAAATTGCTTTACATGAATTGTGGCTAATTTCCAGCAGGTTCCCAGTGTGAGCATTAACACTCAGAGGCTCAATCATTGATGCATAAAGGATGGATTAGGACAACTTCAAAAAGCTGTTCAGTTTTTAAAGGTACACATTCCAAAGCAGAGGCCTAAACATTGGCTCAGTATGGCTGAGCACCTCTGGCTGATCAGAGCATGTGCAGTTTTACATTACTCCACCAAAGGTTCGTTTATACTGAAATAATTAAGCACGCCTTGAATCAAGATAACTATGACACAGAAGTTAAGGAGCTGAAGAGAGAAAGGAATTCCCATTCTACTCATGTTTCAGTATTTTACATAACATCATATAAACAGCAAAACCAGATTTGCTTTGTGAGTCAAACACAACGTGGATCAAAGATATCATTGAACTCAACTTGCTGGTTTTTGAACAAAAGGCCCCATCACACAATCCACAGTGTAATCAGGGCATGAAGGCAGGGAACGTTCTCCTTTCACAGAAAACCATGGAGATTTTGGGAAGGAGGAGAGAGACCTCCTTAGGTGGAAGCTGCTCTTACCTCGAACATAAAGGTTGGCTGGGGCAGAGTAGCGGGTTCCTGCGCTGTTGGTTGCAACACACTCATATTTGCCTTGGTCTGACTCCTCACTGTTCTCTATTTGCAGAGCTCCTGTACACAAATAAGATGAAACAGACAATTCAGGTTATGGCAAATCTGGTAACCAAACCAACAGCCTCTGAAAAGGAAGGCCATACCCCACACTTTTAAGGTATCTTCCTGGATAAGTACTTCATGATGTTCCCTGGACCCACAAGGTACCAGCATGCATCCAAAGGCACCCAGTCTGCTGTTAGAAACTTGTGAAATTGATTATTGTTATTTTTCTAACGTGCAGAGAACCAATTACTAATTTATTTCTAACCATCTCAACCACTTCTATTTTTTTGCTTCAATAAAGGAAGAAAACATACACATACACACATATTAATTACAGCTTTGTATGGGACTCCTGCCTAATAAAAGGACCTTCAATAAGTCTTTAATCAAAACAGGCAAGCACAAAGCACACTTAACTGTAGCTGTTTCTTATCTGATCCACACAAAGCCTAGCAAACACCCAACAAATTACAACCTTCCTGCAGAATTTGGCAGAGTCCCATCCTTCCCACCTCACCACTCTTCCTCGGTGATGTCTCAAAAAGACAACTCTTTTTGAGAAAACACTGCCTTTCGTCAGCTTTTTCCATGTTAGTGCCCTCTGTATTTTTTCAGATTTCATTATATACAATACTAAAACATTAGAAAGTTAGTCTGAGACATGAAAGATATACACCAATATAATACACCCAAACTGCTGCTCGGTGCTCATGTGAAGGCCACCCTCCCTTTGTCCCAGCAGTGCCTGCTCCCCCAGCTTTGGGTCAGGAATAGCTGCTTATCTCAGGCTGCACACTCCTTGGGACATGAACTGATCCCATCCCCAAAGTGCCAAATGCATGGGGGGCACAAGTAAATAATGACAGTCAGGGCACACAGAGTGGCAACTTACATGGGGAACCTGTACAGTACCAGTGATGTGGAAGTAAGTGATGGCCTAACCTGGTTTTCTCTCATCTACTCAGCATATTCCCCTGGTGTCCAGCAGCGCTCAGCCTGGCAATCTGGCCTTTCAACCAAATTCTTGCCCAGCACAGATGACCGCAAAACTTGTCACACCTAAACTCTCTTAACTGGGCTCCAAATGCAGACTAGAAGATGGAGAAGCAGAGAAAGAAAGAAGCAGGATGCACAGGACAGCAACCTGGCACTGCAGGAGTCTGTGGCCTCTGGCCAGACACTGAAGTGGCTGCTGCTCAGCCTCCTTTCCCCAGGCATTGTGGGAATAATTTTTTAAAGTGCCTCCAAGTGCTCAGATTCTGCTGGTTAGTATTGCCTGCAAGAAGGGAACTCTGCTCACAAACCATATAGCAAACTAAAAAATGTTAACCCCTTTGCTTGTAATGATCTGAACTCATTTCTGCCCACCACGGTGCAAAATGACCACTGAGAGCCGCACTGAGAATAGCTGGTGAAATTGCCTTCTCCCTTCTTGCTGGTTCAAGCTGCAGAGGTCAAACACAGTTTTTCATATCATCAGAACAGAAGAAAAACTAATGTGAATCAACCACTGCCACCTACATTATTTAGAAGGATAAATTGAGACTGTAGCATAAGCCTATATGTCATAGGGAAAAATGAACTTCCCTGGGTTCTGCCATATAATAAAAATGATGTATGGAGCCCTCCCTATTGTTGCATTAGTGCTGGAAATGAGGCTTCAGCTAGACAGAGAAAGCTTGTTTTCAAAAAGTTGTTCCACCTACTAACAAAAGGACCTGCCAGCTTGCCTGGCCACAGCACTCTCTGGACAGCTGCAGGCTGAAGCCTACAGAGCTCTGCTTCTTAATTCAGGGAGAACAGTGAATTTCTACACCCTGTCTGGGAAAAACATCTTCAAGCAGACAGCAGCATGATAGGCAGTGGAGCAGCACAAAGTTTTTCAGCATTGACAAGATACAGAGAATCAGAGAGTCTGGAAATGGAAAAGATCTATTAGGTAACCTTGTGCACCCCTGGGGGCCAGGCTAGGATTGCTCCCCATTGTAAATGTACTTGTCTTGTGTCCAATCCCATTTTAAATGTGCCAAGTGACAGGTCTTTCACCACTTCCTCAAGGAATTGATGCCACTGCCTGGTTATGCTCTCTGTCAGGAAGATTTTCTTGGAACTCACCATGTATTACCCCCTTTTGTAATTTCTGCTCATCATTCCTTGGGCATGCATGTACTGCAGAGCTCACTCCAAGTGCTTCCACCAAACTTGTCTGGGAAAAGTTGTCTGTTGTAAAATATACCCAAGCTTAACAAAAAACCCAACTGGGTGGACTGAAAGCAGAGCCAACTTCAAGTGATAATAGTGTCTGCCTAGAAAAAAAGTAAGATCCCTAGATAATTTAGCCATAAACACAGACCTTTTAATATGACCCTTTTAGCCATTTAATATGTATCACTGGTATTTTTTTACCCTTTATACTCATAATCACCATGCCTCTTAAATGCCAATCAAACTATTTTTCATCTTTATGGACCTCAATAGAATAAAGAAAAAAGAGAATGAAGAAAATGAGGGGAGTTTCAAAAGAAATGCTGTTATTGCCTGCCAATATGGATCAATTTCTAGAATCATACTATAAACATTCAATGTGTCAGCAACTGCCTACAATCTGCTCAGGGACATTGGGCAAGGGACTCTGGGTTTGTCTGGGTTGGGACAACTATTCAAAATACGATGTGTCAGGAGGAAGAAAAGCACCCAGAGCAGAAGGAAGTTAACACAAACTTCTCATATGAAACAGAAAGAAAATAGGTACTGCAATAAATCATTGTTAGACAAACACACAGATGCTGCAGCGTAACTGACAGCCAGCAGAAACTGGAAGGATCATGGTAAACCAATTGCAGTCAGCAGGGCTGTAGGGGTTTTCTTGAAGGACAACCTACAAGTAAGTTATGGATCCAGGAAAGTGTAAGGTGTCTCAGAGTACAAAGATTTATGAATAAAAGTTAAGAAGCTCAGACATTTCTGGAATCTGAAAGCTGGAGACGACATGCATCTGAGACTTGGGAAATAAAATACTTCCTATAAAATGCTCTCAGCCCTAGTTCAGTGATCCCAGAGAAAGAAAGACATCATCTCTTGGAGGGCTTATGTCTAAGCTGAACAGAACTCATGGAGTATAGGAAAGTTAAGAGCTGAGTTCTGAGTAGCATCTTTCCCTGAAATTCATGGAAGCTGCATCCAAAGATGCTTGAAAGTGCAGTGAATTCTCTGCCTTGACAAGTGTAGAGGATCTGATTTCTATTCCTAGCCCTGTCAACATCTCATAATCTTCTGCGCCTCTGCAAACCAGGGCTAGAAAGGCTGATTTACTTTTATTCATTACTTTGGGATTTATGTTGCATAAGTTGCTGAGTGAGGTCTTGTTCACACAGGATGTCACTGCAGACTTCTCACATGGACGCCCTCAGTGCTCCTGTGCCAGGTGCTTTGTTCCCATTTGTGTGGCCGAGTCCTGATGGGTGATCAGACAGCAGGACTTCGGAGGATGCATGAGGACCATCTACCACCAGGACATGGATACAAGAACACAGAGGAGCAGTGAACAGCTCGTTTGGGAGCTTGAGGGACTCTGCAGCAGCATGTGCACATCAGAGTGAAACCTGTCCCTGCTGAGCACCACTCAACTCCTGCTTGCTCCTCCACAGCACAGCTCCAGAGGAAGAGGAGAACATTTCCTCACCACACTGCCATGTCACAGCAGTCTTGCTTGTGCCTCAGACCTGCTCCTGGTAACACATCTCAGCTTATCAGAGAACTGACAGCTCCTAAGAAAAACTGGCTGCTCTCCAGTGCCAGGGAGAATGGTTACAAGGCAGAGTTTTCAAGGGCTGAGGGCAGGACTCAGCCCTGCTGACTGACAAGGATTCCTTACTGTATATTCCTTACTCCTCTTTACTCTGCGCTGGTATCTTCTTGCCAGCCTCTCCCTTTCCTCTCCTAGCTTTCTTTTGCTCTTTAACTTGGGCACAGACAACAGCCTCGTTAGCTGCCTTCCAAGATACTTATCTATTCAAATACACTTGTGCTTAGGCAGAACCATTAGTTGCAGTGACAGTGGTTAAAAGCAGCATTTAAAAAGCGCCCTGCACAGAGAAAGCATGAAGAAGGTAGATCCTGATAAGGGACAATTTTTGGCAGTGTTGGGTACTGTCGTGCTATGGAGGGCTTGTCACTCTCTTCATCAGGTGACAACCCAAATGTAAAAGGCTCTGAGCTGCCATACAAATTCATCTCTCTGAAATCCTGCTCTGTAGCTAATGGGGAGCTTGTGCTCTCCCAGAAAGCAGCACATGGAGCCAAACACCACAGCTCCTGGGGCAATGCTCCTCTGTATCAATTCAGGATGGACCTCCACCCCCAGCAGTGGGAACAGCTCTTTTTCTTTATCAGGGCATTCACAGCCTCAGTTCTCTGGGCTCACAACCAGGGGACTGACTTTTTGCCCTGGTTATAAAATCAGACATGTAATTAAACACTCCTGTAAGTACCCAAGAGTTAGAGAAACCAACCAGGCTGCAGATACAGCACTCATCTAGGGAAAGGACTGGCAATGCAGATGTAATGAACCCAGCTACCTGACCAAGGCCCTTCCTCTCAGCAAAGCGATAAATTTAGCCCATCTGCACACTAGAGCACATGGCTACCCTAAAACCTCCCTCTTCTTTCCCCCTGCTTTCCATCAGCTTCCTTCACATAAATACTACCTGACTTCTCCTCCAGCAGTATCCTTAGCACCCTCTTCAGCCAGTTTCCTCTTCAACAATTGCTCAGGTGTGGGTTCCAATCCCTTTTGCTAAAAAGTTCCTCCTAAGGAAGGAGAATTTCTCTAATAAAATCCAGAGAGCTGTGCAGCAGGGTCAGAGACAATCCCAGACCAAATAAGGACTCATAAATGTGAATATGGTGGACAAGGAAACAATATGAAGCCCTGACAATGGAAGAGTTGGATTCTGACATCCTGGCTGCTGCCTGAGATAACAAACACTTGCTGTGGGAGCTGTGAAAAAACACCAAACCATATGAGAGTCACTAAAAATGAAAATAAGCAGTTCCCGTATTCACTATTTTTGGTAATTTATAACAGCAGCATCTCCCAGCTGTTATAGGGGATTGTACCTAGCCTCCACAAGCTATTGGCACTGCCAAATATGCAAAACAAGGTAACTACAAATGTATTTTCATTGATAGTGTTCATTATGGTTATTATGCCTGTGAGGATGGGGATTGGCATACAAGGGGCCTGTTCTGGATGGCAGCACTGCTGAGAAATCACTCTCTTGAGCACCAGAGGCAGCTGCTGATAGTACCTGACTGCTGCCAGGAGCTGGACTCAGGCAGAGAGGGAGGAAAGGAGACCCAACATTCTCAGCAGCATGAGGCCTCCTCATAGCCAGGAGAGTTTCAGCATGCTCTGATCTCTCTCTAGCAGGTACAGGGAATCTCAGGGGACTCTGCCTCAGAAGCAAAACTACGGTGCTGTCAAAAGCACAGTAACACCTCTGTGTGCTTCTAAAGGGACATGAGTCAATCTGAATGTGACAGTAAGAAACAAGGCATTACAAGCATTTCCAGGAACTATCCCACCCAGCCTCCCCCTGACACGTCTCCTGCAAGCAGATCTCATTTTAAAATTGTTTTTCTTTTGCTTTCTTTTGGTGACTGTAAAGGCTCAAGAAACAGGAAGAAAATCCTGTAATACACGAAGTACAACCAAATGTACAAACACATACTCAAAAAGAGACAGTAAAACTCCTTTAGCTTCCTCTAATCTCTTTGGATAGCTTTACACTCCCTCTCACAGGATAGTGTTGAAATAATGGAGCTATATTTAAACCAGTTCACTTGGGACTAGAAAAGGTTTAGCTACAGCTATACAGAAGTCAATGCAGGTGTTTACCTGGCTTCCCAGACAGCTTCTGACACCCAAGTGAGCTGATCTAAAGTTAATTCAGACAGACCTCTGCTATGCTGACGTCTGTAAGGAAGAAATACTCTTATGTATAGGAAACTGATATTTCCTGTGGTGACAGAAAAGTAACAAATAAATCTGACTGGAACAGGATAATGCCTGAGATAATGACATTTCTTTACCTCCTCATGTGTATCCAATCTAGTGCCTGCTCAGTCTAGAACCCACTAGAAACACAGCTGCATTCTGCTTTCACTTACAGGCCAGAACTGGAAAATGCAGCCAGGTTTCACAAAAGGTTGAGTTAAATTGCAGAGAAATTCTGGAAATTAACATCATAGACTTTCAAAATATAAATGGGGCAGAACTTGCTTAAACATGGATTGGCTGATACTATCTGTGGGTCACCTTAAGAAGCCAGCTCTTGCCTAATCTGACAGGCATTTGCCAGCTCTATGTCTTTCTGATGAACAAACAGGAATTTCAAGATTCAATTACTATCTGGGGCAGTCCCAGACAGGTAAAGAGTGAAGCTACAAATGGAAATTCTGAATTATGGATGGGAGTTTCTCCCGTTTCGGGTAAGCCAGAGATGTCTTGGATAGAAAAGACCAAACATGTGTGGGTAAGGTCAAATGAGTTTTTTTAAAGATAAAAATCTCTTCTTGTTTGGAGGGGGGCACAGTAGAATATCACATGTCATCCTCTGTCTAACCAAACGCTGTTTCCTCCAGGTGGGTTTGCCGCCGCTGTGACAGAAATGTCTTGGATACCAACCCAGGAACTCCAGACACACAACTCCTAGCGATACAGTCACAGCAGCAATGAAATCAAACCAAAACCACCCCTTCCCCCCAAACACATTATTATCAAAAGGGTTCATTAAGAGTAATTAGTTCACCCTTCCTTTCAGACCGAATTAATGGATTCCAAAGCATCAAACTTACCTTAATGAGGAACAAAAGTGCAGCTGGGTATAGAACATGGCAGAACAGTCACTTCTACATGGACACAACCTCACCATCATAAAAGCACTTTCATCTAATCTGTCGTTATCTTTATAAATTCAATGACCTCCATTTTAAATAAAAGGCATCAGGCTGACAGAAATCCTCTAGGAGAAGCCAGAGAGCAGCACGTGGCTTCTGTTTGCTCTCACAGAAATGTCATCTTTGACATTCAAACAGGACACATATATTTTAAATAATGTCAAGAACACTCTTAAAATACCTCATAAGGACTCAAACGGGGGTGGGAAGGGGGTGGGGGTGTGGGAAATGTATGTTTTATGAGATGGATGGTTCTTTTCACAGAGATGCGATCGGTTCCCAAGCAGGACGGATGGAGCATCCATGTGGTTCTGGTGCTGAGTCACTAATGTCATCAGCTAGGACGGGCGTGCAGCAAAGTGTGAGGGGAGGCCCTGGGACGGCTGCACACTCAGCATGCTAGGCTGGGAGCTCAGAGCGGATGGCAAGTTAGCATTCCATCTGTCACTTCATTTCAGCATTTGCAGTAGAAATAGGAGATGAAGAAATAGTTTAAAGGAGTCTGTAACATCACAGCTGTCAATCTCCAGTGTTCCAAAGGGAGGAATGACAGATATGTAAGCCCATTCATATAAAAAGAAGGTTTGCAGTCTTCTTCCCTGACCCAGATTTGCTACAAAGGCAACTTAATGCAAATACGTATCAAACAGCAATTCACATTTACTCTAAAATCACTTAACAGCAGCTGAAAACATTAACCCCCAGCAACAGAACCAGTTCCGAGAGTCAGATTATTAACTTCCAGCAGTGATTCAGGGAAAAGGGGGAGGAAAAGGGAGAAGGGGGAAAACTGAATGAACAAGGTTGTGTTGATTTACAGGTAGCAGTCATTCTGTCAAGAAATCCAGAGGTCAATCAAGAGGGGTAACCAAAATCACAAGAGAATTCAGAAGGGCTTTAGCACATAACACTGATTAACATGCTAAAGTTAATCTAAAGAGACAGCTTTGAGTGTTTAGGCTGGAAAAAACAACACTCCAATTGGAAAGTCATTACTGGTGCACACAGGCTGTGAAAACTACCCAGGGACTGTGCATCAGACTGGGCTGGGCTGTCAAACCAGGGGTGGGTTTAATTAATGAGGGCCTAAACAGCCAGATACACTTCTGATTTATCTATTTGAAACAAACCTTAATGATGCAAAACAACATCGGAATGTCCAGCTCAGAAGGGGGAGTCTGGGTCAGTGGTTCTCCACTATGCCATCACATTAGCAGGTAAGTGCACTTAGAAGAGAAATATGAGGAACACAAAGGTGCTCCTTATCCCAGAGTCACATTTGCTCAACCTTTCAAGAATTTTTCTCCTTCCATTTATGGTTTCATGACCATCAGTGGCAGCACAGACAAATGTCACTATTCTCTTGTGAAAATGTTACCTCCATACACTTACACCAAAACAATCCATCTAAACCCGGAGACACAAGACCTCAGAAGGTCACAACTGTGTGGGAAGTTCAGAGACTTTCAGGAGCTGCAAGAGATGTCAGCTCTCCTGTGGTAGAGGCCTGGGAGCATTTCCCAAACTTTTGCAAACTTTCCATTGAATAACCCCCTTTCAACAGTGCAAAATTGTAATGGATGAGCCTACAAGAATTCAAGCTCAAACCCAACTGAAATAAACACACTAGTGGGAGAGTGCAGATGAGCGAGAGCACTGGCAGAGTTAGGGCTGAGAGTAAAAGCTGGAAATGAGAAACACCGGAGGAGAAGGGACAAGGCAGACAGGAGATGGAGTGACGTGACAACTGGAGGCACATTTCAGCATTCTTACCTCTGATCGGTGTACCACCTGGTGAGGTAATTTGAATGCAAATAAGATTAGAGAGAAGCATTAGTACAAAGAGGAAAGGAAGAAAATTATAACTAAAAAGCAGAAAGTTTTTTTAAAGCTAGAATTTGTATTAGCGTGACAGGAATAAACAAAAAGAAACTGATGTGCAATAGAAGTCAGAGTGACACTCTCAGGAGGTTAGTAAAGCTTACTGCTTTCAGGAGTGCAGTATCCAGCCCTGCATCTTGCCATTAAAACCCCCACCCTCATGAACAGGGGCCAAACTAAGCTGCCGAGGTGGCACTGCTAACTTTTTTTTTTACTTGCATTCTGTGGCACTGCTGGCTGGCCACACCACTGTTCAAGCAGTTGAGATGGAGAACGCTTTGGGGAGATGGTGCAGTGCCCCTTCATTCCTCATACAGAACAAGGAGGGTGTGTCCTGGGGCTGTGTGACTGTGAGTGTGCTGGGCAGGAGGGGTGGAAAGCGCATGGTAGCGGGCACTTGGTGCAATTTGGCTTGGAGGTTAGAATGACCAGTGGGACAAAATCTGCTCGCTTAAAGACATTAAACTAAGAGGAAAGTGTAATAAATCAGTTTTGAGTCATTCTCCACATTCGCATAACCCTTGCATCAGGTTCCCTCTGGCAAAGAAGCTGGTGTCATGCAGAATTAACTTTACATACAGAAATATTTCGAAATGAAGTGGTTTCTGGTAATGTAACAATGGCACGCTAGCCAGACCTCTGTTGGTCCTGTCTGATTTGGATGTTAGCAGAAGATAGGAATCCCTACCCTCTTTATAAGGCACTGGAGATAATTTTACATGCCGTAATGAAGAGTATCTTATAAGGAGGGCATCTCTGGGAGTAAGGTTAAATTATCCTATTGCAACAATCTATAAAGGTTCATTTTATGAGGTCAAGGTATTTAGTGGAGGCTTCACTGGTCAGTGTCTTGAGTTCAGTGTACAATCAATACTGAAGCATGATGGAGAAGCTCCAGCTGGGCAAATTGTCAGGGAACCCTTCTAATCCCCACTTTTGTCCCCTTGGTCTTAATTTGCACATATGAAGGCTGTTAGTATAAGGGAGAGATTCATGCAAATTGAATCTGTAGGCAGTTCATGGTATGTGTTGGTTTTATGCAGATTTGTAGGATCTGAATACCAAGCACTTACCAAAGAAAACTGAGGAGTTTAAACAGACAGAAAAATAGGGTTAAACAGGACACAGTGTGTCAAATCATGTTCAGTGTATTGATTAATAAATACCAGTATGCATACAAGAGTGTCGTGTATCTCAGATTAACAGCTCATTCCATTATCCACAACAATGATCACCCAATGGGAAAGAAAGACAGAATAGAATTTCTGTAAATACAAAGAAGGCATATTTTAAGCACATTTAACTTGCCTCTTAAAAAGTAATTACAATATTTATACTTAATCTTTTTCTTTTTTAACTACTCTTCCTTTAGGCAGAGTCTCTTTTTTGAAGCAGGAGCGCAATTCAAACTACTCATTTTAGCATCTTCCTCTGCCAAGATGACATTATCCCATTTTAACTTTATGCGTTGTTATATTTTCTGATGTCTTTTATCCAGAGATGACTGAAGTATCAGGAAAAATCCTGCAGTGACTAAAGTTGTGGGTAATCTCTCTCTTGGAACAATAATCTGCTACTTACTTATGTATCTTAGTAACTACTGCTACCCTTAACAGAACAGTTACACCTAGAGATACTTGCATGGAATAGCATAGCCATGGAAAACAGGGTTATTTCTCTTTTCCTGTTTGGAAAGTTTGCCAAGTGATATTTTTGCTCTGTTTGGTCTAGGGCATTCCTGCTCTGGTGTACTGTGTGTCCCCCCACCCCATCCCTTCCAATTTTCAGAGTTAAGAAAATCATCACCACCATGTGTCACTTCCCACGGGAATGGTGCAACAACTTTGAGCACAAGCCCAAGGGGCCAAAAACATGACTTCCTTATCTCTCATCTAGCTGAAAGAGGGTTTGTTGCTCTGTCCTAGAACTGAAAAGATTTACAGGAAATCTTTTTATCTCCTCCCTGCAGAGGCTCAACCCTTTCTCTATTAGGCAATTGTCTATTCAGAGCACCAGAAGCAACTGAAAACTTGAAGCAGATTCCCTAAAAGCTAAATGTGACCAGCTAATTTTCTCATGAGTTAAATCCCAATCCTCCTGGCTTCTGAACACAATCCAACCCTTGTGGGAGCAACACAGAGGCTTGCTGTATTTACTGCAGTGTTTGTTCCATGTCTCTCTCACCTTTGCAAAGTTAAGACCTTCACTTTTCACTCAGAGGACACCATTACAGACTTTCAGTCGGACCCCAAATTTCCTCATCCAGAAGGAAAAAGCTGAAGCTTCCCTTTATCCTTCACATCACAGGATGATTCATCTCTGGCTGTTGTCCTTTTAGGGTGTCCCACAAAGGGACAAATCACAGCACGCAGCCCACAGAGTGCCAAGGTAAGAGAGTCCATCAAGTGATGGAGGCGTCATCACTCAAATGGTTGCTGATGCCAACTTGTGCCCTGTGATCACCAAGCTGCTTTATCCAAAGAGCACCCCAAGATTAAACTTCAAACCAAATTCCTTGTGTTTGAAAGGTCTGAAATACTCATAAGGAGAGTTTATTTCCTCTTCATGGTAACAGACACTGGGTATACCCCATACATTCACCTCAGTCAGGAGTGCTGACCCTGATATTCTCTGTGTACTGGGAGCATCCAGTCAGACACACAAAGCAAGGAAAAACATAGGACGATACACTAGAAAACCCCCTGAGGTTATTTGTGTCAGTATTTCCCAGTGTGGAGAAGCTGTTTTGGAGAAGGGACTTCACTCTGCTGACAAACTCACCACAGGCCTACCGACATAGCACCTCCTTGTAGGAACCTAAACCACCAAGAAATCACTCCAAAGCAACATCAGCAGAGAAACCAAGGCTCATGCTAGCTGCAACTGAGCACTAGAGCAGTGCAACACTGAATCCCAGAGAACTCTTGACTGTGCTTTTGGCTACTTCCTAGCATAGGTTACGGGGAAACTCTTTTCAAAAGTGAAAGATTATTTGCCACCAGATGCCACAGGGAATCTGAAGGTATTCCACAACTGCTGTGTGCACCTCACAGAGCAAGACCCAGGTGTGCAGTTAGGTTGTTCCAGGAGACAAAACTTCAGATGTTGACTGGCTGTTGAGGTTCTTCCAGGAGACAAAACTTCAGATGTTGACTGGCTGTTGTTGGTCACTACACTGCTTCAATCTTTTTCCAGTCAGTCCTTCCTGAGAGAGCATCCATCCTCGCATGGGTTCCCTGATCCTTTCGGAAAAAACTACTCAATCTCCATTCTTTCAGACTGTCTTTACATCTTGTCCCAAGTCAATGCCTATCTCATGTCTGGACCTGAAGCTGTTCCTTGCTAAGAGCTGAACATGCGCTGGATACTGACTGCTGGGTACTACCAGTGAAGTAGGGTATGGACATCATGGCCACTTCACTGGAACAAAGAGGCATGTTAGCTTTGTGCATGTTGGGTATTCCTTTTGTTTCCAAGTAAGTAGTTCTTCTACTGATAGGATCAAGTCTAAATGAAAATGCTTGCTGGTAACTCTGAGAGCACAAAAGCAGCAAGGTGATATGGTGAGCCAGCTCCCACTGCTTCTGTGTTAGAGGCACCTCACTTTTCCAGAGAGTGACTGAAGTCACATGCAGAGTCCTCTCTAATACTTTACTTGCAGTTCATTGTCTGAAAGTCGCACTAGGATCTAGGGCATGGTTCTGTAACTCAGTTAATTGAAAGTGATTATGAGAGAATGATACTTTTTCTAACACCAAGTTCTCTATTAGACAAAAGATAAAGCTTTCTGAATTTCTGGAGTTTCCTTACATGGCGAAGACTTATGTTAACAGTCAGAACAGCTATTTATTCTGATTTGACATTTTGTTCTGAAGTTTTCTGAAGAGCAAGATGGAAGAGCAATTCTTCAGGTATGAAAATCACTGGAGACATTCAAGAGCTTTGAGAGTATGAATTCCAACCGAGTTGCTTTCAAGTCCTCAGGAGCTTCTGATCCAAGAATATCTACAGAAGAACTGTAAAGCATCAGCACAATCTGATCTCTACTGAGAGAGCTTCCACCACATCATTAACTGATTTTAAAACATGGTTACAGGTGCAGCATTGACTCTGGCTGCCAGAACTCACGTGTGTCATCACCTGCAATACTAGAGTGCCTGGACAGTTTTAAAATCAATTCAGCCAAACAAATTTTAAATGTGTTAGCATGCTGGGGAGGTTTCCCAGCCCAGAGTTGGCCTTAGATCCTGTGTCACTGAGAGGCAATGAGTGAAGCTACACACCCCGGGGGGAGAGGAGGGAGTTGTCCTGAGTCACTGCACTTGCAGAACAGCAGCCTGCCCGCAAGAGGTGGGAAGTGTTAGCAAGATGAACAAGGGAGAATTTGTTACAACCAGTATGAGTCAGAGACCTTGCTCTTGCCTTGATCTGGGAAAATAGAGATGAAACCCTGTATTTATTTGTGTTCTCATTTCTATAGCTGTTAGCCTAACATTTACTTGCAAAACTACCCAAGAACTGGACTTAGAATTAAGCTTTACTTGGGAAGAAAAACCTAAGAAATGGTGAGAAGTAGTTTAAAAAGTTGTTAAAAAGCCCTCCAAATATAGAATTAGAAGATGTAATAGGAAAAGTTCATATACACACATATAGATATAACTACTAAATGAGGGAGAGTATGATACAAGAGAGATTTATTAACTGTCCATTTGCTCCTGACAAAGACACCAGTTTGCTGGGGTTAAAAAAAGCCTACGATGGTGGCTTGGATGTCTTAAACCACAAACTCTAGTACCTCAACAGAAGATGAACAGAACTCTAGCAACTGATGTTTGGAGACCCCTGGGGCACATGGATCTGACTGCATTCAAGTTCAAAGGCCTTCCTGAAGCCCCCAGAGCACTACCAGCCCACATAACACTGAGTGTCAGAAGAGAGCACCTTTCCCAAACATGCTGCTTCTTTACCTCTAACTATTTATACCGTACTAGGAGCCTGAAGAAACAGAATCATCCCTCAACTCCCTAAATCAGACCGAGAGCTGCTTTGACCTTCGTGACCTATATTTCGTATATCTGAATACTAATACATTATTCATTGAAGATCGGACACTACATACACAGTATTGGGCTCACAATGAGCTGCGATTTTAACTATATTACATCTGTCTTGCTTTTATTGGGTTTTAATTAAACGAAATTAAATGAGCATATATTTAGATTGAGATAGTATAAACTGACATTCATGAAGATATGCCAGCCTGACTATAAGATATGATCTTAATGGAGCAGAGACTTTGCAAACTATTAAACTCTACCATATAATGAGGTATCTATTTAAATACTCTTTTCTTTGAAAAGCAACTCTGCCCAACTATGGTGTAGTGTTGGAGAGCTCAATTAACACCTTGCAGAACGAATGAAACTGCCCAAGCCATCACATTACTCATACAAGGTGCTGCAGTCACCTAAGTGGGACACAGACACTTCAAAGTGCAGGCCTTACTTTATGTCCACAACAAATACAGGAAAAAGACACTAATGCAAACAGGGGTTGAATCTCTGACCCATGAGAAGCTGCAAACTTCATGCTCCCCAGTCATGCCAGGCTGGAGCAGAGCCTTGGTGAATCTTGGCATTATAGCACCAGATCCCTTAAAAGAAAACTTCAAACTCATATTTGGAAGTCTCTCGCACTGAACTGTAGAAGCCTCCCATACTACATTACAGAGCTAATCAATTTCTTTTGTTAGTCTGAGGATGTGTGCTGCTCATTGATTTCTAAAAGGTTCCCTTGACACCTCCCTTGGTAATTACTGTGTCTTCCACAAGCAGCCAGCTCTAGAGTTTGAGTCCCAGGTGAAATATTCAATTGAGATGTTGCTCAAGAACAGTGAATAGGAATCAAAACTTGGACACTGTGACAGGCTTTACTAGTTTGTTTTTAAACTTTCAATCTCACCAAACTTGTGAAGCAGCTGGTAGAGAGTCAGCCAAGTGCCTGTGAAAAGAAGGCTGGAGAACGTACAGCAAGTGCATCAGAGGCTGCCTTGCTGCTCATTTATGGCAAGCTCTGCTGCTGATTTAGTCAGCTACGAAGTGAAACACATCCATGTGCACTTTCCTATTGCTGCCTCCTAAAGCTTCTCTGAATAATTAACAAGTGTGATATTTTCCAGCACAAACAGATCAAGATTAAACCATGTTGTGGGGGAGATAAGCAAAAGGTCACTGGGAAATTTCATAAACTAGAAGTGCATTATATAATTAGCATTCACTGGTACATCAAGGTGGGATCAGGAGTGTCAGGCTGGGTTCTATTTTTGCTAAGAGTGATGTCTCACTTACCCACTCCTCCAAGAGCAAGCCTACTTATCATCCAAGCATCATCAAATGTATGCAGAAGGCTTCCGCTATGGGGAAACGTTTCAAGACATTCACCTTGGTTAAAAGAAGACGGTGATTCCCTGGCAGCAGCACTCGTAACAAATGACTTATGAGTGCCCAGAGACAATTGTGGCCAGGCAAGGCAGTCTGCTTCATATTTAAGCATGAGACCTCACTAGACCAAAGTTGTTCCAGCTCTGGTCCCTTCTGTACTTTGTGTAGGGCACTGGGGCCTTCTTCCCCCAGACTAAAGCTGCTGTGTAATTGTGATGTGCCTTCTTAAACAGCCACTCGAATTCACACTGGGAAACTCCACCTTATCAGTGAATAAAGTAACATTTTATTTTCTTTAATTCTCTAATGGGCCTTACAGTCCTGGGAGACTGAACAGCGCAGTAGAAAAACAAGAATTCCTTGCTAAAATGAGTGCATTCTTAGCCACCCCCAAGAAATAACCATCTGTATTTCAAAAGCTAGTATTTGGTTTGTCAAACAAAAGAATCAAAAAGAAATTGTGTATTTCAAAACTGTATTTCTATCTTCCTTCGAAATCCACAGAATTGCTGCTTTTTGGATTTTTCTTTGTTTTTGGGGTGTCACATAGTAAGGATGTCAACTAGCTCAACAGAAAGTAGAGACTGTCTTGCAGAGTCTGTATAAGGAGTAAAGTTGCATATGACCACTGACTGTAAAATCTCAACCAGTATCTCATTATTACAATGCACAGGTTTGCACTGTGGCCCTATTAAAAAAATACCCGAGACCCACTGAGTTGGTAGTGAAATGTCTGAGCCTACCAAGGATTTGGGGAAATATCAAGACAGTCTACCGAAGAAGATATCCAGGTGATGTTCCAAAAGGCATGTCCACTCTAATGTCTCCTTTTAACAAGCCACAGTATCCTGCCAGAGAGGATCAGCTCCAAAAACTGTTTTTACATCGTAAAAGAAACAAGCTCAGAGCAAATTGACATTTGGGTTTAGAATTGCATTTCAGGGAAAAAATAATAGCAGCATGTAAAGAGAAAAAGGAGGAAGAGTGAGGAGGCTGGGAAGGCTTACTTGCTTTGCTACCTTACCCGAGCGGAGTTGCTTGATTCGCCCGTTGCTGGTCGCAGTGTCGACAGGAAGGAAGTCCTTGAACCAGGAGATTTCGGGATCAGGGTTACCACTGGCAGCACAGAGCATTGTGGCTGTGCGGGCCTTTTCCACCACCTTCAGCTGCGGGCCCATGTCAATGGTAGGGAAGCCAGCTGGGAGGTGGTCTTCTGCAAGAGGAACAAACACACAAGGTTAAAGAGAAACACTCCAGCGTAGCAATGGGATACAGTTGCAGTGACAGCAGTGACACCTTACAGCATCTGTGCCTCCGCTGGAAAACAGCAGCCTGACTCCCCTACTGAGAAAGTTATCAAGTCCTTAAAGCACATTAGGCTCTATAATGAGCATTCATTACACCAGTAGAAGCTTCCACTAAATTTAACTCCATTTAAATCAATTGCCTTGGGAAACGTCTATAATTTTCATTGATACGTAAGCTTCATCCACTGTTGTTAATAATTCAGTAAAACCAGGTATTAAGACTTTTTGTGGGAGGACTGAGTTGACAGACAAACACAAAGCCAGATAGTTTGAGGAATCTTGAAAAACAACAACTGAACAATAAAACCCCTTAGAAAGGTCCAGAGAGGCCCATTTTATCTTTCTTTTTTGACTAGCAACATTCTGTCACATTGGTAGAACAGACTGTAAATTTCTTCCTCATGCCTCCAAATCTGATTCCAAAGGCTTTTAGAAACTAATGAATGTGGAGCTAATGAGCCACACTCTGCTCATGAGCCACCTGACCAGACTGTCCCATGGCAAGCTCCTGGTGGATTTTCTGGGCTGTAGAACACAACAGAGGCATGTGAGAAATGGCCAGTGCATGCTCTGGCATGGCTTACTACAATACTGTGACACAGCCCCCCCCTTAACTGCTGAAATCATTCATACAGTAGGTAGAAAAACAGTTAATTGGGTTTGTTGCTGCAGAGCACGCTCAGGTAGGCTGGATGGAATACATTAGGCAGCCTTCACTGATAAGCCAAGGCATGCTCCAACATCGTCATTCAATAGCAGCTGCAGAACTGAGCTCATTTATTCATTCTGTGGCAAGATGTACTGTACTCTGCTAAGCCTGAACTGCAATCAAAAGAACATACTTTCGCAGAAAAAAAGAACTTGAAGAACACTAAGAAGCTTTTAAAGCACCAGAAACTCAATGATTTTCAGTGTGTTTCTTTTTCCTCTGTTTTAAGGAACCTTAAGCAAACTTCTTTGGCAAATCTGATTCTGCAAGGCTCCCAGCTCACTGCAGTGTTTCAACAAACAAGACCTTAGCATCTTCCCAAGTCCCAGAGGAGTCTGAACTTGCTGCAATCTGATTTTTCCTGCTATCACTGCATATCTGTACCCCTCACAGGAAGATACTAGCAATAGGTCACCTCAGGTGCTTCGTTCTACCTCTACTGCCACACCTGCAGCACGAATACGGCCTGTGGTAGCTAATCTTGCAGATGTCTACCTAAAATCTCAAGAGAATTCCCAAGACCCTTAACTTGTTTGCAAATCAAGACTGTAGCACAAGGCAACATCTCCCAGAAACAAAAAAATGCCTGGGAATATCATTTAGATGGGAGTGATTATGAAGCACTTAAAGTTTTCTACAGGAAAAAGGGTTCCTGATGTTTATTAAAAGCACAAACTGTATTTTGTCTCCCAGATCGACCTCCCGAGAAACCTCTCCCATCATGAGCAAACATAAATGGGCTTATATTTTTTTTTAAATGAAAGGTACTATGAAAACTAGTTCTTTTAAAATTTGCTCTCCATTGATTTTCAGAGACAAAAGGTACATAGAGCTTAACTGAAATGACACCAGCACCAGCATTCAATAGCAAGCAACAGAAGCACTCAATACTGAAACACCACAATGTATACTCCTACATGGCTGAAAAGAAACAAAAGAAGGGTACACACAGAAGTACAACATGGTATAGACTTAAAAGCAAAGGAAGATACACTGAAAAAACAGTAAATAATGACAGTCCTTTGGATTAAGGCCAAGTTTGCCTATCACGCAGAACCTTGCCATTTAGGCAATATTGAAAACAGATGTTTACACAGGGGAGGCTGAAACCCTGAACTGATCTAATCACCACGATTACCACTGACAATCTTTTCTGGTTTGCTCAAGACTTTACAAAGAATGCACTGAGCTAAATATCACCCAGTTAACTTCATCCAAAGTCTGTGTACAGGCTTAGCACATAGCTAAAAGCAAACCTGAAACCAGCATTTGTGCAAGAAATCTCAGCCTGTCTGCGATGATCCCTGTCCACAGACAGGAGAGAGACCAAGGAATCCTTCACAGTGTCTGATCCACGGGTACACGACCAGCCTGCTGCACTGGAGCGACTGCTCAGTCAGAATTAGCTGTTTGTGATGAGCCACAGACCAGTAGAAATTCCACCATCTCACCTTGACTTCACTGAGCACAACAGAGAGACAGTGATTACAAACACATAGCAGCAAAGCTGCCTCTGCTGCTCTAGAACTCTTGGCTCAAACCTTTCCTACACTCTGAAGTTAAATACAATGGTGCTCCCACACCATCCACCGCTGCAAGACCCAAGTCATTACAGAGCCCAGGTGAGAACACTGGGCACTCAGCTGAACAGAGGGCACAGGTTACCACCACGTCATGATCCTCAGAACCCACATCCCACACCATGCGGGACACAGACAAGCATGGTCAGCCATGCAAGGTTCAAGCAGCGCACAGTTTTTTCCCTCTCAACTGCATACAAGCCCCCAAACTATTGCGGCAGATGACAGTAGTAGAGAAATGGTGCATCCTTCATAGTCAGAGCCACAGCACATTTCCTAGGCTGGTACTGGTACAGACCAGTTGCTATGCATGCCTGGAGCTTGAAACCACCAGAACTCCAGCAAGCAGTGCTGGCATGCCTGCATCTACCAAGCAAGGACTTGCTTGATCCCTTGTCCATCAAACACAGAGGCAGCACTGGTGTTTAAGAGCAGCAGTCTGACTCCAGGAGGCTGTAGTCCCAGGTCACATCATTGTGTTGATGAGATGCCTAGGGAAATCTGACAGCTGGTCCCTGATGACACCTCCAACACCCAGAGGCTGGAGTCCACCAGCTGTTAGTTCCATGGTAGCTTCAGGGGACATGCACTGAGGACAAGGTCAGAACATCTGGGGATCTAGCTCAAGAGGAGGACAACAACCTTCTCCTGAGGTGGTCCAAGGTGTACCTGTATCATCATGAAATGGGGAGCCTCAACCACTCCAGGTCTCCCCAGTGTTGTGTGGCTCTGGCAGCCCCTCAAAACCCTCCTGAAAAAGAATGGCTTTGGAAAAAACCTGAGCTGGTCACACCGCACTGCACAGCCCAGAACAAGTCCACGCCTGCCCCGTCAGCAACACTCCTGTAGAGATAACAGGGCTTCCTTCCAGCCGGGCTTGGCACTGCTGACTTCACTGGGACGGCAAGGGATGCGTCTGTGTTCAAACACTACAGACCACGATAGGAGGTCAGAGCTGTTCTTACCATGCCTTGCCCCCAGGCAGAAGTCTAATCTAGGTATAATTATGAGGCTCAGTCATGCCTTGGCTCCTTGCAGCCCTTGCTCACTGTACTAACTTGTCTGCACACGGAGCTTGTCAGTAACAGCCAACCTCCTATTCCAGCCAATACGAGGACATGCTTATTTGAGAAAATGAGGTTGTCAGCACTTGGTTTTATTTGAGGATAGCCATTGTGCCTTCAATGCACATTAGAACAGGCTATGAATCTGCTTTCAAGAGCATACCATCCAAGCCAGTTTTTATTTCTGCGTTTCAGGTACTTTCAGAATGTAGACATTAGGTTAGAGCAAGCAAAATCTAGGTACAACAGGATTTTTGGGGCACTGCAAACTCTAACTGCCGCCATGGATTAGAGCAGCAGTGGCAGAAATGAGAGAGGAAAGGAGGAATAGAGGAGAGAAGCAGGAGGAAAGGAGAGAGAAACAAAAAGAGAAAAGAACAAACGAATGGGTTTTGCAGTTACAAACTGAAACTTGGAAAATCCTCAGCCAGGCTAAGGTCTTGCTAGCAGTAGTCACCAAGGAGACACGAATGTCCCTCTGGCATCTAGCATGACAGCACGGGCAGAGGATATCTCCTCTCACTTGACAGCTCCCTTTGCTAATCTTCCTTCTAAGGTGACAGAAATCTAACCCCTGCTCTCATACAGCTCTTTTGTGCCACACATTTCTCATCTTTAAGGGAAAAACTAAGGTAAGAAACCTTTCCCACAGCCCCAAACTGGAGCTGAGACCTCCTTTCGAGCAGCTACAATTACATGGCTTGTTCCCCAGCTCCCCAGAAAACTATCTTTCCTGAGGATGCTGCTGTGAGAGACATACCCCTTGGTGTGTCCTTATTTTCTGCATCACTCGAAATATCAAGTGATGACAAGGGACACAGAGGCAATTGCAATTTACGTCTTACAAGAAGCACGGATCAGCCCCAGCATGGAATGGTGTGTAGATAACAGCTGCTTGTGAAAAAGGCCTGCAGAGTAGTCTGTGGTGAGCACAGCTGTTGACAGCTGAATCCTGCAGGATTACCCCCAGGATTTTGCTGAAAACTTGTAATCTCTCACAGGACAGAAAAGTTGGAGGAGCTGAATATCAAATTGCTACCAGCACATCACTGCTATTGCAGGCAAGCAGTTGTGTTTTGGGGGGGTCATATCCTGACATGGCACCTGTAAAACCTTCCCCCGAGACTGTTTATTTCCTCTGTGTCAACATAGGAAATGGTATTTTAGAAATGATAGTGCAAACTGTAAACATGTTTATGGAAGTTATTTGTCACATTCTTCTTCCTATAAAAGCCAGGCTTGCTTACTACCATGAGTACAATTGTTCAGACTGCTGAGGGAGAGTTAAAAAATGATACCAAGTATAATTTGAAAATAAGAAAAAGTAGCTTTTCTATACATTACAGCTGTAGCTGCAAGGGTGAATCTCTTACAATCTATCAAAAACACTGCCCCACTGGAAAGGGTGTTCTCAACTCCTTTCAAGTGAGATATTGGGCCTTAGACCCATACAGGGCTGGGAATGGCTTATCTGGGCCACTGGCTGCCACCAGCCTGCAACAGCTGAGGAACTTCCAGATCAACATCAATTTTAGGGTCTCGGCAGGGATGATTAAAACACAAAGCTGCTTTGTTTTCAGTTCTGCCAGTTATCTGAAACCACTGAGGAGTGTGTGGTGCTAGGGACAAGCCAGGAAATGGATTGAGGGCAGAGACATCTCTGACAAATGTGTCTGTGGTCAGCATTGCACAGGAGCAGGATACACAAACCAAAAGCTATTTCACATGTTCCTTACCCATTCGGGGAGGCAGGCTGAGATCACACCCAGTTCACGTCACCAGGGCTGAACTGATCCTGCCCAGATGTGGTGGTTTGATGCATTGTAGCAGAGGCTGTTTCAGGGATAACCCTTGTCTACCGACAGACTCTTTCCTGATGGATCAGTGGTATTATGTCGCAAATTTTGCAAGCTTCCAAACCTCCCTTTGCGACACGGAAACGCATTTGCAAACACAAAATTATCAGTGCAAGGACGATAGCCTGGGTAATCGGCAATATTAACTAATGAAAGATGCAAGTCAGTAACATTCTAAGCACACCACAAAGCAGGACATCTGTTTGCTGAATAAACAGCCCTGATTCGTTCAGCACAGGTTACACAGCACAGCTATTCAATTACCACAAGACAATCAAAAGCAGTCGAGCAATCCAGCAGCCCAGAAGAACGCATCACTTTACATGATAAGAAAACCCTGACATCACTCTGTTCAGGTTCACCTGAAGCTGCACAAAGAGCATTTTATCAACCATTTTGATGCAATACTCTCTTTCTGCATTCTTCTTACACAAGCCCCTAAAGAGGTGCACCACAAACATTATCCAAATTCATGGTCTCCAAAGGCTGCCCAGCGTTGGGCTACTGCCCATGTGGGGAGTGGAGGGTAGAGCGCATTTGTGTGAGCTGGCTGTGGGAGCCAAGTCTAATCCAGGTTAATGAATACCCCCACCTCGACATTAGCACCGCCCTGTAATTGCCTTAGGAAAAGGTGGGGCAGTGAAACCAACCTGTTTCAAAGGCAGAACAGTCTTAATTACTGGGTTAGTAAGTATAAAACAGTTTCAGGCAGGCAGAAAATACAAACAGTCATCTATTGATGACAAAGCTTTTAATGACAAATCTGCTGGCTTTGTATGACATCATGCCAACGTGACATGCTGAAGCCGTGTACTGAAAATGGGGAGAAGGGCACAGATGAATGGGTGGGTGTGGAAACAAGCTCCAGAAGGATTTCTCTGTTTCACGGTGTAACCACATGAATTGCTGCACAAGAGCTTACAGTAAACAAAGTATTTGCTATCTCTTAGAAAGATCACAGCACCAGCAAAACAGCTCATAAAAGAAGGAATCTGAGTCAGTTCAAAACATAGTACTGTAGGGAAAATTCACGAAAATACGAGACTAGACACGGCAGAGAGGATAAACTGTCAAGCAGATTCCTGCTCCAGGGGCTCAGTGTGGGAGCGCATGGGACCTGCTTGCTCCAGAGCTTGAGTCCATAAAGCACATCATGGAGACAGTGCTACCCATCCAGTGTGGGAAGGGCAGCGCTGACATTGTCCCCTCATGTCTGGACAGCAATTATCTCCATTTACAAGCTACCAATACTTGCTCAGTAGTGTAGGTGGCCATTCCAAGCATCTGTTTATCTCAAGAGGGGAGCAGGATGGCTTTGCAGAGGCAGGCGCTCCCAAGAGGAAGAGAAAGCAGCACCTCCCAGCTTGCATCCTTGCCTGATGAGGAATCAGGCTGTGCTCCTACCAAGTCCCTGCACTGCTTCTCTCCACGTGCGATGCTACAGTAATGCACAGTCACGGCAGCAACCTGTCCCCTCCCAGGGCTGAGCACCCCACGTCTGCCATGTTCACTGGCACTGGTGAACAGGCAGTTCCTCTCTCTCCTTCACAGATAACCGTGTGCTTGAGAGAGGCAACACAAAGATCATTAACAGCAGCTGAAGCTGACTCAGAGCAGAGGTAAGTCACAAACCTAGCCAAATTAAAGGTATGCACCCACAACCCATTGTTGCAGTTCTCACTGTTTAAGGATCTTCCCAAATAATAACAACTCCTGCCCTGTATTGTGTCAGCTGTGGAGTCTGCTGCCAACTAGGAGACCTCAACCCATCCTGGAAGAAAACAATTATTTACAGCTTGATCAGATTAGATTGCAACAGTCAGAGGTGGCATTTACAAAATCCCTATTACCACAACACCCTTCTGTCAACCCAGCTACCTCTTCTGGCTTTCCATTCTAGTTTCCTCACAATGACAGTCACACTTGCAGCCTTAGTCATAAACTCAAGTTTCTCCCAGACTGAGACCAAATACATCTAAAAGAATTTAAAAACTACAGAAGCTTCTCTGCTCAGGCAAAACAAACTCTATGCCACAGGGCAGGACTTCTCCAAGCTGATGACACAGCCTCCTCACAGAGTACTGGGAAGTGTGATACAAAGCCTTAGGGATGTGAGGAACAGCCTGGACCTCCTGCTCCAAGCCTGCTGCTGTGCCACAAGTGTCAAGTAGTGTCCACAAACAACTCAAAGTCAAAGCGACATCAAAACAAGCCTTTTCCTCAAAAAGCAGAGAAACTAGTTGGTCATGTTAGTGAAGTACTAAAAACAGCTTAGACTGCATGGCACTGAGAGTCATTTAAGGGTTCAGTGTATAGTACAGCAAAAACTACATCAGGAAATGTCAAAAATGTGAATGAGGAAGAGCTTGCACAGAAATAGAACATATCTGCAAGACTCCCTGGCTGAGCAAGCACCCTTTTAAAAATCCTTGTTTGGCGAGAAAAAAAAAAAAAAAGTTTCCTCCCTCAAAATTACAGCATGATTTCAAGTAGGTAAAAAGAGAGTTTTCTGGGTCATATCCAACAGCTGATAAATAAGGCTAGGTTCTTCCAGTAACTACTACAAAAAACCCCCTCATCAGTTGGAAGTATGCATTGAAAAAAAACTCACTAAAGTTCTTCAAAAGCGTGAATTCAAAAGGGTTTTGCAGCCAGCTATTAAGACTCCATAGTAAAGGAACAGTAAAAGTCGACCACGCTGTGCTTTCAGGCAGGACTGTGCCATTTGTTGGTACCAGCTGTTGAATGTAACTGCCTGCAGAACTGTTTTCAAACCATTGTTAGTTTTTAATATTTTATACTGAGAAATACAACATAACTATTTCTACTGCACATTTCCTTGTGACAGAATATATAAACACACCCCCACTAAAACACACCCAAAACTTCCATCTTTACAAGGAAAAGCATGGCAACAGCTCTTACTTGTAGTCAAAGTCATTTATTAATCCACTGCATTTTTCATACTACCTGCCCTGATGTGAGGTGTTATTAGCATAAAGATTTTTAGTTTAAGATGTGCAATCAATAATGCATTACCATATGCCATTAAATCCAACATGTGGTTAAATTAATAGAGCATTTGGCTTTTGATCCATGTATGTTTGGTTGCAGTTCAGTGCAGGGAAAAGTGCATGAGAATGGAGTTAATCTGACAGCAGAGAACTCTCCCACGCTTTCTAACATCAAGTTTCAGATAAAAGCAAAGCATTCCTGTTGCCACTCAGCTGGAATACTAAATCTGTTCATTTCCACTTCACAGGCCAGAATGCAAGATTTCCGGTCACTTAACTCCTACTGAAAGGGCTAGATCGTGCTAAAATCTGGTTTGCTTAGTTTCTGCAGCCTGTTGCATCGTTGTCAATCTAGTGGCTTCTCCTCCTCTGGGGAACACTGCAGCCTGTCAGAGCATCACTGGTCAGCAAGTCTCAAGCGAAAACTTGATTAAAGATGTGAACAAGTTGTGTGTTTTGACAAAATGTCCTACTGAAAAAGTCTTCTTTCCCAGCAATTGTACCAACGTGGGAAAGAAAAAGTTTTGCTTTTCCTCACATCTAAGCTACTGAAAAAGGAAGGTATTCAGACAACATGGATGAGCAGTGACTGCTGGCTTTTTAAGGAGAGAACGACCTCTTGTCTGTCTTTCACCCTCCCCAGGATCCCCAAACAAAGCCCCTTGAGGTACCAGGTAATTAGAAGTCAGCAAACAGCAGGGGGATTGAGGGCATCCTCTCAGTTTTCAGACCACCCCAGGCTGGGGGAAGTGTCCACCTGTTGGAGGGTAGAGGGCTCTGCAGAGGGCTCTGGACAGGATGCATTGACAGGCCAAGGCCAGTGCCATGAGGTTCAACAAGGCCAAGTGTTGGGTCCTGCACTTGGGTCGAAGCAGTACCATACAGAGCTAAAACCTGGGGGCAGAGTGGCTGGAAAGCTGCCCAGCTTGGAAATGGAAACTTAAAGATGTGCTGGGGGGGGGAGGAGCTAGAGAGCCGTCAGAGAAAGCACAAAAATACTCTACTTCTGGCATTCACAACCAGACAGAGCTTTAAAGGAAAACAAAGTCAATTTGGAGTCAACTTCCAAAACTGCCAAGCTATGGGATGGAGTTGCTCTGTGATGCTGTGAGACTTTGAATCCCAAAGCCAGCAATCAAGGTGTGTGGGTGTGGGAAAGGAGGATGAACACAATTCTTACAAAAGCAAGGCTCCTCTGCAGCCAGCAAGCTGAAAAGCATCAGCCCAGGTGTGCAATAGCCTGCTCTGCTGCCTCTCCATATCGTCTCCTCCCTTGCTCTACACCCTTCCTTCCAGCACCATCCCTTCCTGCCTTATCGACAGATTCACAAGCACGTGGTTCTGTCTGCCATTTCCTTACTTGTAACAAACTGTGTTTTGAGCAAATGCTCATAAATCATAGAAAATAGCTAGTAAAAACAGTTCATAGAACCAGTCCCAATAAAGGCCAATACAGTAAAACACAAATTAAATTTATAATCCAAAGCATTATTTCTTCATAGTATTCAGAAAGAAAGTTACCTTTAAAAATCTGTAAGAAGTACTCACATATTGACATAAGGTAGCTCTGTAATACCGATAAAGTTTTTCCAGTGCCTTTTTTTCAGAGAAATTCTATTTTTAAATGAAACAATAAATGTGAAGTTTCAGTGGACTTGTTCTGTTGCAGCCAGCTCAGGTACAGAAGGTCTGCTAGCATGGAAATTACTCAAGAACTGTAAAAAAGAGCTTTAATTTAACCTCAACACCAAATAGATCAGTGACATGGCATCACTGCTTTCCATGCAAAAGTTTTAAAATACTCCATCATAGAAAATATCTTGGGTAAATAACTTTATTTACTTGGTAGGTCACTGACGTTTTCTAAACGGAAAACACAGCAAGCCTTGACCAGAGCCAAAGACAGAAATATACTCTTATTATGAGTTTTACGTCTTATGTTAAACCATTGCTTTCTAGAAAATCCATTAATTGTACTGTCTCCAACAGCACTTTAGATGGAGACTCTGGTTACCCTAACAGTCTTTTAGAGACAGTAGGATGTAGAAAGGCCCACAGCCAAAGACCCACAGTAAACCAATGACTACACGCAAACACAAGTAGGACATTGTTGCCAGACAAGTGATGGTTTTTAATGCCAGGATGATGTAATTGCTCAGAGTTTAACAGAGCACATAGTCTTCTTTTCACAGATAGCAAGCATTGCAGAGGCTCAATATCCTATTTACTGCTTTGCCACAACACCCATCTTTCCAGAAAGATGCGCAATAAAAGGAGTGGCTGACAATTTCAGCCAAGGTTTTAAACAAATCCCCAGTGCAGGCCCTCATGAATCAAAGAGCACACAACAGATAAATGGAAAGCTGGCAGTGAAATCACATCAAGACCAAGTGGATTTAAAAAGAAAAAAAAAAAAAAAAAAAGGCACCTCTTGACTCTTGTGGTACTACTCATCTTAATATAACCAAATGCAGGAAATCAGCTGAAATTCCTTCGCTGTTCAGGGAAAATGCATTCCCTAACTTTAGACATACTTGCTGATCGTCAAAGGCTCATTTTATCAGATGACTACTACAGAAATTGTGGGTTTCCCCTGCTTTTCCCTGGCAAGTGAGGAGGGCTGCACAGTTTGGTGGCGTGGAATCCTGACTTGCCAGGTGGAAGGTTGTGTTTTCTTTAAATATGGTCCCTGCCTTTTCCCCTAAAATGTTACATCTGTGAAATACAAACCAAGAAAGCTATACAGATACCTGGATTTGGCAAGCTTCAGCTTCACTGTGCTGGAAAATTAAATTAAGGGAAGCTTTAAAAAGGTTTTTTCCCCTCTTGAAAATTGAAGGATTGTTGGCCTTGAAGTCTTAAAGACAACCAGCTATTTTGCAACTGCACTGTCATTCCAGCTTTCTTTAGGAGGATCCCTTATCCATATCCCTGTATGGATAAGCTCCATACATTAGTGGCTGGAAGGAGCAGTTTCCACGGAAGCTATTGAAGTTTCCTTAATTCTTATTCTTTTTGATTTGGGAAATCACAGAAGGGGGTAGGAAAGAGATAGCGACCGTGAACTTCTCAAGATCTATTCATGCAATAAAGTCAAGGTTCAGGATAAACAAAATTGAGAACAGCTATAAGGGGACGCTATGCTCTTGCCCTGAGTATTGTTTCATTCCTGACTGACTGGCAGGCAGCATTTGACAGACAGGGGCTAAAGCTCCATGGGGTTGCAGGTCTCAGAAAACGATTACAGGGGGAATTGAACGCATGCACTGGTTTGTCTCCCTTGCTCTGAACCATCTTTTCTTCTGCCCTGCACATACACACTAGCTATGACTGCTCCTGATAGCCCTTTTTTGGTGTTCTGATGGAAGCCACACACAGCCTCGCTCACAAGAGCTTGCAAGTCCTAAGGACTTTCCAGGCCCACATTTCCTTAAAACCCTCAAATGTTTACACAGAGCTTTACAATAAGGGTGCTATTACTGTGGGTTTTTTTCCATTTCCTGGTGTATATGAAGTAGCCAGCCCTGTTGTGGGACAGGAGGCGGCACCTCTGCCCCACTCCTCAGGTACGTGCAGGGGTGGACTGGCTGGCCATGGCTGAGCAGTCCCTCAAACTCTCCCACATTTTCAGCATGGAATTATTGCATTTGAAGCCACGCAGTCGCAGTACCTGCTTTCGCTGCTGCTGCCAACTCAGGAAAGTGTTGCTACATCTTTCTTTAAGCCAGCTCAGGTTAGACCAGATTTTCCAGTACAGATAACAATTGCACTATTTACATTTCATACATCTAAAGGGCAGACACCCAGGCTTTGCTAGAGCAGATGTCTTAGGAGGAAGCTCAAAGACTAAAAAAGCATGTAAAAGCCACAGCAGCCTCTGTGACCTGCCCCAGCACGGCCCAGGTGACTTTGTCTGCACAGACTGCCCAAGTAGCTGACATGCACTGAGCTGCTCACTGCAAGGTGTCAGAAATGATAAAGCAATGGCACAGTTTGATTTACTGCTGGGCAAACCCTGGCTGGCAGTGACCACACACGGAGGGGGTCAGGCAGTGCTGTCCTTTATTAGCATGTCAACCACCACCGTGCTAACACACTCACGGATTAGACTCCCGAAGCACAATACATGAGCATGCTTGGGTATAACTAATTGGAAATAGGCCCTGAATTCCTAATAACTTAAGTTATGGTCCCTGGGATTTATGCCAAATTAAAGACAATTAATTCTCCTCTCTTGATTATTACACACCTTAATAGCTCTGTCCTTGAGTCAGTTCCATCCTTGATGTGCAGAGCCCTTTAGCTCAGCCTCTAAAATCTGATGTGCATGAAGAACAGTTAATAAGAAAATTCTGTATCAAATCCGAGTTACTGTATCAAAATCTCTCATGTTTTACAACAGCAAAAAACACAATTGGATTCAAAGCCTACTTCAGATCCTAGATTATAAAGGCATTTGCTGCATAGCCTCTGCACTGTAGTCTTTAGAGACCTTAAACAATTCCACGTTTCCCTTCAAGATCTTCTTTTAAAAATACTACACAGCAGTATATACAGATAATCAGGACTGTTTTCATTAAACGATTTCAGTGAAGTTCACTGGCTTTATTTGATATACAAAAGACTATTTAACCTTCTCCTAAGACACTCTACTGATGTAATTACAAGCAAGAGATGAAGCATGGCTTTCCCAGCTGCAACCACTAACAAAAGAAAACTTTCTGTAAGCAGAGGCTGCTGTAAGTCTTTCTTACAGGACGTCAGAGGCCGGTATCTCCTTGCAGATAAAAAAAATGTAAATCCTTATTTCCCCAGCTCACTACACAGTGCATAGGCCACAGGTGTCAGGACAATTCAGCTAGAGGAGAAGTGCTGGCACTTTTGCCTTAGGCATCCTTCATGCACCAAATAAATAAACCATGTGTCCCTTTTCAGAGTATCAACAGGAAACTCTGCAGGGCAAACTCTCCTGCAGTCCTAAAGACATAGATGGGATTTTCAGAGCTGACGGGGTGCCAACCTCAAGCTTTCCTGGGACAAGTGGACACCCTTTCCAAGGACAGAAGTGGAATTGGCTGAATCTCAGCTGCTCATTTTTACTGAGCCAACAACAACACAAAAGGCTAGGAGGAGACACCCTGCACAAGGAGTCTCTGATGGCGGGGATTATTACAGGGGCCCCAGACTCCTTGGGAAAATACCATCTTTCCTTTCAGACAGGGATTTTTAGACCCATGACCTGCCTGAGGGAAAACAAAGCAGATCCTCATCCTACCTATGAAAACCAACACAGTCCCAGACTTCTCCAGACAATGCTCCGTTCCTCGTGACCAGACCCGTGGCTCAGCATCTGGAGGAAGATCTCAGGGGTTTCTTTAGGAGACAGAAATGGCAGGGAATCCACAAACCCATGCAATCTGACCTAACTGCTCTTGAAGCTTCACAATGCAGACAGGGCTCTCCAGCAGAGAGACAGGCAGCTGCTGGAATTTTCACATCTCCCCAGCAGCAGACCCTCTACAGAACCCATGCCTTCCTCAAGACAAAGTAGGAAGGGAATGTCCCAGAAAAAGCCATAAATGTTGCCGTGTCAGAGCTGAAAGTCCCAAGTTTAATATTGCCTGTTCAGTCCTTGACCCAAAGCTAATACGACTCTCCAAAACATTTCATTTCCTAGAATTCTTCTCTTTCTCTCGTTTTTGCTGAACTCTGCTCAGCAACATAACTGATTCCAAGCCTTGTGACAGAAACATGCATCCTAAAATAATGGAAAGAGCTAGGGAGAGAAAAATCTCTAAGGTAATGTGAGGCAGGGAGAGCAAGAAAGCACCCCCTCAACTTGTGGCTTATGAACAACCCTGGTTTGTTATAGAATGGCAAATCAACAGTTTGCCTACCCACACACCCAAGCAGCAAGCAAAACCAGAAAAATAAATCAAGCATGTTTCATAAAAAATACAATTTTTATTTGGTACCATGAGGCAACATTACACTGGATAGTGTATTTTTTTTTTTTTTTTTTCCCCAGAAAGGTCAGAGAGCCCTCTGATTAAAACACCTGAGAAACACTGGGTGGGGAAATTGGGTTCTACCAGTCTGGGAAGCTGAGCCACCACAGGCACAAGCTTTGGACCCAAACCATGACACATTGAGCACAAAGGGTTGATTCTCCCCTGCAAACCACCTGCAAACAGAATAACAGCATCATCTTACATTTACACTGAGAATAGAAATAAAATTAGCAAGTAGATTTTGATCATGATGTGACCTTTAAAAATGACTGGGAAGAAAACATTAGCCAGCATTATTTGTTCTGATACAGATCCCTCCTGAAGGCAGCTTTGTGTGCAAAATACTATTGCTAATTTTATTTCATGTTTTCAAACTTCTTTCAAGAATCTAAGATAACTCTTATTTTCTCTTTTTTTCATAGACAAACTTTGCTGTCTTCTTTTTTCATCTAAGCACAAATTGGGAAAAGTGCTACAGCTGAACTTAAAGAAACCTGGTCAATTTTATGATATTTAATAACATTCGTAGCTATAAAGGCTAAAAACACTAAGGGTAATGAAATCTCACACTCTGGTGCTTAACGTATTCTCCTCCCCTTGTGCCACACACTGAACTGTGGAAACAGTTCAACATCAGTATGGGAAGGAGGAAACACTCTCTCCTTGGAGACACACACAGGAGCTGGCCAAGGTTGGAGGTCAGCCTGCGAGTCACAGCCAGCCAGACTCAGGGCAAGTGGCACACCCTGCAATCTCCTCTCACTCAGCTTTATTTATGACCACCATCAACACACTCACAATTGCAGCATTCGTTGCACAAATCTTTACGAGTTTTCCAAATGAAAGCGGGCTTTTCTTTCTTCCTGCCTTAAGCAGGTTTATGGAAAGACTGCCAAAAATTGCACCTGGTTTATGGCTTCAACAACATTTCTTTTTGGCGCCCTCATTGTACTTCTTCCTCACTTACATAAAACTGCAGGGATTACGCAGAATTCAGGTTTGCCTTGTGACAAGCTCTTTGAAAAGTCAATGCCATTTAGAATCTGCTTTGACCTTGCATTTAGACAGACATAATATCATGTATAACTCCATCCTGCACACAAACTCCCTTATTCACGTGTCAAGAAAGACAAGGATTTTGACTGCTAATACCTTCTTGTCTTTACATGCAAGGCCAGTTTTGCTTATATCTCAAATTAGGGCAGGCTTGTGCTTAGAAAATTTGGTAACCTCTTAAGGTAGCTGCCTTTATTTTAATTTAAAATCTCCCCAAAATTAACAGTGTAACCACTGCACTGTAGACCAAGAACCATTTATGAGCATCATCTCTAAGCCATTTTATCTCTGCAAAAGTTTCAGACATTGGCTGTCCCGTGGCCACTTATTCTTTTGCCTTTCATATGTGGTATTTTAAGTAGTTAAACCTGAACTATCAACCCTATCATGAGAGATAACACACAGAAGATGATGACTGTCAGGTTGTACCATATGAAACAATAATCCTTAATGAATAAATGAACATCTCAGCAGAGATCCGAAGTTCCAGCAGTTTTTCTACTTCCTATACACCCAGTTCCAGTTCTCTGGGGTTGTATTTTTGTTCCATGGCCTAGCTGTATCTAGTCCAAATCTCCTCCCTCTATTGGCCCTACATCTATCTCCACAGTAGTTTTGTTGGGAATGTCAGCATGGTGCACTTTTACTGGGCTGCCTCTCAGGAACACATTCCTGCTTTTTAAACAATCCTGCTCTGAAAGACACTATTTCATCTGTATTTGCACCTTTCTGGACTAGCCTTTCTAGCTATTTATCCAGTTACTTAGCACAAGCTGCATCAAATACCAGCAGCATGTAATGAAAAATGGCATTAAAAATACTGTCCAGTCCAAACCGTCTGCTGTAGATCTCACTATTCCTACAATCATCTCATTGTTTGTGTTTTAGTCAACAGACCAAGGACTGGAATCTCATATATTGCCACTACCTCAACAAACAGGAAACATGAAGTTTCTACATCTGTGCACAAGAGGCAGGGAGCAGCCCCCAGGAATGTGGAGCTGTTTAACTGGCACTATGGATGTGGGGCAGAGAGCAGCCATGTCCCCATTTGCCAAACTCAAGAGAGGCTGGAGCCCTTTGGTGGAGCGCAGCACATACGTTTCTAGAGCACCTGGAACTAAGCAGGGGTGTAAGAAAAGTACAAGTAGGTGGGGAAGATTAATTGCCTTGGAGGGTTTGGGGACATCCTGGGAGCAGAGAATGTGCTCCACAGCTCACAGGAGTCGAGTCAGGCAGGACACCGTGCACCTCCCTGCTGTGCGGAAAAAGGTCTGCTGTTCCTGGTGTGGAGTGGTGGCAAACACTACTCTGAATGTCTGGAGCAAGTTGCAACAGGCTGTGGCTCTGGTGAGACAGGTTTGTCAGCAGTGCCTGAGCTGCCTTCCCTGACAGCTCCCCTTAAGGCTGATCCCCTGAACGTGGATGTGTGGAGATCCGGGAAGGGAGCTGGTCCCCCGCACGCCCTGGGGCTGAGGAGATCAGCAAAGGCAACCAGCTGCAGCATGCCACAACCAGGTGGCTGCCAGCACTTTGTCTTGCCTTGCTTTATATTAGCATTGGACTAAGTGAGCTGATCAGGTGAATGACGAGCACCATTTGTCAAACCACTGTGAAGCGTGCTGCACCCCCCCAGGTATGGAGGTGCTGGAGGCTCTTCCCAGAGCGTGCTGCAATCCTGCCTGCTGCTGCTTTGTGAAGAGCCCCTCGTAAACTTGCCCATTTGCAAGCTGCATGCAGCACAAGACATCGCTGCAAACTCGTAATTAAATTCATTACTCCATACAGTTTTAAGCCATTCTTCAAATAATTACAGTAATTTGATAAGCAGAAATCACATAAACCTGCTGCAGTTTTATCTCTCCCATTTGCTGTCTGAAGGAAAATGTGAGTAATTAGTCGGATGATAACAGTCCGGGTTATGCAAGCAAAACAAAATTAATATGATCCTTACTCAAAAAACTCTAAAATAAAATGAAACTGATGACTCCTTAGGCAGCGTGGGGTGGGAGTGAGGGGAACGTCAGCAGCCAAAGGGAGCGGGAGGATGGCAAGGCTGCACTGGTCACACTCCCCACACCGCTGTGCAGGAGGGACGCTCTCAAGAGCTGCTCGCCGACCTGCAGCTATCGCTCCTCTCTCCCGGGAAAGTCACGTCAGGTAACCTTGGTAACTCGAAGGCAGGGGAGGCAGGAGGCGAAAGCTTCCTGCAATATTCACGGGACCATGACAGAACATTCATTAGCACTCTAATGTCAGGAGGAATCAGCAGCCCGGATGGCCGTGCCTGCCCCACTCTGCTTCTCACCTTGTTTATGAGGTTCCTGACCTTTCCTGCTACGAAGCAGCAAACTGCAGCTCATGGCATGCTGGGGCACAGGGAGGACAGAGCCATGAAAAATTCACACCTGCCGGCATCTCCGGTGTGCTTGAACTCACACATCAGGAGCCAGGGGACATTCAACATGCAGCATCTCTCAGAGGCCCTGGCTATCCTCTGGGCTCACCTACCTGCCAGGCTGCTGAGGCACATCCAGGGTAGTTATGAACATGGCAAGTGCAGGGACTCATCATGACGTGGCCACAAGGACAGTGCCAGCACCCTTCTTTGCAGTAGGAGAGAAAGAGATAAAAAGAGGTGGAACTGGAGGCAATGAGCATGTTGTGATTAGCACAGACCCCAGCTCCCTGGCTGCCTTGCGTCCTGCTCTGTCTGCATGACTGCAAATCCAGAGCTGGAGATGGAAGAAGTCCTCTCTGTACACCCAGACTCTCTGAACCCTAGAAGACAATGTTAGGTGACTAAATAGTTAACAAATCAAAAAACGCCAGGGATGAGTTTCACTAGAGATAAGGAAACATGTACTATATACTAGGCTGAAATAGAAATGTGGCCTGGCCACAAGATCAATAAAGAGGAGAAGGCCAGAGCTGCGGTTACTTGGTGCTTGGATTAAGAGCTTCCTTCATCAGGTTTCTGCAATCAGATCTGATGATCCCACCAAAGGAACAAAGGGAAGGCTCCAGGCCCTCATTTTAGAGAAGCAAACAAAGAGTCATCAATTTTCTGAAAGTGACTTTATGCCTCGTTAAGACCCATCTCAATTATATACAAGATGACTTCCAAGTAATGGAAAAATGAATCTGCAGACAGTTCTTTTTTTTTCCTTTTATTTCCTCAAGGATGTGTCTCCAGCCAGCCTGAAACCAAATACTTGTTTCGGGGAGAAAAATTCCCATCCCTGCAGGAAGATATTTCAAAATGAGCATTTCAGTTTAAAATGCAGCTGCACCTTTCACACTCCTCTTCTTCCCCTTGAGTTTTTAGCACCCTGGCCAAGAGAAGCAATTGAAGACCTAAGCACCACACATAATAAGCAGTTTACAAACTGAGGCAAGATTAGCTTTAAATACCACTCCTTCCAGAGGAATCAATCTCAAGGTGGCAGCCCCATAGATATTTTAATATATTTTTTAAAAAAGATCTGAAAATGAAAACAGTCTCACATCCTTAATTTAGAAATAAAGAAGAAACTCCTGAGTAAACCAGTTCAATGCAATATCAGAAGGAGAGGAACAATATACTGGGACAGAACTTCACATGTTCTTTTAGCCTGTATTTTACCAGCTGCTAAAATTAGAGCCAAATATGAGTACATGAAAGAAAAATGTATCACAGAGACTGCATCTCCTTCCACCACACAGCCAGGGCCCATGACCTTTGACAGGGCGCAGGGCCAACTCAATGGCTGTCCAGGCACCGGTGTGGCTCTGCTGCTGCCTTCCATCCCCAGAACCACATGACACCCTGGGGACAGGCATCAAATCCTCCTCAGAAAGCTGAGTCAAAACTGAGTCATCACCAGGAAGGATGATGGCTCCACTGCTGCTTGGGATTTTTCAGAAGAGATTAACAGAAGTTATAAAGGGTTCCTTCACTGCTGGAGAAGCTGCATCCCTAGCGCACATGTGTAGAAGAAGTTTGGGCTCCTGGGCCAGAGTGAAGTTTGCCACCTGGGCTGTGAAGCCAACACAGCACCTCCATCACTGAGCGGGCTGAAGGCTTCTCATCAATTCCTGTAGCCCAGGGCTTCCAACAACTGCTTACTTTGCTCAGGGAGGAATTTTATTTGTGGTATGCCCACTATCTTGCTTCCTTCCCACCTTTCCTTGAAGCAGCCGAGAGCAGCCACAGTTATATCATGGGCCTGGGAGCAGTTAGGGTGGCATCAGGAATGATCCCATGAAACCTGCAGAAAGCTGAGGAATCAGAAATAGTAACAGATCTCTGGGGATAAGAAGCAGATGGAGCCTGTGGGAGAGGAAGGGCTGCTTCCCCACCAGAGCAGCCCAGTGCAGCTAGCAGGGATGGCATGAGCCCCTTGCAAATACCCCCCTTGCTTCACAGGAACCTTGGTATGAGCAGCTCCCTGGAGCCTTCCATTCTCCTGGGACAGGTTCCTGCACAAGAAGAGGCCTGTGTATATCACAGGACTATCTGGTGACTCTCTGAGATGTGAAGACATTGGGAAAGATGACCTAATCTCCCTTCTGATCTCACGCTACTAAAATCGCAGGATTCTGCTAATGCAGTGAAACCAGCAGCAAACTTTGCTATTTCAGCGGCGGGTTTCCACTGGGGTCTGTAATCGATATGAATGAATCAGGCAGCAGGAAACAACTGCTGCCATTTGGGCTGCTTTTACCAGATCTGATCCTGTGTGCTTGACAGAAAACAGTTAAAAACCCTAGCTTGGGTGACAGCAGCAAGTCCTGGCAGCCCTGGGATGGGGCCACACTGCTGCTGCCTCACACGCTGTCCCTGCTGCTGGGCAGGCAGGGCAGCTGGCAGAGCAATGCAAGCCTGCGGGCTTCAGACATTTGTCACAATTATTAGGGATTTATGAGGACAGGGATCGTGTCACTTGTCTGTAATTGCACTCTGAATGATACCCCCGCCCCATAGGTGGCAGTCTCTGAATTAAGCCACCCTGTAAGGAGACAGGGAGATTGGACATCAAATGCCTCTTTGATAGACACCTCACCAACAAGCTCTTTTATGCAGCTCCCAAATGATAGCTGGGGACCTTGGAGTAAGTCTGTTCAACCCTGCAGGAAGCCTCACAGCCCTGTCATGGGATGGCTGCTGGTTGCCAAAGAATAAGCCCAGCCTACTACAAGTGAGCACAAGGCCCCATCTTGGCCATGCTGGGGGTGTGCACAAGTACTAAAACCAAATGAAGAGTGCAGGGATGTGCCTTAGCTGGCTGTCTTTGCAAAGGATTGGCATCTGCAACTGCTGGTTGTACGGGAATAGTTGCCCATACAAACCTCCAAGCAAGCAAAGCAACACCCCCAAAAGCACAGCATAAAACACTTTGAAGAGAGGGATACCATTTGATAACAGACACATTTAGTTGTGATACTACCTGCAGCTGCCCCATGTACAAAAAATCCAAAACCCACACTGTCCTGTTTCAATTTGCCTCGTACCAGTTTGTACCACAGCAAGTGCTTTGCTCCCTTTCCTAATTACTAAGACTTAGCTCTTGGAATGATACCTGATTGTAGGCAGTGATTTTTTGCAAATGTAACAGCTCATTCACACCTGAAACCCTGAAACTCATCAAGAAGGAAGCACTCTGGGGGGAATACATAATGTAGTAGGAGGCATGGCATGTACCTCTTTCTATGAAACTGCAATGCTAAGGCTTCACAGTTCACACAGTTTCATTTATTGTACTATAGAGGGACTTACTGCACCAGCAGAAATCTGGTGCAATTCCTTTCATAATCATCAAAAACCTCTTGATATTGGTGTTTTTAACAGGTATATTAGATTTTCTAACATTTTTGTTATATGGCATCATGGTAATTCTTTCTGCAGGGCTACATACTGAGAAACAGAACAGTACTATTACTGCTGCTCCTCAGATCATTAAACTGTCTTTTAAAGCAATCAATTCTTGCTGATTCATGTTTAACTTTTCAGAGATGATTATATGAATTCTTATTACCCATTATTTCATGTGTGTTTTCAACAATCCTGAGTTTTAAGAGGACATCAGTATTACCATAACCTCCCATGGGATACTCATTCGAGGACATTAATTTTGAATGTTCTGTATCACCTATAGCAATCTCAAAATTCAGATTGTATTTCAATGGTATGTATCTACCCACGGCAACTGGCCAGTGACTGCATATTTATGCCTAATTACCTGTACTGTTTTCAAGTGGAAGAATCACCTAGTACAAGGTACTAAGCAGAAATTTTGAAGGGATTCTGAAGTCAAATAAATATGTATCTTGGAGTTAGAGAGAAGGCTGCAAACTCTCACAGCTTTCCTAGAAAACTATCTCAAAGCATTCTAGTTGAATTCTTCATTTAACAATCTGTATTTGAGTACTTCTAAGAGACCACCTGTCTATATTTAAAAATATTCCTGACAACTCTTCTTTTTTAAGCTGAAGGTGCTCCAAAGCATCCCTGGCAGATAGAGCTTATAAACTGCAGTGAACACACAAAGAAAGCTTGAAGTGTTCACAGGGCAGGAGAGGGAAAGCTGCTGTGCTAAAGCAGCACATGCAGCTTATTAACCCCTGCATATCCAAAGAGAGTGGGCAGGACTGCCAGTCTTGAGCAATGCACAGCACTGTATGAACAGAGGTTTAGTTTAGGACAGGCTACTGCCTAACTCAGCTTCCACACATTGCTGCTGTGTATCTACAACAAAGCTGCTGCCTTCTCGCCATGGAGCATATCCTCAAATACCCAGGGAAAACTACTGCCCACTATGCAGGCTCATAAGGAAGCTGGGGCTGTGGTTACAGTAGATATTTGCAAGCATGGCTCTCTAAAATATATTAAAAAAAAAAGAGTCAGTTAAGTGTGTACTGTCTTTACTGACAGATTTTCTTTTTCAAATTTTGCCTGGGCTGTACAAGGCTCTGTAAAAAGCCATTCTTTTCTAAGCATCCAGGCTTTGACAACCATAGCCCAGATTATAACATCGCACACAATTCAGCCAACACAGAAATTTGTGCTAATGAGGAAATGTGCCACTGAACTCTATCATTTTACATGGGAGAAGCAGGGAGAGAAGGGAAGATGTAGGCAAGGCACCAACTGAAAGAAGAACTCGTAACAACAAGCAGGCTGGGCCAGATGGCTCCCACAGGCCTGAAGTCCTCAAGAGTTTCAAAGACACTCTTCAGCTCAGAAGGTGGAAATGGCCATAGCTGCCAGTTTGCTTCCCACATTCTCCTCTATGAGAGCAGACTGGATGGGAACACAATTGACTGGACTGGTTTGGTAAGGCTTTAAACATCTTTCTCTAGATAACGAGTCTAACTAGGCACCAAACTGAAGTAACTCAGCAGCTACACCATCCCAATGACTGTGCACAGATAAGCTGATTGTGATGACAGCAATGAGGGAGAAAGTCTCACCATGAATGCAACCATCACCATCCCCCCAAAACTACACTCACCACATCTGATTACCAGAAAGCATTAAGTCATGGAAAAGCAGGCAGAGGTAGAAAGTAATAGGGTCCCCACAACTTGTTTTTTTAATTTTGTTTTGGTTTTCACCTTGGGGGAAAAGGATGCAGACTTATGGTCAGGCAACTTTACAAACACAGTATTCAGAAGAAAGGAATTTCATGTTTCATCTAAACCCCTCTGGGCAGAGCTGGCATTAGGTTGAAGTGAAGCATGCCACATGCCTCAATGGGAAAAAAGCAGATGGTGATAATAAGAGGTGGAATATTTCTGCTTCCTATCTCTGAGTGCTCCATTTACTCTTAACTAGCTGTGTCCTGCTCAGTGCAGCACATACTGCTCCTGCCTGAGCACGGTCAACTGACCTGAAACACTGTGGCAAGCTCTTTTCATGGGACCACTGGGGTCTGGGTCTTAGTTCCACCAAGTATGAAAATGACCCTAACACCTTTCTGTGTTATTTTAGATACAAGCAATAGGAGACATACAGTAATTTGATGGAAATAGCCCAATAATGAGTAATGCCTGCAGGAGAAAGGGTGAGCTTTGTCTTTTTAACCTAAAAATGGAACAGTGACATGGTAGTTACGAACCATTACCAGAGGAAAAAGGGACATATCAAAATCCATACATGACAACTGCGGTTACTGACATGCCAAACAAGGCAGCCAGTGTCAAATAACCCGAGAACAATCCTGCTGGCACAGGTTTGGCTTGGCCCACAGCAGTGCTCCTACAGACCACTTAACTCAGGTGAGCAGTGGTGATTTTGGTAACTGGAGCATGACTGGCAGGAGCCAATGAGCAAAGTTAGGTTGCTTGCACCATCTGTTACCTGTCAGGCTGTCCACAGAGTTTGTTCTAGGGTAGTGTGTAACCAGCCAAGCTGGAGGATGGATCCTTTAGTTAAACCTTTAGTTTATGCCAGATGTGCTGGCAGCTCTGTGCTGTTTTCTTTTCCTCCTAACTGACAGTTGGGGAAATTTGACAGCATTTTTTACCAGCTGCAGCATTGCAGCTACACCATTTCCCACTCTCAGGGCTGCCAATTTCTCTCCAGTAACCTTGAGAAAGATCCCTTTTCTGGGAAAATGATGATGTGAGCCCTGCAAACACGTACCCCATCTACCCCTGCTATCCTTTCCTGAATGAGCTGTTTTCAGTTATGTTCCATGTCAACAGAATGAGGATAGGGTTTGTTGCTAGTGGCTGATCTCTGACAGAACATGGTCTCAAAACTCAGCCCTTCCCTTTACTCTGACTTTACTGGGAAGTCCCAAACCAGTACTACATACTGTCTGTTTTACAGCGACCTCCCAGGACCACTGCAGAGCCAGTTCCATGGCTCACCCTCACCTGGAACAGGAACATCCACTCCGGATATCTCAATAAGACTTGAGACACACTGATCCAGCAGTGTGAGGTTTTTAGCACAGCTACCCTATTTCTGGGATCTCAGAGCAGGGACCTACACTTTTACTGTTGAGGAATTGAAGCTGCCATCTGATGCAGAGATGAAATGGTAAGATGGAAGGACATAGTTAACCTTGTGATCAAAGCAGGGTGCCTGTAAAGACGGAAAAGAAGATTTGCTGCTAATTTGTATGATTGCTTTCTGGTTTTTCTCCATGCCACCCCATCAGACATTACTTACTGATAAGCATAAATTTAATTTCATTGACACTTCAAAATAACCCAAGTGAAAATCAGTTCTTTGCTGCTTTCAAGGAGAAGATCTAACAAGAAGCACAAAACTAAGTTAATCCAGAAATTACCTGCTATATTTTCAGGTGAAAGTTACAAGACAAGAAGGAGTATTTGGTCACCTTGCCTCACCTGCCATGGCAAATTTCACGCAGCAGCCCCTCACACTCGCCTTGTGCTCTATTTCCACATATGCTGGGCTGAAAGGTCTTGCAGGAATGTGTTCAGTGTCGGGTAACATCAAGAGAGCAGTCAATACTTCCAGTGGCAAATCAGCCTCACTGTTGGAGATCTGAGCCTTATTTCTGCTTCACTTTCTCTGGTTTCAGCTTACAGTTATTGATTCTTGTTCTGGCTCTGTCTGATAGATTAAACAGCCATTCCTTGCAGCTAGCACCTTTTCTCACTTTAGGCACTTACACTCCACAAATATTTCACCTCTTGCTCCTCTTTCTGCTAAGTGCGGCACACAGAGCTTCAAGTCTTTTGTTGCACTGAGTATTTTTTCATTTGCAGATTACTTTTTGTGGCCTTTTACATACCCCATATTGTAGTTAGGGCCTGAATTCCTCATTGTCACAAAAAAAAATGTGGGCACGTGAAATATATGTTACTGCATTTGTCGTTAGGGTAACTCCGGGCCCTGTAACAAAGGTCAAGAATCATCTCCTAAATAAAATCTGTACTCCTAGGAAGAATGGCTGACCTCTCACTCTCATTTGTGCTTCCTCCTTTCCCAGCAACAACTTAGCTCCTCTGTCCCTATCTTCTACAGCTCCTACACATACTCAACATGCACTTCACATATGAATGAGGCTCATTTGAAGACTAGGATGGAGAGCAGTCTGCGCAGGAAAAATCAATTATAAATCTAGGTCTATTTCTGACAGTTTGGTCTTTCACAGAAAATGTTTAATGACGGTATTTTTTATGAAATATAATGTCATTCTTTCTACGGTGATTTTTGTTTTTATATTATGAGTCCTGGTAGGATTTCAGGAATGGCTAGCTATGGTCATGGTGCCAGCTCCTTGTCCTTGGTTGTCATTACAAGAGCATAATGCAGCATTTGTCTAAGTAGCATGGGAGGAGCTTGATGTTTATCATTAATGCCCACCAGGCCTCTGCAGTGGCTCAGGTGAGAGGACAGTCTGACCCTGCTGCCCCCACGGGAGACCAACAAAGCACCCGTGCAAGGTGCCCTCGGAGGGTGCCGCTGGGAGGTGGCTCAGCTCAACTACTGCCATGCTGGTTACAGGGGGCATCCAAGCACGAGCATGTTTGAAACCCCATGTTTGACCTGCAGTGTATCACACTGTTGGAAACCAGATGCAGCCTCTGAAGATTTTCATCTTGTCCTGAAGCTTACATCCTGTGAAACAAAATGAACCCCCCAAACTCACCCCACGTGACAGTAACACAGCATGCTTAGGAGAAGGAGGGATCATACTAAAGCAGTAGGCTTTGTACTTGTGCTTATAGGTTTCAAAGAGAGATAGGAAGGGCACCCCAGGTGTACAGCAGAGCGTAGCGATGTCAGGTCACCTCTGTGCCCAGGACACCACAGCTACAGGCAAGATCTACACCAGTGAACAAAGCAAAGGCTGATTGTACCAGCAGGGCCAAAGAACAGTAACTTTTTTAAAAAGTAAAAGAAACAAACTACTAGAGAGGAGAAGTTGTGCGATACCTTTGAGTGCATGGCCCAACAGAGCAAACTGCATGAGAAAGGTTAAAGAGAACAAGAGCAGCATCTGAAGAGGCACTGATGACCTCCTGACAGCAGGGAAACAAGTCTCTGCTCCACTGATATCTTGATTATAATGGCAACTTTGACCAAGACAGACTCTTAGTCTCACTTTCAGACACATTTAGCGTCTGAAGGGAACACTGATTGCAGAAAGACTTAAAACTGTCCATCCCCTCTCCAACTTCTTCTGTTGAAATTACCCCAGGTTCAACAGAGACAGTGATGGAGACAGCATGCAAAAAGGAGGAAGGAACACTGAGCAAAAATCTAGCAATCAGGATTATGGTGACAACTTCAGCCAGTAATTAGTAAAATGGAATGTTAATTATTGCTACTCCCCTCTTCCTTTCACCACGGCACACACACAGCTGTTCATAAATTGATAACCATAGAAATAAGCATGAGCCAAGCCAAGGTAGTTGGTTGGTATTCACACAGTATCAAAAGAACACATTTGCATTCTTTGCCAGAAGAATCAATTTACTTTGATTGATGATTGAACTTCAATAAATTCTTTAATATTTTGGTCATTAACTGTGATGCCGTAACAGTGTCACCACCAGAGTGCTGTTGTATTTCACACCATGGCTCTTATTAGCTGCACTCTGTAATATGCTTGAGCTTCTAACTGAGCCCTTTTAAATACTGATAACCAACGCATCTCAAAGATGAATCTTCAAAACAAAACTCAGGCTGCGCGGGGTGCTTTATGAACACAGTGATTCCTGTCACTGGAGAGGCTGGACAGTGCAGGTAGATGCACAGGGTGCTGCTAAAGGCAGCAAAGGCCTCCTTCTCACTGCTGGTCTTTTCAACAGTTCACTTCCCCCCAGTAACACTGAAGCATTGCTTTTGACTACAAACCCTGCTCCTGCTTCAAAATGACCTGCAGTAATTTCATTTTCTCTCTTAGTAACATTTCAAAATGAGATCAGCAGTAATACTTCTCCTTATGCATTGGGCTAAATGTAGGCAGACCTAAAACAACCTGCCTGATGATAGATGTATGTCTAAAGTCAAAGAGCTAGAGGCACTTAAAGGTGCTATAAAAGGAAATAAAAGAAAAAAATAAAAGACATCGTTGGTATTTTGCAGTTGAAAAATAAGCGAAGGAAATAAAGAAATAGTACTTAATGCAAACAGCAAAAAGACTCTTCAGGGCACCAGGCAGCTCCACTTGAGTTACAACAGCGGCCTCAGCATTGGACTCCTGTCCTGTCCCGGCTCTGACGCTGCTGAGCTCTGACACATGGACTGTTTACTGTAGTCACATGAAAACACGAAACTGTTCCTGCTAGAGATATAAATGCCAGTGATGCAGAATCTGTCCCTGCAGAACATCTCCTCTTTGTAGTGGAGCAGCATAGCCCAAGTCTATCAAAGTTGAACCCAGGTCCAAAGCCATGGAAGACAGTTCACGTACACTGCTGCTGAACTGGGGAAACTCACAAGCAAGGTAAATTAGCCCATGCTTATCTCCAGATGATTCAAACAAGATCCATTTTGAGAGCCAGCTGAGCACCTGTGTACTGAGCCACATCATCTGGTGCAGGCGTATCCTCAGCTTTACAAGGATACAGCCAGCTCGCTTCCAGCCGCACACGAGCATGGCAGGAATATGAAAGACCAAGAGAAAAGCTGATAACATTTCAATGCTGTGTTCAGAGGTGAGACGACTAATGAAACTGAGATAGCAGTGCATCTATTAAAGCCAGGGGACAGTGCGAAACTGCGCTCTGCTCCTGCTGCAGGAGAACTGTCTGTTGGCTGGCTGTTAAGAATTAAAATTGTGCTGTCAACAGTCTAAGTCTCGCATGATTACACACCTTTAAAGCCAATCAGGAAGAAAATAAATTCAGATGTGTGTGGCAGGAGTTGAATAGGGAAGATACCACAACAAGTTTCCATTACCTTTTAAGAGTTGGTCAAATATTAATCACTATGAAATCTCCTTACAAAACCAGCGGTACAGTTCAGCCTTTCCAGATACGCAGAAATATAGAACACGTGTGTGAGGATCACATGATCTTCCCATCTGTGGCAGGCAGTGTAAGAAAGCACACCTCGCTTCTCCACTGGCACTGGCAGAGAGTTGATGCACTATCCTTAGAAGAAATACACCCACTGAATGTGAATCAAGGATTTCGCGGCCTGAGGACCTGCTGCTGAAGTGACTCTCACAGGAGAGCCTCTGCATTGGAGCTGACCTTCCCAGTCCTGGCAACCTGCTCACAGTTGTCAATGCCTATTGCTATAAGCAGGAGAGAAAATTCTCCTATTTTATCTGAATTTTCTTCTACCCCTCTGGAACAGTTCTAATTACTCCCCTACCCAAACCCGCAAGAAGTGATTTTTTTTTAATGTCTTGGCTATGGTATTCTCTGATGAAAAAGTAAAGATGCAAAGAAATTCTTACCTTTGCATCTTTTGTTTTTGCATCTCTGCATATTAACAGAATATTCAATGAACTCATTTAATACTTCTCAGTGATCTACAAATAATCCTTTGTGGTTTTGAAATGTGGCTATAGGCAGAAAAATGACTGTATCATTTTTTTAACATAACTGTTCTGTTCCCTGTGTGTAATCAGTCATGTCTGCTAAGTATATTTACAAAAATGAAGCTAAACATCTTCCCATCCTATTGTTTTGCAAAATAAATGTAGCTCTAGGAGAGAAGGCTGGCATGTATTCTAGCTCATACATCATTAATAGCATTACATGCAAAATCCTGAATTGTTGTATCACTGAAGTAATATCCCAGTTTTACTCCATTTTTTACTGAGCCTGCAGTGGTGTAGCAGAGAGACTACCACCAGCAAACTTCTCATTCTGAAGTCAAAACCTTTATTCTTCCCTATTTGGAGTGAAAGATGGAAGTAACAAACATCCCCCGCCCTTCCAAATAAGATGAATTCTGTAGAAATATGACAGTAAAAAAGCAAGCTTTTTAAAGAGCTGGCATGTATGTTCAAGCAAAATGCTTTAAATAGAGCCAATGGATTTAGGGAGATGTACTCCAAATCCAGACACACCTCCAAGCACACTGACATGACAGTTTCTCCTGAAGCAGCTTCCTACCAAGGTGTTCTCACACTCAGGCAGCTGCTGGGATGACATCAAGATGGTTCTTGATTCAGCTTATTTTGGCTGATCCTGTAGGTGACTTCGACCATATTTTCTCCCAGGTGCTGCTGCATTAACTGTACAAGGAATGCACCATGCACTGAAGCTGACAGAGACTTATAGCTCTGAAACAGAGACAGTTACAGCTGCCCATACATGCTTCCTTTCTTATTAAGGAAGAAAAAAGTGCTGCTGTTCATCCTGTTAGGATCCCTACAGCAATTCCTCAGTCAGCCTTAATGTGCAAATGCCGCCTCTGCTGTGTCCTGCCTGGCCCTCTGAGCTGCACCAAACCCAAGCAGCACAGGGAGTGTGCCCTGCCACTGGGCTATAAATTGTTCTGAAGAGGTCACCGTTGGGTACCATCTCCTCTATTCCTGTGAAACCCTCTGGATTATCTCCACAACTGTATCCAGTTCTCCTGCAGCTGGTACCGGGAGAAAATGAGCCTTTCTGTGCTAGGAGGAGGCTCAGTACACATGCAAAGCCACTGGAAGGGACAAGCTCTGCAAGGCTGTGTTCTGACTGCACAGAGAGGGCAGCCTAATTCCAAGGGACCATCCCAGCAAGGCAGATCAGCTTCAGTAAGCCAGGCAAAGCCAAACGTGAGGAGCGAAGATGCAGAGTGAAGAAGTGAGTTTTCAAATGTGCTAACAAGAGCAGGGACTTGTTGCCAAACAGAACTGTGATTTATACAGCAAATTTGCTTTTACACAGGCAAACTCAAGCATCTGCACAGACTTTGGCTGAGAACTGGTGGGGGAAAGACCCTTTGGGTCCAGCACGCATATGAGCAAACACTTGTGCACGCATGAGTGTGTGACAGTGAGAAAACAGCTATACTCGCAAGTGAAGATTTTATCCCTGATTTCTTCAGTTGAAATCCACCACCACTTATTTTCTTTTTTAGTTGCATCAAACTTGGCATTTTAAAAGCTTGTTTTCTCATTTGGTGGGCTTAGGGTTTTTTTCCCTTCTTTCTTTCTTTAAGCTCAGTGCTATTTTGAATTTGCTTTAAGATGAATGCTGCTTTCATTCCCATCCCTGGTTCCTAGACTGCATTTCTGAGCTTCTGCTGCAATTTCACTACGTTTAGCACTTACTAGGCAATTATCACTGAGTCAGGTAGAATGACAGCATTTTTTCTGTTGAAGCACACGATTCCGTATTTCAGTGAGCTGATTTTTGAACTATTTAAATGTTAATAGCATCCACATAATTGTACAGATCAGAATGTCACCAGCTAATCCTTGTGCCTTCCAGCTGACTTCTGTCAGCTGCTCTTTTGCTTTCGTTATCAATGCCAGGATATATTTTTGATTGCAATTATTAAGGTGAAGTCAGAAACACTTTTATTTGTATTCCTAGGTGCTTGCATCTTTCTGCTCTTAAATCTCACTAGCCCATCATTTCTTACACTAGCAGAATCCCGAAGCACTGCTAAGACATACAGGGTGGAATTAGTTTTTACTGCAATCCTCCGTTTTCAAAACAACCAGTACATGATTGCTACAGTTCTCAGGGGAAACCAGCTTTAATGTGTGTTCATATTCCCCCTGCATTTCAACTCAAAACATTTTAGAACATCCAAAATACTGGAGTGTGAGGCAACAGAGGAATGTCTATTTGGGATCACAGAAAATAAACCATCTTCCTCTATCTCCTCCCAGGTTTTCCTTTGTATTTGTTAAAATGGAATTTAGACTTTAAAAAAAAAAAGTATGAAAATCTTCAGACCATTTCAGGGCAAATGTACCTCTGTTACATCACTTTTGCAGTACAAACAACTGTTTCAGCAGAAGGGTATGAGCAAATCCTTATAAGCCCAAGTATCCTGGTGTAATGGGAAATGATGAGGGAAAATGGTTTCAAGGAAAATCTATTACCATTCCCCTGTGACAGCCAAATAAAAGAGTACATGCTATAGCCACTGAGTCACAAGAAAAGTGAAATTAGAGAGAGTTCTGGTAATGTGCAGATTTTGACATGCAGCTCCTCCAAAAGGAAGTGGTACAGAAATAGTAACTGTCATACAGTCATTTATTAATAGCTAAATTTGTTATACATATGCTCTGTGTAGACAGATTCTCCCACCAACTCAGCCAGCCTGGTCTGTGGGAACGGGGAGGGCAGCGTGGCTCCACCACAAAGCAAGCAGTTAAAAAAAACCCCAAGCATGACAGAAACAACACAGGATGGAAACAAGTAAAAGCAGCACAGACAACTCAAGAAAGTGGAAAATCCAGAATGACTTAGTGCTGCCATGAAAGTTGTGGGAACTGAGAAGATTGCTGAACAAAGTAACAGAAAAGTTGGTCTAGTAAAAAAGGGAGAACAGAGCTTCATTTAGGATTTAAGTGCTTGAGCTACTCAGCACTTTAAAAAAAAAGCATAGGAAAGAAAATTCAGCTTTTAATTTTAATGCCAACGTGTTATGGGAATTAGCTAACAAATTTACTATATTAATTGAAATTATTTTAAAATATGTAAAGAGGTAAGTCATCTGAGAATCCAAAAAGCAAAAGAACCTACTGCAAAAAGAAGGAAAAGGGGTGATCCAGGAATCACTACCCTGTAATGACAACACTGTAACAAGAAATGCAAGTGACCCACCTGCCTATACTGAAGCGCTAGCAGGAATGCAGGACTCATTTGGGACACAAAAAAAGCAGGTGAGGAGAAAACCAAGCTTTTCCTTCTGGCTGGATTACACAGTCAACACAAGAAAAGTGTGCTATAGCCCTTCTTTAAAGCCATCCCAAAACCTGAAGCTGACTGGGATTAAATCCTGGTGGAGATGGCTGAAAACTTAATAAATGTCCATAACTAAGGGGCAAAGATGAATGATAACATGCTACCCCTGGAGACTGGTGTTAGTGACAGATCTTATTTAACATTTTAATTAATCTAGGAATAGGGAAATCATTGCTAGTCACATGAGGAAAACCCAAGTGGCGGGTTATAATTAGCCACTAACCCACCCAGAGACTAACGGGAGGAGGAGGCACCAGAATCTTCTGTGCTTATAACCTACACACCACTTATATTTTCCTTAGGATTAGAAGATGCTTCAGACTATATCATATTTTCACTCTGCTTGTTCGGATCACAGGTCTGACTTCCACTGTCAAAATATACTGCAGTGAGAAATGAGGCAGCACACATACCTCACTTCGTGCCTTTAGCTGGCATGTAGCATTGATACAAGGTCTTAAAGAATTCACCATATTGGTCAAACGTCAGGATACAGCAACATTTGTATCTTGGATTTGTGAAGATGCCGGGCTTCTTTTTTGATGAAAAGCATCTGTGAAGCGCAGGGTTATTGTGCTCCCTTTTGCCATTTCTTGGATAAATGTCATCATTTTTAATGCTACCAATCTTCTTCTATAGCCTGCAGGAAAGATTTTAGAAGGCAAAAAAATGACTTGTAGGTGCTTAATTCCCATTAAAATCTACTGGGGAGATAAGTACCGAACTGCTATTGGAGCCTTTAGGAAAGTCTTCCTCTAAACCATTGTTATCTACCCTTTCAACGCATGAAATAAGTCACTCATACAAGATATATTATTAAAACAGGAGATGTTTGAATCTGCAGCGCAATCACTTTGCGGCCTCAGAAGTAGTTTTTTGGCATCCCTGTGCAACTATGAGACAAGATGCCCTCGAATTCTGCTTCTAAAAAGATCCTTATTTTAGGTAATGTAATGTGAGAAGGAGGATGTGTCATCTATCTGACTCAGCACAATTGTCTCATTTGAAAACTCCACAGCAAGTCTTGACTGGTATTAATGAATAGCTGTATTTGGTTTAGAGGTGAAATCCTATGTACATTAAAAAAAGACCATGAAAGAACAAAAGAGCCGCAGACAAGAGATCTGCTATTGCCAGTATTGTTGGCCGCCTCTTTTGCGTTTCCACGGGACCACTTTTTGCTCTGGACGCATAGGCTCTGGCATTGATGATGAAGTACTGATGACTTCAAGAGAAGTTGTTAGCTCCCCCATTCCCCATCCATGGGGAACGTGCCCTTTGTCAGGGTATTTCACAAGTGGCTGGTGCTGGGGATCAGATATAAAAAAATGCTAGAAAATACACTAAAAAGGCATGTCATACAGCCTGATCTGTGCACTGTCTCTGCACTCCAGGAATTCCTCCCCACTACTGTCGCCCTGATATTTTCAACCTTCTCTTCTGTTTCACAGTTTCATGTTTTGGGTTCTTTCTCATGCTCTGGTCTGTAAACACCAGCAAATGTTTATCATAACTTCAAGGTAGTTTTCATTCTTTGTCTTAGAGATATGGACAAATGATGGACAGTTGTCTTGGCCAATGGGATGGGGAGAGGTGTCAGCCTTCTCCCGCAATCCCTGGCCTTTGTAGAAATACTATATAATGGAGTCAGACTTTTAAATAAACATAGTTTTTAGTTCATGCCTTCTGATCAAAGTGTGAGTGTGTGTTTGTGTGTGTGCGACGAACTGCGCCACACTACCTTCATGTTTCTCCCACGGCACTATTCTTCAACAGAGCTCAATGATTTGTAAAAGAGGATGCACCACAGTCCCCTCTGACAGACCTGGAACCCTGTGAAAGAAAGCAATTTTCTACAGTCACCTGAAAGATCTCTTGTGGAGCCATGGATACCGTTAAAGTCTCTAGGGACCCAACCCCAGAAGAGACAAACAGGGTTTTGTGTCTCTAGCTGTCTGCTGAGTCTGCCGGGGAGATGGCCACTCTTACACTGCAAAAGCTGAACCTGCTGGAGCAAAACTGAGGTAACAAGTTCATTTCAGACAGCTAATACAGGGAGATTCACTGCTAACTTTTAATCAGCAACAAGTTAAGACAAATTGGAAGCCATGACCTACAAAGCAAGGCTCTGCAAATCCCCCTGCCAGCCTCCTGAGGATGGCAGCTCTCCCAGTACACAACCGTGATAAACGGATCCTTTTACAAGGTCTAACTCATTTAATCATCCCCTCTACTTGCATTAACCACTTCTGCAAGGGTATCTTTCCTGTGTGGATTGCTTAAGTTAGGTCAAAAACCTGGTCTTGTTTTCAAATCCACATTCATGATGAAAGCCTCTCGTCTAAGATTTCTATTCTTTTGAGACCCTTAGAGTTATAAGCACTGTGAATAATTCTTTTGCTTCTTTTCCCAGCCTGCTATAAGGCTGTCTCCCTAAAGCACAAAACACTTTTCCTTGTTGAATTCTCTCCATGCGTCTCCTCTGTACTCAGTGAAATAGCCTGACATGATGGGCTGGGTCGAGGCATACAATAACCAGTCTCCCCCTGAGCAAGAAGCTTCTGTTCCCAGCAGAAGGGCTGAACCCTGGGTAGTCTATTCACTCCCTACCTGGCAAGGGAAGCAGCAAGAGAGTAAGTCACTGCACTTCTAACCGAAAAACTGTCACAGAAGAAGCAATCTCAGACTTGAGCCTTTAACAATGAACTTTAATTTGAAAATGGTACCAAGTTTTGACCTGAAGTGAACAGCCTCCCTTGATTAGGCGAACAATTAGAGAGGAAGGAGCAACCTCCAAGCCTTCACATCGCAGCCAGCCTGAGCCACTCCTTGGTGGTGGCAAAGACCAGGCTGAGGCTTCATCCCCCTGAGACTATCAACTCCAGGGCAGTCACAGGGCAGAGCTGCGAACCACTGGAGCCCCGTGAGTACGACAGGTTTTGGGTGGCTCGAAAAGCACAGCCAGAATGATTGCAGAGCTCCCTGCAAGGCAGGAGCCTGCCCGAGTTGCACAAGAGCAAGGCTGGCACCGGCGCGGCGCTGCTTTGTGCCTACATGCGCTGTCTCCCCGCGGATTGCACATACCCTTGATTTTGGCAGCAGGTCGTCCAACCCTAATGGCCCTTCCTAAATGGAACTTTCAAACGTTTATATTTTCTTCTTTTCCCCACAGTAATTTTTGGTGCTTTGAATGTTTCAGGGATTCAGCTACATAAATAGATACCCTAATCTTGTAACAACACACTAGATTACATAATTGCGATTAGGATGGGTAATTACACGGTGCCCATGTGAAGCAGACAGCTTTGACACTCCACATCACAACTGTGTCAAAATATTTTATTTACAGAATACCAGAAGTGGTAACTCCAAAGGCTACTGTAAAACCTTAATTTTTTTTTTATATCATTATACAAAATAATTAGTAAAGTCCTCCAAGTGCTTTCATTGTGTTTCTATTTTGCTAAGAAAAACCACACTGTTGGGGTTCTCCCTACTACAGAACATTTCAGCAGCAAGCCAGTTTTCACAGCCCTAGCAAGAGTGCTACTGTTTACTGTAGAAACGTTACGTATTAGAGACTATTAAAATGCTTTCCTGAAGTAAAGCTCACGGGAGAAGTAAAAAAAAATGACCCATGGTAGATATTTTTGTAAAGGTATTTAGCTCTCATTTTGATCTGCTGATGACCTGTTACTTGAGTGAATCACAACTACATCCTAATGCCAGAGCTTATTCACCAGCTATGAAAACAAGCTGGAATTGCATGCAAATTTTATTTTTGTTTTCTCTTATGACCTCAAATTTATACTACTTAGTACTCCATCACAGAAATGTCAAAAATCACAAAGACCCTCTGTAAGACAGTGAAGCATCCAGAAAAAGCTCTCTATTGGCAGGAATTACATCAGATGTTTTTTAAGCAGCCAGCATTCCAAGGAAAGAGATGAGGTTAAGTAACACTCCAAACATAACTCAGGAAGCCTAAGGAAGGGTTAAGGCACCGCAGCCCAATACTGTAAATGTCATAATATACTGCTCCACAGAAAAAAACAAAGGAAGTGCTTGGTGGCTCCAACTGACCTGACATGGGCTTAATTGTATGTTTATTTCACATATAGAATAGGTTAGATTAGTATTTTCCATACAGCTACCCTGGAACTTTGTTAAATAATCATGAAGCTGCATGAATACTGAAATGACAATCCTCTAATCACTGTCACATTCAGTGCATCACATGAATTTTTGAATCAACCATGACAAACACACACTAGAGGTTCTCACAGTGAACTGCTATTACGTTAAAATACATTTTTTCAGAGGTTTTATGAAGTTTAATTGCATGGGATGAAACATGACACCTAAGCATTTGATTTATTACTAAGCATGACTCCATATTAGCGAGACTGCAGAGCATACAGTGTTGTGGAATTATTTTTACTCTGTCATGACAGATGGAGTCAGCGTTTGGTAAAGACTGTGTGCAAGTGTGCAGACATGCTGCAGGTGGGATCCTCTCTGCTGCCTCCTCCAAGCCAAGCTGTTACACTTGAAAACAGCACATTTCAGATGACGAAGAAATCATCATCTATGTTTTCAAAATGGCAACACAGATTTTAATCTCTGTATGAAGAAAAGGTCTGCCTTTCCTAGAAAGAATCACAGAGGAGAGATGTTAAGCCTTATGATTTGAGGGGATCCATGGAACAACAATCTTTGAGCATTGGTTATAATCCTACCCTACGACAGGTCTACATTGCTCACGCTGCAGTGGTGCACACAACTACCCCATGGAGGTAGCAGTAGATGCAGCAAGGTGACAGACTGTGATTTCAGCCTGCAGCACATCCATGCTATGCTTTCTGTCCCCTCACCTACCCCATTTTATGTTCTGCTCTCTACCTCACAGGACAGCACCCATTGGTGCTTCCAATTCCAGAAGACGTACACATTACAAAATGTGAGTTTCCCTGCCCAGGCTGGACAGCACAGCTGTCCCACACCAAGGCAGGACTATGCATTGATTTCCACTTTGTGCCTTTAAAGCTGGCACAGTGACAGCAGGGCTGAAGTGCCAGAGCAGCACCCTGCCTGCACGGGCCCCGAGGAGGAGCCTGGATGTGTCTGCAGGGGCACAGCTCTACTGACGTCTCCTCTTACAAAAGGAGATATCACCCTGCCTTTGGCCATCTCTACAGAGAGGATATGTGGCAGCTGCATTTCAACCAGCTTTTCTGTCTTTCCTACTTATTTCACCCTTGCGAAAGATCCTCCGTGACCTCCTCTGCAGTGCCCCACCTGGCATGTACTGGTCAGAGTCCCTACAGATGGGGCAAACCCCACATCACAATTTCAAGTAAGCTTTCATGTAAGATTTCTTCAGCAAGGCCTGTATATGATAATTTTGAAACCATGACTCCATGGTTTCTGAGAAATGTGGTTAATACTTGAAAAAAATGCTTTTAAAACTGAATTCTCACATGACACTTTTAACAGACTGTTGAAAGCCAGCAATACCCTCTCTCCACGTTTCTTTTCTGAGCTGACACTAAACTTTCCTACAAAGCTAATTATATCACCACGAAAGGCATCTGACAATGTCCAACAGGCTTAGAAATGGTCTCAATCAAGGCCTCTGGCACCAAGTTCAAATTCTTCTGAGGAAAAACTTTATGTTAAATCTCCTTGACATCAAGTGCTTTGGACTGGCCCCTTTCCAGTAGCTCAAGATATCACTGCCCAAACTTAAGAAGTGCTTTGTTCCAGCTGGAAGCAAGCTTACAGCTAGATCAAATGGAGGTGGGAGTAAACCTCTGCATTTCAAGAAAACAAGATGACATCCACTTTAACCCCTACTTTTAAGAGAGGCCAAAAAAGGGCATCAATTCAGCAGGATCAGAATCAAGCGTTCTATTGGAAAAACTATTGTTAGCTAGGATAGTTCAGCCTTGTATTCAGCAGTTTTACCAATTCAGTGTACTCTTGTGTGACTAGAAAAAGCTGTGCTTCCCCAGTAACTTGTTTCTGGGCTATTCTGAGAGAAGGGGACTGGCTTTCTGCCTGAAAGCAAAGGTGCAAACTACACCAAGACCAGGAAAAACCACTGAAACAAATGCCCATGGTAATCTTTTGAAGCTCAAGTAAGCTCTCAAGCTCTCAGAGCAATTCAGATACTTACTGTTCTTTGTTTAAGTGTTGAGTTCTTTATGGTTTGGCTTTGTGCATGTTTTATACAGACGCTGACAAATACTAAACCAGCATTGTAACATTTCAAGGCTGATTCACTGATAAAATGCTCATTCAGAGGACTCCAGGGGACTAGATGTCATGTTCCCTTTCAAAAATACGGCTGAAGTGAGTATTCTGTAAAAATTCAAAACAGATCTTGGATACAAAGAGCAATGGAAGATAAGCAGTGCATAAGGGGACACTGAGCAGGTCATGGTAGCTTCAATAAATATTACTGGAAGTACCAAGGTTCAATTCATAACATCTCTGAGGACATTTATCATTATTACTGGCACATTATGCGCTTTGTTTTAGGGGAAGCTGACAGAGGACTGCTGTTATAACTGTTCCTAATAGCTGATTACACATCATTATGGATACTTCAGCTTTGATTCTGGCCAACTTCTGTTGATTTATAAACACCATTGCCTACTTTGAAGCCTGCAATCAACCACATTATGCACTAGATAATGAATACACTCCCTAACTTCAGGTAATAGGCAGAAACTCCATTAGACAATAGCTGAATGAAAGGGAGTTCTATACTTATCTCTGTCTTCCCAAGTGTTCTGGTGTGACATTCCTACTGTATTTCCAAGAATGGGGTTTCCTGCCAATCACTCTGAATACGAGCCTAAGTCCTTGTCCTCCCCTGAGACAGAGCCTGCTCTGTTCACAGCTACGTAAATTGTGCTGCACAGGTGGACAATTGGAAAGCCTCAGTGAACTGCTTCCAAATTCTCTGCACAAATAGATGCTGGGGCAGAGCCATACCTATACAAAACCAGAGATGAATTAGAAAAAGCTGCAGAAATGCAGCACAAAAACCTCCTCCGCCTTAGTTTGCCATAATTTAAAATACAGAACAGAATAAAAACAAAGTAATTGAATGGACAGACGAGCAAAGGCAGGTCCTCAAATCTCACTCAGAGTGGCCAGAAAAAGGGAGTCAATAGTAACAATCACACAAAACTAAAGACCTCCACATTTCTCCTTTCTCCGACGTTTTCCAGCACATCCCTAACCTATTAGTTCATCTTGCCAGCAGTCATTCTCCTTTTCTGTGATGTACAAGGCCAAGCACATTACCAGTGCTTAACAAGCCATAATAATGATTGATGATTACATATGGACAAGGCAAAGTTAAGATGAAGAACCACATTAAAACAGCATCAGAATTTCAAGGAACTTTATCTGATAAGTGCTTAGAAATAAGAAGAGTAAAGAATAGTAGGTACAAACACCACTAAGGAAACCCTTTTGCATCCATCAAGGAGAAAAAGAGATACACACAAAGAAAATTAATAAAAAATGGATAAGACCAAGCACTGTATAGCCCCCATAATCTCTCCTGCTATCGGGTTAGCTGCAAATCTGCATAGGCATAACGTATGTCAGAGCCTCTAACTACTCTTCCAAGCAAAACATTGTTCAGCCTTAAAATACTGTTTCTCATCTTAAGCCACTGCTTCTCAGAGGTTCCACTCCTTTCTATTCAGATTTCTGCATAAAGCAGCAGTGAAACTACCTTGTTCCCAGTGGTGTGTATGCTGCATGCAACACACCTATGACTCGCCCAGCACAACTCCAAACAAAAGAGAACCCATTTGAACTTAACTACTTGGGTGTTTACATTATAGCTTTCTGGCTGATAGGTTAATATTAAAAGATGACCCGTTTTGGTCAAGGACTTTTTTTAAAGCTACAAAGCAGCCAGTCTTACTATACTTCACATAATTGCAGGTCTTCTTATGTTAACAATTACTTGATATGAACTGAATTCCTAAAGATGAAAATCTGTTTTCAAGATGTTTTCTGTGTCAGTGAGTTTCATAGGCAAGAACTAGAGCTGTAGGTTTTTGGTGTTTGTAAAACAAACAGGTCTTGCAAAAGATCCGAGTTTCATTCTGTTGAGTCCTGTGTACGTGAAAGGACAATAGTCTCTGCAAAAGATGTAACACTCCATAACAGAACAATTTTCTCTTTTCTGTCCTGTCTTTTCACTCCTCAGTGTTTAACATGAGAGTTGTTTAAATCATAGCAGCATTGTCAAAAAGTCAAAGAGTTAAAGGTTTCATCATACCACTTACAGACTGCCAGATGCTACAAGCTTGTTATATCCAACTTTGATTAGCTGTAAAATGAATCTACAGAGAAATTACTGCTGTTAGCCCTGATAAATTTTCCTTTTTTGGGTTCAGGATTTGTATCTGTCATTTAGTTAAGCAGCAGCCAAGATTACTGGCAGAGTATTCTCTTCATCCCTGGCCCTTTAGTTTCTGGAAACTGCGGTGTAAACATATTACAACAGTGCAAGATCCCTACTGACTGGCCGCCACCATTAGGGGCATTGTATGGTACCATATTTATTCAACACGTCTGCAACCCCTTTCAGAAAATACAAACAACATAGCAGGGGAGGCTGAAAGAGGGTCTGCAGAAATCTCAAACTTCTCCCTGCATCACATGGCCAGACTCTCTTCAAAGCCTTTCTCTACAACCTTCTGCCTTGCTGTCACTCAGCATCATCATGATGAAGGTTGAGCAGCCCATCTTTCCCAGTTCTTCTCCTCCTTGGCGGTTGCCAGTATTAGTGCTGTCCCTGTTGTCCTTCCTTGGCCTCCCAGGCTGCTATGCATTTCCTACCCTTTATCACATTAAAATCACTCCCTTTTTCTCTCATCTTCGCCCTGTGAAGTTACTGCACTGATTGTCTCCCAATGAGTACAGTAGCTCCTCGATCTTCTAAATCCACTGAAGAAACCAGCAAATAATCCTCATCCTTACTGGTAGCTCAGGGGGTGCTTTGTGACCTCTGTTCAAGCTCCTTCCCACAGGGAGCACCACACCATTTTCTGCTTTTCTTACCCTCACACATTTAAGATCTCTGTATTTTCCTGCGAAGCTCTGCCTAAGGTTATCACCTGCATATTTCTGCGTGTTGACCTTCCTGAACCTCCCTGAATTGGAAACACTGCCAGATTCATGTGGGTTTTTTCCTCCCCGTTTATTCAATATACCAGCCAAGGCATACAAAGGAGAGGTGTATACCCAGATACAAAATGAGATTTTAAGGTCTTGAGGGAACACCAGATCATCAGTCTGATACCTTGTTTCATCACAGACTGTAAAGCAGCAGTCTTGCTATTCATACAGAAAATACATGCTTTAAAATATCTCCACAAATATCATCCAGACATCATTAAAGTCACATGAAAATGGAGAATTTGTCACTTCCTGTGCTGGATTGTTCCACCTTGACCACCTTGTCTGCCAGAGACCTGTGCCTTGCTTCCATTTCAATTTGCCATGATTTAAAGTTTCCAGCTATTAAGTTCTTGTAATAAGTTTTTTCACTTGATTAAGAAACCTTTAAAAAGTCCTTCTTCTCCCCATGAAATGATTTATAAACCATAATCAAATTCTTCATCATCTTCATATTAATAAAGCAAGCAAATTGATCTCCTCCACTCTACTATTACATCACATTTTTCTCGATCTTAGATTGAGTCTGTACCTTTCTTACCTCTAGTTTAGTACTCCTTTTAGAACACTGAGAACTAAATGCTCTTTTGATCCTCCCTGCATCGAAGTGAGGATTTTTCCTTGACTTTTCTGTCAAGGTCCAAGGTCTGTAGCCCATTTTACCAGGCTGAAATGCTGAGCAAGTCACAAGGAAAACCCAGCTGCAGGCACCACATCAAAAAGGGCTGTTTCTGTGTGATGGGAAGTTGGATTACTCTGCCCAAAGACTGTGCAGCCTTGTGCATGTAACTGGAAAAGCATTTAGTTAAAAAGCCATGTGGAAACTTTACCCTCTGAACCAATCATCTCCTTACATTTGTCATCCACAAATACTAGATTTATTTCCCATCTCTCTTTGATGGAGGAGTAGCCTAGCATTGGAGTCAGTGCCAGTCCCTGCCAACTCCCACTAGAAACATCCCTGGTTTGATGATTGTCCAACAAGAATAGCTTAGTTCTGGTCACTGATCAAAGGTGACACACTATCTTTCAGCGCCACGAATTCCAATCAGCATTAAGTCAAATGCCTTACAAAAGTTAGTATGCCATTACTGCACAGTTATCTTTATAAATTAAACTTGCAGCGTCAAAAGATGGAAGCACTTTCCATAAATCTACACTGACTGAAATTGGCTTAGTAGCACCTTGGGTTTTTAAACACAAATCTGTCACAAATTAAAAAAAATATTTTGATCTAAAATAATAGGCTTAATTAATTGGGTCAACCACTTGGGCTTTTTTTAATATTAGTCTATCAAGGACTTCCCTAGTATTTGAAGCTTTATTGAACAGGAGCCTCCAGTTTTTAGAAGTTTTAGAAATGCACAGCCTTTGTATGTGACTTCTTGCAACATTAATTTTAAAAAAACAGCACTGATCAACACTTGCACACAATACAAACCCAGGTCCTCTTGTACCCTTATCAAGCGCAACTGAAACAGTGACTGAAGATGTTGTAGGCTTTTTCTCCATAACTTTGTACTGTAGTGGTCCTTTCCCACCAAAGCAATCAGGGTAATTAAGCCTAGCTGGTCCAGCCCCATCATTATGTGATAGGAGAAGTGAAGCTGCGGGTAAAAAAAGACAACAAAGGCAGCTTTAAGAAGATAGGAGGAGGCCATGACAGATAGACAAAAGCACTGAGATGCAAGCATGAAAGCCTTGAAGGGAAGGATAAGAAGTCCAAGCTTGCTAGGCAAAGACATCAATGTATGAAATTCAGGGACTGGCACACAGTGACAACTGGCTCAGCACACTGGAAGGAGATGTTTTCAATATTCTGTAGGTGAACTCACACATACAGATACTTTTCCCAATACACATGGGCTTGGCAATTCCTCTCTTCTTCAGTTCTGCCCTTTCCAGAAGTTTGTCACACTGCCGTGCCAACAAAGTGTGCCAAAAGCATTGCTTGGCTGTGCTTTCACAATAAGCTCTCCTAGATGGAGGCAATCCAGACTTCCTTGGCTCCACAAACTCAGTGCATTATCACAGCAGAATCACATTCTCTCTGCAGAAGTCCATGATTTAGACGGTTTGATGATGCCATCAGCAAGCTTCTAGCCACCATTTCACATCTACCTGCCTGACATCTGCATCCCATCACACACGCAGACAGGAAAAACCTCAATCACTGAATCACAGACTGAAGAACCAAGAGCTGCATAACATAACGAAGTTTGCTTCTCTGCTAACCTTGGGTTTCTGTCCTTGTTGCTTGCAGTGAATTGCCCTACAGCCAACACAACTCAAGCCCAGCAATGCCATGACAGGCTCGTTTCATCCCAAGCAGGGTACACTTCCCAATTCCTCCAGTCACTTCTCCAGCAACTCTCTGGAGAGATAATTTTCCTTTAAGCATCCAAGATCCAATTATTAATTGTTTTAATACAGGTTATCCCTTGAACTGCACATAGTGCTCCATAGTGAACAGCACACAAGAGGAAAGCTGTCTTTCCTGGACTTCAGTGTAGTTGCCATTTCTTAGCTTTCCTCAGCCATCTTGTGCTTTTTTCCTAACCTCTGAGAGCGAGGGAAGACCCCTGTCATCTTTGTTTTCAGGAAGAGATTAGTGCTCTAGTTCAGTTTTCAGAGTTTTGGGGTCTGCCAGCTTTGAGAGCATGGGCTAATGACATGTAAATCTCTGAGGATATTTGAATGAAAATTATCATTCTTTAGCTTTTAAATAGGAACTGCTATCCCTTGAGAGCCGTTATCCCTCATTGGGTTAAGCATGTGGAGACAAGCTGCCTTGAAAATTTATTTTTGACAAGTGATGATAATGCTCCCTTCTAAAGCACTAAAATAAAACCTTCTCAAGGTATGTGGGTTCCAAAATTGTTCAAGACATAGGTGCACATAGACCTTATGATGAATTCACAGAAGACAATGACAGGACAACACCGGAGTCTCAGGACTCTGTCAGCAGAAGCACTGTGGTAGCACAGCTCCTCATGTTCAGCTACCACTGAAGGGTAAGTGCTTTGAGACACAAGCAGATGCCTGGAGATAGGATGGGAAAGACAGGAGAAATTCATCTTCTTTGCATCTGTTTGGTGCTAGTTACTAAGCTAAGTGCAGGAGCGGGGTGGACGAGCTCTCAAACATGAGCAGGCACAGCCCTGCAGTAGATGGACTGATGGCCTGATCTGACATGGCAGCTGAAAACGGGGAGTAATGAGAGCAGCACAATCCTACAGCAAACAGCCAAGGGAGAGGAGCAGATGCTACATCTCTTCTAGGGAAAGGTTCAGGAGCAGAAGCCCTTGTAAACACCATTCTCTTGCCACCCTGTGTGTTGTTCCTTTAAAAGGTGAGTTTAGATAAAGTAGTATATTAGGATCAAGCTAAAACTGTTCCCATATAAAACTGTATGATCCACAGTGCACAGACCACACAGCTACTGACCAGGGGGATAAGCCCCAAGCCTTCGGCTACCTCCTCCATGTATGAGTGTGGTTAAACATTGATACAGAACATTTTATTAACTACAAGGTTAATATAATCAGGAAAAAGGATCCCTTTGCTTTGCTCTGCTTCAGACAAATATGCAGACTCACAACAGGCAAAATGCATACCCTTGTCAAACAATTTGTCTTGCATGGGACCAGACCAGTTGCAGGCAGGGATTACAGCCTGGCTTGGTCTGCTGTGATCCAAGCTCTACTGGAAAGCCTTTGCAAACTCTTCCTACTGTGTGCAACAGGGAAATGGTATCGTGTAGTGCACTGGTTATTGACTTTCCAATGCCACACTCACAAACTTCTGTGAGCATCCCTGCTAATTCCACAGAGGCCAATGTGGTAAAAAAAGTCAAGGAAATAGCACCACCTCTCCTTGCAGAGGAAACTGATACAGAGCAACACACCTATTTGAACCCCAGTCTGTCACTCCAGAAGTATCAATGAAGCCAATTCTTCACCTGGAACACTTCCTTTGCAAGCCAAGGAATTTTTTACAGAACGATACATAATGCAGTTTACAGCATTTTGTGTGCCTGCATTCCAACAGCAAGGTCTGGTTGCTGCAATGAAACCAAGGATAGACATGGTTTTCTGCCTTTAAGCTTGAGTTCAGACTACGTCTCTTCGAAGACCTCAGGGATAGCAAGATTCCCAGTTCACCACAGCACCCACCTAACAGCAGGTACAGCACATGCACTGCCTGTACACCTAGGAGTCTTCAGGAGGAAGAAAGGACTCAAGCTATCTGTGAAGTCAGATAGCTCACTGGGCAGTTGTGACATATCATTTTTGATATTTATCAGCTTTGAAGAACATTGTTATTATACCAGAAGTCCCAGCAGAAGCTAAGGGACAGTGACTTCTAGCCTCCAGAAGAAGGTACTGAACACAAGCCTAAAAACCCCTCTACCTTCCCCTTTATTTAAATATTCTTAAAATTCTAAATGTATGGCTACTCCAAAGAATTACCCAGGGTTGAAGACCCCCTCCTCTGTAGGAAAGGTAGCAAGTATGGTGTAGGATAGAAGAGTTATTCCACAGCCTAAGCTACTGTGTGCCATAACACAAACGCCAAATTCACAAAAACCCATATTCTGTCAGTACAACTGTGTTGGGTTATCTCGTGATTTTCTGCACCAGAGCTGCTGTTTCTTAGTGGGAATGCAACGTGAAAGAGCAGACTGGAGCAAAACATGCAACCCACAATCGCTCAATTCATATAATTAAAAATTAAACAGCAGACATCTCCATGTGTCTGTGTGGGTATTCAGTTTTCAACAGAAACATCTGGTGCCTGACTAAGATATTTCATTCAGCAAAATCTCTTGGGTAAAAGTAGTTTCTAAAATATTTGGGTGCCTTGAAAAGCTCTGAAGACCTACCAAGGAAGAGTTTTGGAGACTGATGCATGGTGCCCACCAGCATGGCACCCCAACCTCCCCACATGTCTCACCACAGCCTGGATTAACTGTATCCTCTGCAGAAATACTGGCTGGGGAGAGTTGTTCTGGCAGTTTTGTGCCTGTAATGCCTCCTGGTTTATATTTAAAGGATAAAGGCATTTTATCCTTTGCCTGTATGGAAGGCACTTAAGAATATCGAAGAGCACAGGAGAATCACTGCTATTTACATTTTTTCCTTTTTTTAAACAAAGCCAGGCTTCAGCTGATTGTTTTGTTTACAGTAGAAGTAACAGAAGAGAGTTTTGCTCCTTACAGCCCATTAAACCTGTTTTTCTCGTACTCCTGTTCTCCTCCCCCTCTTCAAGCATTTAACAAGCCACAGGAATACAAATCAGAAAAAACCCCCAAAATCTCTCTGCTGATGAACTGCTTAGAAAAGGTTTCAACTCGGCTGGTATTAACAGTGCAAATTTCCGACCTATTTATATCATGGATAATTGGTGACTAGAAATATTTGCATTGCTAATTTCCCTCCATTAAGAACAAGCCCAGGATCCCAATAATATGACTTAATAGCTGCATTTAAGTTACTACCCCTTCCCCATCTTCCTTTTTTTTTTAATGAGTTTTTCCCCCCTCTCCACAGTTGAGTTCCTAAATAGTTTGTTCTTTCTTTGCTGCCATTACTACCAAGTTTGCTGTTATAACAACAAACTTGACTTTCTTCTACATAAGTGGAAAACAAAAGAGACAGAGAATGACTAGGAAAAGGTAATTAAGAATCTGTTACTCTCTCCGTTACCATTTCCTTACTATTAATTAAATAGGAATAGTAATAAATAAATCAGCACATTTTTTCCAACACATACAAAGCTGAGTTCTTGTGTTAGGCACTTCAATTTTAAATTTGATGCCCTAGAAATACAGGAGAGATTTGAACAGAATGATTAAACCAGGCTTTCATTTCCATTAATAAGGGCCAGTGCCACCCTTTAACTGTAGCTCCCTGAAGGCTACAGACGGCCACTCGTGGGTGATGGCCCTGCACCCAGAGGGCTCTAGGAGCTGATTAGGAGGCTGATACGGCAGAGTTTGAAGTCTTACAGAAACACAATCAGCCCAAGTGCCCCCAGGGAGAGGGAGAGCACAGAGCAAGTGCCTCTGACTTCAACCAGCAGCTCTGTTTCACATAAAGGGACACTGTCAGGTCCCTTTAGAATCACGTTAAAATAGATGAGACAGATTTGAGGGCTAAAAAGAAACTTTTCTTACGGTCCACTGAATCTGCATGCAAAGCTCATTGAAAACATTTGAGATACATACCAAATTAACTGTACCGGGCAACCAGAATTAATTGTGTCCTTGACAGCGTGGCAGCCGATAACATTTGTTATCCTGTGAAGTCACTCAACCCACAAACAAATCCCTTCCCTGCCATTTATGCCCACTGTGCTCCCATAAAGCATCCAGAACAGGTACCTACACCTATTAATAACCCTGTCCCCGCTGCCACATTACAGAGGAATGTGAGCTATCGTGGTTCGGTGACATTTAGCTGATCCCTCGTCCTGCAAATTCAGCTGACCAGTGCCACATTTCAGGAATGAGTTTTGCAGTGGTGAAAAGAATTATATACTGAATCAGACAGCAGCCCAGCAAGCACTGGCTGTGCTGATTTACTGGGGCTGGCGACTGCATTGAATGGCTTTGTAGCTGTGCCGTGACAGCCGAGTCTCATGCCATCCTGCTGGAAATAAAGGCTGCTGCCCCCCGCCGCAGCACAGAACAGTGGAGATGTAACACTTCTGAGCAGAGGTAATTCAATCCTTCCTGAAAAACAGAGCCCTTTTCAAAGAAGGCACCTGAATTACCAGCTAATCATCACAACTATGAAAGAGGAACAGACTCTTCCAACTCAGCCAGCCGGCAGCATAATCCAGAGCTCAGAGAGATAGGTGGCAAACATTTAACAGTAATGCCAAAATCCAGAAGGCTGGGAATTCTTTGAGAAAATCAAGAGGAATCCAAGCAGGTAATTCCAGCTGAGCTAAAGATTGTAGGATGACTGCCAGTCGAAAAACAAAACCTAGATAAAGTCACAAAGCCTGCAAGAAGAAACCAGTATGAGAGCAAGAACATAGATTTTTGTGTATGTGTCACTGCCAATACCACAATATTCCCCAACATATTTATGGAAATATTGTAATCTTCCAAGGATATCAGCTCTTTCTACACATCTTCTAAACCCAGAAATGACATTTTTTCTTTGCTACAGTCAATAGCAGGCCCCATGAAGCATCTGCATTTTCAAGAGGTGAATATATTTTTCGGGTTTAATATTGGTAAAAACTTGGCAGTATATGAATATAAAGATATATTATAATTTGAATTCTGAGTCCCCTGAACATAGAAATTACCCTGCCGAAAAGTGACTTGTGTGACCTCTAAGTCCTGCATTGATGTCAGGGTTCCCTTAACAGAAAAAAAAAAACCCTCAAAACTAGGAAGATACTTTTCAAAAGCATCTCACCAGAAAACACCCTCTTTGCAAAGCACCCAAGCAGTGGAGCCAGTAGGGCTGATGACAGTAGAGCCGCACTTGTCCTGGCGCCAGAGCTGCCAGGGACAGGGATCCACCCAGGGCAGGCACTGCTGTGGGAACAGGAAAACCATCAGGAGCAAGACACCATGACAGCAGAACACTACTGCTTGTGATAATCAAGTTGGCTCTACTCTCTCCCTGTCTGTCCCAGAAGAGCTGCTGTTTATTTCAGTGAGGCCCCGTGAGTAGCACTGGGGGAAGCAGAGACCATGAATACCAGCCTCTTAAAATTATTATAGATGGATTTGTTAGTAATACATAACATATAGCTGAGCCCTTCTAAGTGATATAATGCCAAACATAGAGAAGATTTTGTCCTGATAAAGTCAGACATCTTGAGTACGTAATAAATATGATATTCCCCCTCTGTCTAATGTAGGTTATGTGAAGCTGCTAAGACTGCAATTTTTAGGCTATCACTGTCCTTAAATTATTAAGCAATATAGCATTAGAAACCTAGACTGAAGGCTGTGCATTGTAGTTTTGTTTTATTTTTTTTCCATGCAGGCTTGAATACAAGATGTGACTTTGGAGAAGGTATTGTGGTGCTAGCATCTATCAGGAGGATGCTTGGAGACTGACACTGTGTCAGGTGTCACTGCTGCTTACATTTATATCTCCCTTCCTTTTCAGTGCTTGGGTGGTGAAGAGAAGCACTTTGTAACCCACACTGTAAGAAAGCAAAAATTCTCTGTCTTGGCAATGTGTTGTATTAACTGTTTACATGTTTTAGCTGGTTTGACGCCAGCTTGGTAAACATGTCAAGATATTTTAGTCACCTAAGATCGGATTTGTAGTGTGGTTCTACTTTATTTAAAGCCTGAACCGGAGATCTCTACAGTATCAGTATCTTTCCTATGAGAATAAGGAAAACAGTATCTAAGAATGCCTCAGCACACCCAATGCCACTTCCCCATCTGATTCAGCAGCCCCAGGAGGCAGAATATGTAGTTCACATGCATTTCTATCCAAAGACTTGCAGAAATCCAGATGTTGCTAGTGCTTGTGTGCAGCAGTGAAGTCTAGTCCTTGGTTATTTCCTCATCTTTTTGCTCTCTGAATGCAATGGGCTCTGGAAGAAGTCTCATTTCATATCTCATTCCTAATCCCAAAGACTCCTGGGCATCCCATTCCTCCTCCTACTCTGCAACTGAATAATGCTCTCCTCCAGCAGGTTCTTCTGTCCAGAGAAGAACTTTCCAAATGATGACAGTGATTTCAGGGCAACTTCATGTTCCAGGAGATGTGGCTGTCTTTCCTGTACACATAAACCTACCAAGCAGAGACTGTAAAACTCAGGTGCTTAATCCATACTGAGCCTCTTCATTTTTTCCTAATGAAAATGTAGTATTAGCTGCTTTTAACGAAACAAATGAGTCCTATTGCTATCACTGTGTATTATTCAGCCTCCAAGACAGAGATATAGAGTAACCTAGTTAAGTCTGTTCACAAAGAGACAGCATTAATCTGGGAATTACCTCTTTCTCCAAAGGAAAAGAAAATGAAGTAAAGCTGCAGCAAAAGAAAATGTGGGAGTGCTGAGGTTTTCTTTATACATCTGTGGAGTAATGGTGTGTTTGTCTCAAAAGCCTCTTGTGGACATGCTATTTTATACACATTTTGAAACCATGAGATGCTGTAGAACAACCTGACACTACTCCAGAAAGATGGTAGCTTCATTTTCCTTTTATTGTTTTTACCATGCTTTGAATTCCAAGCAGTCTTTGTTACACAGTGTGTTTTAAAGCCTAATTTAACCATTAAAGGCAGAATTGTGGTGGTTGTGTGTGGGGGTGGGCAGGCTTTTGTAGTAGCTGGCCTTTTCTTGAAAGGAGCTATGGGCCACTTTTCTCTGGGGTCATTCTGAGACACCTGTAACTGAGGGAGACTGCACACACAGCCTTTCAGATGTTTAGCTTGTACGGCCTGTACTTTCAATCACGCTTTAGGAGCTAGCCGAGAAACTTCACGATTTCTCATGCTGGCTTGCTGCTTATAGGAAGCAGTAAACACACACTCATCTGATGCATGGTCAGAAATGAGCTAGAAATCCTCTGGGAAGAAAAGGGGAGAAATCTAGAGACTTTGCAACATTTATTTTGGGAACAGCTGTCTGCAGAGATGTCACTGCTGAAGTATATGGTACCCTGTGCCAAAGACTGGCAATAACAGGGCTACTTGTTTTCAAGGGGCTTCTCCATCAAAACATGATGAGCCCCATGAGTCCTCTTCTCACTACAGCCATATACCACAAAGACAAAATACACAGTGGTGCCCGTGTTTGCGAGCACACATTTGCCTATGTAAGCTGCTCCTGGTAAAGAGAAAACTGGATTGGAGGCTAAACATCAAAACACACAAGGGGAGAAAAAAGAAAAGGGATCATTCCCACCCACAGCTCTCAAAATTCTGCTTCCCTGTAGGCCACAGAGGAAAGGAAGTGCGTATGCAGAGAGGCGAGTGGTGCGCAAAGCCCTCGAGGCACCCGTTTATCTGAGCTGCTTCTAAACCTTACTAAATAAGCCTATTAGTTTCTGAAACCTGGCAAATGAGGGAACAGGGCCCAGAAGTATGAACTGAGACAGACTGTACTGTTTCAAGTGCATTTATATGCAGTACCAACTTCTCTGTTGACTGCCCAAAGGTCATCTGACAAACAGTGGTGAGTTTTTTACACCATGTCAATTTTTGATCCAACACCACTTGCATACCAGATGGTTTAAAAATATGTATTCGCTGCCACTGTTTCTGCTCTGCTCAGCAGTGCCTGCCAATGTCTCGAGTTTATGATGTCTGTAGCAAATGTTTTAGTGTTGACATCTTCTGCAATGTGAGTGAAGATAAATTGCATTAAACGCTAAAACATTACTTACAGATGGAAAATAGACTGACTTCCCAGACATTTGCAAGCAGGGCATCTCCAGTTACACTGTGGCAGAGGCTGCAGCAGAGACAACCCAGTTTAACAAGCAAAAATCAATTGGCATTAACCTGGGAAAAAAAGCCACCTTTACTCTCAGTCCCGCTTTGGGTAGTACTGCTCTACCAACACAGGGCACTGCAGAAAGACTACTCTTTTTGTGTACACAAACAGTGCTGCACAGGAGCAGCGCTGTATTGTGTCAGGATATTCAGCTGTAACACACTCTGCATCCTGGTGATACTGGAAAGCCACCCCATGCTTATCCCTACATTTGTGAGAAAACTTAAGAAAAATACTGATAAATATTTTCTCCTGTCCCAGTTTTAAGCCTAGCTATTTAGCGTGGAGCACAGAACGGGAACTCCACATCCTGTTACTTCCACTGCATTCCCTATTCCCCTTCCCCATTCCCTTCCGTACAGAGGTTCATGATACAAATGTAATTGCTCTAATTTTTTCCACATCCTTTTGGGAGAGAGAATATATCTTCTTTTAAAGGGCATTAGTAACCCTCTGGCAATTCTATTTATCTCTACCGCACCGTGAATCTGAAAGAATCAGCCAGGCTCGCTCTTCCTTTCACCTGCTGCCACGGCGGAGCCCACGGAGCACCTCTGGAGAGGGTGGGAGCCGCACGTGTACCTCACACACACAGTCGCAGCACAGAGGAGGCCAACACACAACAACACATGACAGTTTCATAAATAATGAGGGACAGTTACTCTGTAATAATGAGGAATTAAAAACATACATATTTTATTTTTAGAACTGCCAGCAAGAGATGTGTTTGTTTATTTGACAAAGGTAAAAGATTTCTGATACTCCTGGGGCAGCTGAGTAGGGAAGGAGTTAAAGCCGGGGTTTCAAATGTAAAACAAACAAGGCTAAGCCTCTCTGTTTTCTCCAAGGTCTCCCTCCTTCCTTGCCCTCTGCAGAGGCTATAAATAGATTGCAGAAGAATGAAGCATGGGTGGGACCAAACTAACCAGTCCCTTCTATTCTCCCTAGGGAAGGGAGAAAAAATAAGAATACCATTTGACTCAATTATTCTAGATTATGAAGAAATTAACACCCCATGAAAAATCTAGAAGTGCTACTCCTAATTACAACAGGCAACCTTCTGATTTATCATCCTACTGAATATTTGTCTTTGAATTCTCCTTTCCTTCCTTTGCATAATTTTTGTGCATAGAACACATTTACTGAATCTTACAGTCACATTTCTTATAACCCACAGATTGCCTGTAAGGAGGAGAGGTGTGCATAGACAGGGACTGTAGGTGGACAGCATCATCTTTCCCCTGCTCTGCTTTGTTACTTTTGAAAAAAAACCCTACCCCACTATCCTACCCCTAAATAAACCTGAAGTTTAAGAAAAATGCATTTTGCCCATCACCCCAAAGCTGAAATGCCATTTCTCCAGCAGTCTTGTGGAGCAACGCATTTAAAGGCAAAAGATTCAATGGAAATGCTTAACGTACAACCTTGTATGCATCAAGGTAATCAGTCCTGACTTACCTTCCCAAGCTACTTTACAGCATCAGGAATTAACAGAAAAATTCAAGAAATTAAGTATTATTTGTTTATATTTTTGTTTATACTTGAACTCAAAAGTGAACTAACTGTTGCCTACTCCCTGAAATCTCTTTAAGTGAAAGCTACTCTTAATAACTGGTGAAGAGAGCACAGGCACAAATTCTAACTTTCTTGACTAAACTGCTGGGATGGACTAGCTCCATCTCTCTGAAACCAGGGCATGCCGATCTGCAGCTTCCTCAGAGTGGGACGCATGAGAAAAAGATACCAGTAAACACCGTTCAGTACTTAAAGCTCAGGCTTCAGGTAGAGCAACTGGAGATATCCCCACAATTAATATTAAGGAAATACTTCTAATTAGCACCAATTACAATCATAACGAGTGTCAGAGTTTCTGAGAGGATTTTAACCTACTGAATTCAAAAAGCGGTTTAAAACAGAGGATGAGCGGAGGTTTCCTTTTTCTTATACTCTTAGACAAGGACCCTGCAGTTTGCATTCCCTGAGCACTGTCAGGTAGTTCAAGCCATTCCGCTCTGCCAGAAGGTCTATCTTTGTGGTTTGCAGGCATGCCTTCCTTGGGAGGAAAAATCAAAGTGCTCCAGGTAGTCATCACCTGCATAAGCACTCTTCACCTGCAGCTCTGGATATGTAAAGCGCTGCCTTACACCTCATACACATAAAGAATACCTAAATGCTAACTTATCCTAAATTTCTTTCTTTTGGAAAAAAAAGTTCCATTCTTACACTCTCAGGCTTCCTTTTTTTAGTATTTGGCTTTTTTAAAGCCAGTCACTTCCCTTTAATGTCTGCAGGGAAGAGCAGGCATGAGCACCTAATTACAAAAAGGCAGAAGATTCATTACACATGCAGAGAGGAATTTGCATCACCCCTTCCTGGCAGATGTCTGTGCCCTGGGAGGCTGCACGCACCACCCAGTTTGCAGCAGTTCTTGTCACAGACCAACTGAAGCTGGCCCTGGCCTGAGCAGGGGGCTGGGCTTGGTCACCTACAAAGGTCTTTTCTAACCTCTTTCCTCCTGTCCCCTTGTCCCAGGTTTATGACAAAAAGCTAAAAAGGAAAGCAGACCTGATACTCTCCTCCCAGAAAAGGATATGTATGGCAGCAAAACTCCTCTTATGGGATCCAGATAAGCTGCCATCCACAGCCTGTCCCGTTAGAACACGGAACCCTCATCACAGAGGTAAAAGCAACCAGGTTAACCATCTACTGCAAAGCCTTATTTGACTCTCCAAGCTGAGTTTGCATCAGGTTTTCACTGTCCGGTCTCTGTGGGACTTAAGGAGAAGTTAAACAATGCTGGGTTTACGTGAAGCATGAGTACTGTGCACATAATGTTTTTATAGTGCTTTGATAATAACTTGCTAACTACAGAGGAGGCTGTATAAAATGAAGGCTACAAAAGCATTTCTTCATGAAAGTTCGATTTTTATAAGCACTCCAATTAAGAAGAGTTCATTTTTGTTCAGCCACATCACACTTGACCCATGACATCTCTCAAAGATGAAATTCAAACCAATGGGCATAAACTTGACTTTTCTGCCCACAGGGAACTGTGCACACATGCACTGACATGTGCAGGCTGCTGGGAAGCTTGGCCACTGCACACGTTTTGCATTTCAGTCTCTTGTCTGCTTGTTAGAACCAGACAGGAAAAGTGATGGGCACCCATGCAAACAGCCCAACAGACATTACTGCCACAGGCCTGTTTGTGCAGAGCCACATGCACAATTCATTTTGTTCAGAGGTGCTGTGAGGGAGTGAGCCAACATCACAGATAAGATGGGCAATATGAAAAAGAGGAGAAGTATTATTTTTAAGGTAATATGAATCCCAGTTTCTTCCTCCAGTTCCTTTTTATCATGGTTGTCATGTTTTTCCCACAGGCCACTGTCACAAAGAATACAATATACTCTCAGAATAAAAGCCCTGAAGGTATGTGGAGAGGATAAAGCACACCTGGTCCTATCTACCCAATGACAGAAAAAATCAGGGAGGCCCAGAAAAGGTGGGATTCCTGTTTCTCACATGTGACACTCCCAGTTTCACTCTATCCCCAGAACATCTACTTTCTCACCCTAGGGCTCTCAACTTCCAAACTGGCTGTTCAAGGCAGCAAGGGAGAAAGCCGCAAAAGCCAAAATCCCCATGTAATGTAAGCCAGTACTGGTCTGCCCAGCAAAGGACACCATGTAGGAGTATGCAGTGCTCAGTGGGAGACAGCAGCCTTTTAATTCAGTAACTTCTCTGTCTGGTTGTGGCAGGCTTCTCCTCTGCTTTTGTTCCCAGCCTAGAAACAATTTCCTGTAAGACTCACATTCACTGCTCCCAGCCTTGTTTTAAGAAAGAGCAGGGCCTGGTCTTGCCAAAAACACCTGTAGGATGGGAGCAATGAGACTGTGCATCACAACTCACAGGACTGCCATGCTTGGAGAGGACTGAGAGGACTGTAAGAGTGTCACCATCTAGAGCAAGCAGCAGCATCTCCACCTCACCTACGGAGCACAATGGGGCCTGAAAGAAAGGCTGAGTGACCAAACTTTGATTACAGAGCTCAGTAACACAAGTGCTGCTGGGTCTATAGCCAAATGCAAAGACACTTTCCTGGGCCAGGGACCAAGGAAAACAAGCACACAGAAGGCTCTGAAGAGTCTCAGCTTTGGTCCTTCTACCCACCTCTGCAGCTTCAGCTTATGAGAGACACATTAAGCAATTTTGATTTCTGGAAATCCTTTCTGCTGGTACGTAATTAGGTAGTTTTGAGAATCTTCAGGATGCAGAACCATGCAATCAGAAAGGAAGTGAAGCACAAGAAGGAGGTTGGCGTGAGATGCTTGAGGGAGAACAGAAAGATTATGAGACAAGAAGTAGTAAAGAGACTAGTTTCAAAGCATCACTTCCATATAATGTGAAAGTCATCCCAGGAGATACCAGTATAAGAATAACATAACATTCACTCTTAAAACATTTAGATTTTGAAAGAATAGAATTTTTTAAAAGAAGTTATCAAGATGTTAGACACCTTCACACAGACTTTTCTTGCTTATACTTCAGAGAGACTAGCAGTTTGGGATCTTGTACAGAAGGCATTTCACTGTGTCAGAAGTCCAAGTACATCCTGCCCAGTTTCCAAGATCTCTAATGATGACTGCTTGCACAGGCAGCTGCTCCCTGGATAGAAGTGGCTAATTCACTGTGTAGCCACTGACCTGAGCTTAAAGCAGCACAACGAAGTGTGTCCATAAAGCATCTGCTCCAAAGTGTGAGTGTTTGTTGTGTGTCAATATCAGAGATCTCTTTTTTAATCAGGAAGCTCCACGAGGCCAATTTAACTGCAGAGCAAATACAACAGCTGAGTATTTTTCTTTGCCTGTATGGCCTCCAACTTGCTGTTAGCCAGGAATAACCAGCCCTAACTTGTCTGTTCTTTTTATCTCTCTGGGAAACCAGAACATTTAGCAGGAATCTTCACTCTCATTTACAGGTAGGAAGCCCTGGTACAAAAATTAAGGAACACAAAAGCAGGCAAAAGGAGGCAGAATAGTAAAAGCACTGCCAAAAAACCCCTTCAATCCCTTGCCATCTAATGGCTGAAGTTAGTATCATAGCCTTAAACACCTGCAGTTCCTTCTGATGACAAATACTTCCTAGCTCTTGGTCTTTGACTGAAAATATAACATGAATAGAAGAGGTTGTAGACTTCTGTATAATGATGTTTTAAGCTCACTCTTCAGGTAAACAGCCTCCAAAACAGTAGCCAATGTATTTCTCTCACTTAGAGCCCTTAATAACCTCACTTAGAACACATTGAAAAAAGCTAAAACTACTCATTTCATTACCTACTGCTCTCCAGATTAATCTCCATTCTGTGCTGCACAATGACAGGGTCACCATAGGGTTTCCATGCCACTGGGGCTGTGTAAGGAAATATGCGGCCTGTACAAACAAAAGTAGGGGAATTCTTTATTCTCATTCTTCCTAACCTGTGGTTTAATTCCCTTTCTTTTGTACAACGAAAACCAGTCTTTTCTCAGAACATAAATGATCAGTGCCAGCTTTCCCATAGGAAAAGTATTACAACTGTGTACAGCTTCTGCCAAAATTAAAAACCTCTCCTAGAAGGATCTTGAGTTTAAAAGTAAGCTCTAAGTTCTCTAAAATAGTCACACACAGTCTAAAAACAAGCAGGTGCCTCATGAAATGAATCTAAAGATTTAGAGTCCAAATCTGGTGCCTTTCAGATGAAAGGATTCCTAAGGCAGGAGCTCATAAAGTGATTTTTGTTAAGGTTTCATCTAAGTATCCAAAGATTGTGTCAAAGACAAAGGAACGCAATTGCACCTCTTATACCTCAAACAGCCCCCACTGCTACCATCTATTCCATGAACCTACCACACCTTCAAGCAAGCACTTACGAGGAAGCCAACACCACTCATGAGGGATTTATTCAGAGCCCTGAGTGGAGAATTCAGGCTGGCTCTGGGTACAGCACAGCTCAACAGCCTGGGGACACCACAGGAGCACAGCTTTTCTCTGCTGGGTCCTGTCTGGGCTGGGCATGCATTCCTGGTGCCAAAGGGATTATTCTGTACAGGCATGTCCCAGAGGCAAGTCTTCTCCTTGGCCTCAAATTAAGTGAGCAGGGTAACATATAAACCCATGATCCCAACATGCACACCTCCATCTCCTCCACGGCATGCTGCTCAAGACAGAATTTGAACATGAAGACACCAGCTGAGCTCAGTGTGGTACTGCTCACCTCTCTCCTGTATCTATGCATGCACTGCTCCAACTGAATGAGCAGTGCTCGTGGTCTACCCATCCCCTGCTCTGGGGACCAGAGGATGAGAATATGCCTCATCTCCCCTGGGGTGTTGGGTTCCTCCAGAACTCCCGTTCTTCAGGGGAAGGCAGATCTCCTTGCCCAGAGCATGGGATGAGGCCCCCTCCTGCCTCCAACAGGAACGGAGGGGAGCAAATCCAACTTCCATTCCTGCTCTGGGAAGTGAAACACAGCTGCACATCAGCCTGCCCCAGGCTGGGCCCATGAAAAGCACATAGCACTGAGGCTCCTGGGCAACTCCTGCTACCCCCAGCCTGCCAAAAAATGAGCACTGGAAATGCTAATGGCTTAACAGCCCGAGGATGACAGTGAGCTGCCCAAAAGGCACTGAAATACAATAGAGGGACCAGACATGCCATTTTTTTTCCTCTTCTCATTCAAATTTATTGCAGCTAGAACTGAATAAAACAACTGAGATCCAGCAATAGAGATAGCATCTGAGATTTCTTGCTGTCTCTGTCAACAACTTGCAGACATTTGAAAGCACAGCCATAATCCCCCTTTCACTGCAGCAGAGAATGAGAGTGAAACACACAGCCATCATTTTCACTAGGAGATCAGATCTGTTCCATCCCAAATCCTCCCTAACCAACAGAGCAATGCCAGGCAAAACCTTGAGAGCTCACTGAGCCCATCAGTCCTGTGCTGAGGAACTGATGATATTTCCCGGGACCATCCTTCTGCTTAAAATACCAGGCTGATCTGTGATAAAGCTGTGTTAATACATAGTTAATGTACAATGGCTGGTGGAACTCAGTCCTTCCCAGAATACCTGGCTCAGAGCAACTCTAGTTTGCAAATGAACCAAGTTAATTGGTTAATTCCTAGCAAATTTATAAAATTCCCCCACACTCTCCATGTTAGCCTCTAGACTGACATACATATAGGTACTGTCAGGTGCAGGTAGAACCTGGATCTATAACCCCCTATATCCTATCCATCTCCTGCCTTCCTGCAAAGAAACCCCTCACCTGCACCGCCCTGAGGCAGCCCAGATCTCTCTTGGCACAGACCATGCCGTTCCCTTGAAAACATACAGGCAGCTTGAGCTGTGTGCCCCACCACACAACCACACCTAACCACCATGGCAAGCCCTGCGTTGCTCCTCATGGCTTCTCCTTGCTCAGCCTGGAATTAGCCTCCCCATCACCACAACAGCCAGGATGGAACACACGGAGATGCACGTAGGTCGTGTAGTTTAATGCTTTGTTTCTAGAGGGAACTTGCCATTGCCAGCTTCTTCTCATCAGCAGCTTCTTTTCTGCACCACTGGGTGGGATTAAAGATATTACTTCATCATCCAACACCATGAGGTACCACACTTTCCTGTGAAACTGCAAACCACTTATGGATAAGTCTCCGGGAAAACAAAAGTAGCAATCAAAAGAAGGTGATGGGCAAGCAGCACCAGCACGGTACAGAGGCAGCTTCTAGACAGGTTTGCATGCATGTTCTCACATTCCTGCTCCAAAGGGAAGGGTTACGACAACCCTACTCATTGCAGAGAAACTGCCTTCAAGGGGAAATGAAAATACATCAACAGAGACCTGTTCAAGCACACACCTACTGTGGAAAGACTGTCCTGCCCTGGCCTCTGGTAAAAATATTGCATCTGCTCAGAATCTCACCTATTACAGAAGGAAGGCATGGATGTTTTCACTTCAGTATTTCTACACTTATCACCACTGGGAGAGAAAAGAGACGGAGGACTCAAAAACATTTCAAGTGTGAGGTAGCTATGTTATGATTTTCCAGGGCAGCAGCTAGGTGTCTGAAAAGGCACATCTCCATAAGGCAATCAGTGACCCAACGATCATCATGCCTTCTGAATATGTTGTAGCATTTACAGCTCTGTAGAGGTTAAAATCAGAGGATGTCAGCTTCCATAGACTGTAACAAAATATGATAAAAAACACTTCCATAGGCTTCCTTCAGAAATAGAAGAACTCTCATTCTTAGGTCCCTCTTATTTATTTTCACTGTCAAACCAAGCACATGCTGAGAGGTAAGAATTGCCCCAATCTCTTGCTACATAACCCAGGGGAGTTTCCTCTCATCACCCACTAACTCTTCCCCATGATCCCTGCTATTCGTGCACTGAAAACAACTAACAGGAAGCCTCATCTGAGAATTCTTGCCTTTTTCACTCCTGCAGAAAAAGCTAGCATAAAGCAAACTAGTCCAGCACCTTTTCCCTACAGCATATAAATATTCAACACCCACTGACAGCCCTGGATAATGTTAAAATCACTCACATTCTCACAGTGCAAGCATCTGTTCTTCCCTAATGTAAATCTGATTTGAAAAAATTTGGTGCTCATGAAAGAGACCAGAAATGGAAGGCCTGAATCCTTCTCTCATTGTGTCTGCCGGAACACCTCTGGCTTTTCCCTTGTGCTTTCTGAAATTAAGTAAGCAATACCAAGATTTTTCAAGCATTTATGTTTCAGTATCAAAGTTGGAGGTGAATCTCCAGGTGGAGTAGAGGGGTGTCTGCAGCCCTTCAGTTCAGTCCTTTATTCCAAAAGGAGTTCCTGTAAGGAATGGCTCTGAAATTCCTTTGCAAGGGGGTATCTCCTTTGTAGGTATACAAAATACTGAACAAAACTACAAACCAAAGTCATGGCCCAAGTACTGGTAATACTATAAAAAGAACAGCCACCAGGGAACAGAGTTCACTGCATCATCATGGCCCCAAGAATACCTAAGGAACTACCACCAGTATCCCAAGGCCACCTAAAGGCATAAATACTGGAACATGCCTTTTTGGAAAATAATCAATCTCAGAATGCCATGCATCGATTATTACAAATATTGTATTTCTTTCTTTATTAATACATGCAAAGCAATCAGATTAGAGCTACAGGAGGTAATCAAAAACCTGCTAAGAGATAAGGGCCTTTTTCTATGTTGTGCTATGCATGTTTAGTTCCTATTTTAAAAGGAGACCTTGAGTCTGCTTTTTCAGTGCTTGGGGTGAATGTCAACTACAGAATTTTCAAGGCAGGGAGAACTGCAATCCTGCAAAGGAAATATCATGATCCCTTAAATAATGCGGACGCCTGACATGATGAGCCTCATTGCCAGGCTAAAGGTGGGCCCAGAAGAATCCCACAGAAAAGGATAGCATGAAGACTGAAATCAAAGGTCAAAGAATACGCCACCAGTTTTGCTATAACCAGGCAGCTGAAAAGATGCAAGGAAAGCTAAGTTTGCAGGGGTGGAGGAGGATCTTTTTGATGAGGGCTTCACATTCATTTTTTCCATCTGTGTTATCCAGTCTAATAAAAATGTTATCTCTTCCTACAGATGTTGTGTCTGAAAAGCCTCTCTGTGAAAGGGAGTTACATGCTTAACACAACACATGATGCTGCAACCTGGTCTCTATGGAAAAACCATAGGAGATGGCTCTGGGCTGCACCCAGACACTGGCTAGGAGCAGACACACTGCACTGCCTCCTCCGTGTTTGGTACCCCTCCCAGAAAGATACTGCTAACACTCTCACCAGGGCTGTGGGACTGGTTTAAGCATGGAGAAACAGAGCACTTTATAGAGAGAAGTTCCAGGGTCTCAATCTGTTCACCTCATCAAAGAGAAGACTGAAAGGTAACCAGATCAAAGTGACTAAATGCCATGACAGAAAGAGAAATGTGATTAAACTCTAGAGAAACGTATTAGATAAAAGGCTGAAAGGCCGAACTTTTAACAGGTTCATTAACAATTCAAGCAATATCCCATAAATTGCAGAGGACTGTGCATTTGCAGACAACTGTCAAGTTATGATGAGATGCTTTTCTAGAATTTTTTTTCAAGTTCAAACAGGAATAAATCCAGAGAAAGCATGCATGAGAAATCATAGCTTTCTGGCTTTTATAATCTCCAAATGCAGCAGTGCAGCAGTACTGTATTTCAGGACAGCAAAGCCAAGTCAGTTCAGAAAGGAGAACAGAATAACTTACTAATATCAACAAGAATATGTGCATAAGCAGGACTTCCCTCGCATTGAAGAACATCCAGCCAAAGGGCTTAAAGTGACAAGCACAGAATATTAGAAGGAAGAAACCTACTACTTAATAACATTTAGGTAAAGTAAGATGCTTATTTAGGAAGAAAGCTGACATATCTGAAGCAAGAGGTAGCCAATGGAACTTTCATACAGACCAAGTGAAACACGAGGGGATTAAGAGGTTATAGTGTATTAGTTTTGTTCTGAGGTAAAAAACCAAGCTCATTATTCTGACAGGCAGATGCCACAAGCTCCTGCTGCAGGCCATGACAGGAGGGACTGAACCCAGGTGGAGAGTGGGTACAGCATGGAGCCATTGCTTTGTAGACTGTGATACTGGGATGCACATTTTAAATGGTTTTTATTTAGTACTGCAAGCATTTCCCAGTTTGATTTGTGAATCAATAAATCTGAAAAATACTAAGTACCCATATTCGGCCATAGAAAACGTTTAGGCTGATCCTGAAAGAAAAATCCAGGCATTGAGCCCTGTTTGCTTTAACACCTACCAGAAAAGTTGCTTACCAAGCAGGCCCTAGGGAACAGACTGAACTCCACAGACAAACATCCTAGGAGACCCAAGACTGACGGTATTCCCCACTCTCCTCTCATGAGATTTGCAGACCAGATGTTTGGCAATGGTATTTCTGCCTGTATCCTCTACCTGTTCTGAAAATAACTGTGTCTTTTTCAATTACCTGGGAGTTGATCTGTTGCTTTAAAAGAAGCAGCTGCCCCATAAGTCTGTCTTTTTCACTGTTCTGCGAACATATGCAAGATGTTTTATGATAGCAAACAGCAGGAGTGTTGAGGAGTCTCACCAGCTCTAATTAAAACAGGTTCATCCTACAGTTTTACCCATGTAGAACTGAGCTTGCTTATTTGTATAAATGCAAGGCTTAGCTTGCAAATACCAAAATACAGGTGTCAATATATGACAACTGTAAGCTGCTGAGAAGGGAGTTTTCTGCTAATCCTTTCGAGCAGATGTGTTGCAGCAGATCAAAGAATACAAGCTCCTACAGGCTGGACTGGCACATATCCTGGGGACATAGCAAGGAAAGGCTCATTGCTTCCCTTAGCAGGGACAACACCATTAGGATAAGCATGGTAACAGGCACACTTGGTCTCTATCACCACCAGTCCAAGTAAGTGACTTGGGGGACAATAGGATAGGGCTCAGAAAAACACAGCCAGCGTCCCACAGGACTCTGCATTTTTTCAAGGGAGCAGAAGCTACCTTGAGTGTTATGAAAGATGCTTCTGTGTGCAGGGCAAAGGAAGGAGACAAATTCAGTCAGGCAATGGACAACCCCTCCCTTGTTACTTAGTGCAGGGAAGCAAGCAACAACGTCTCTTCACATAAGCCCCAAAGGTACATGGATGAGACAGCTCTGCAGGGAAACGGCAAGGATTATAATCACAATTTCACTTTGTTGCTACAGGTGAACAAATATTGCTCTGGTAGGAGTCCAGTGGCACTGCTGCCTGTAACTAAGCCTGCAGCACATAGGCTGCTTCAGCCAACAGCTGTGTTGTCAGCACAAATAATTACCAAAGAGGGACCACCAAGCAAACAAGCCTTTCAAATGAACCACTCACTTCCCGTGTTTGTCAGAAAAAAAGTGTTCCAACAGTGTGATCTCTAAGCAATACCAAAGGCATCTTCAGGACAGGTACTCCATCTGGAACTCAGCTGCCAAGAGAGCTCAGGATAAGGAGTATCTCCCATACAAAACAAGAAGCACCAGAGGTGAGTCCTAATACCAGCCTGTGCGCTGTGCAATGCCTCAAAGATTTGAGCCTTCTTTATAATATTAGAGATAGGGAAGGTGCTTATCTTTCTTCACATTAACATGCTAGTTTTAAGTGCATTTTAAGCAACCTCTCCCTGGAGTCTCTTGAAGGTTCAAAGGATGGCAGTGGACAACTTCTAAATTCATGGTCAGGAGTCTCAAAGCTTGCCTTTAAATTTCTATAGCAGGAAGCTTGGATGTTTTGGAATGGAGGGCTGAGTCCTGACTGGCTTTCTGCAAAGGACAGATTCTGCAACTACAGCAATGCACTTTCCTTTCATTCCACACTAAAAACAAAGCCCAGATGAATGTGCTGGCCGTGAGGAAACAGAACGGACAATGTGTATTCCAGTTCAGCTTCTTCAGGTTCATGTGTAGTTCAATGACTGCTGTGCTGAAATACTCAATTTTCCAGGGATTTCTCCATCTACTACAAAAATATTTAAGGGGTTTTTTCCTCTTCCACAGTCAATACAATCTTTGTGATCTAAGACCTCTAAATCTTTCTTAAGCCAATACACTCTCACAATAGCTTAGCAGTCTCCAACATTTGCCCAGAAATATTTAGACTCAACCTTTTTCTTTGTTGTTTGTTTTGTTGTTTTTGTTTTGTTGGTTTTTTGTTTTTTGTTTTTTTTTTTAATTATTACCCCTTGAGAGGTACTATAGAGAGAGTTTAGGAAATGCAAGCAAATGAGACTTGAGTATGGGGTAGCCAAAATGACACCTGAACTACAGTTGGGAAAGTCTGACAGTGAGGCGGAGATGTATGAAAACATCCACATTCCTACTCACTGTGCTCAGACTGCACAAGGGGCTTGGTAGTGTAAGACAGGCTGCCTTGGCTGTGCTAACCAGCCATGGGAATGCACCATTTGCACAACAGGATAGCAAAACTTCTGGAATAAGATAAAAATCTCCAGAAAATGATGAGAGTCGTCCTTGGAGAAAAGGTAAAGAGTTAGTACAAGCTTTGTTCTGCTCTGAGCAAGCATTTCTACACAGATGTGCTACTCCAGAATGACAGCCTGTGCTGTTGGACCTCTTACCAACAGTTTGCATGGGGCTTTATGGAGTTAAAACATGAAACATTCCTTCTCCTCAGGGTGCTTGGAGCCCAAAGAACACATCATGTAGATAAATTAAAACCAGGACTCGGGAAAATCAGAGATATGAGATAATACATTAATTTTATATGGCCAGTTATTCCTCAGCATTGCCCTCTCAGTAAAGCCAGTGAAACCAATCTTTGTGGTAACAGAGACTAAACCTCCTGTTTTGCAGAAGGATGGCATGCATGGGCTATGAATGGCTCCTCTAGCCTTGGGACAGCATATCCTGAAGGACCTCACTTCCTGCAAGAAATGGCAGTAAGATTTGCAAGCTGCTATTAGGGTTCTGTCAAATTAATGAGTCTTAAGGGTACAAAGTTCCTCTCATGAATACAATAAACTGCTGCTATACTGATATAAGCTCTTTCCAGTTCAAATATTGATAGAGCAGCTGTGATCTACACTGGCATTACAATTTATGTCCAGTCTGGAGACATCCCTTGCTTTATAGACATAAGGCTAACAGGTTGGTTAGAGGTCAAAAATGAAGAAACAATTTTCATCATTCTTGATTATCTTTGAGAGATCCTGGAGCAGATGGAAGCTGCTCAGCCATTCAGCCAGTGTTACATATTTCACTCTGACAAGGCTCTGGCACCAGGAGCAGAAGGAAACCTGAGCAAGACTATTTCCTCGCATTTAAGCTTCTTTATTATTAAACCTTTCAGTCATCAGCAGAGCATTTCTTTGGTGAGTTGAAGTTTTTTTAAAACATAATACAGAGTTTAAGGTACCTAGTTTTTACATACTCAGATCAGAGTCTTGGTTTTAATTATTAAGGCTGTTGGATGCTGTGGATCACTGACTGTAAGACAAAACTAATTCCTCTTCAGCCAAGCACTGCTAGTACATAACCCATATATCCCCAGGTATTTGCTCGTGGAATGAAAGCTGGTTACAGCTATCTGGCTCAAAATTAACTTACAGCATCATTGCAGATGCAATTCATGACAAGCTCTATCTTTCAAGTCAATAATAACTTTACTAGATTGCCTAGTTTGCAAGGTAGCCCACCTTGAGCTACCATCTCATGTCACAACCGACATTTAAATAATAAATGGTAGTTCTGTTTTATTCAGTAAGGCACAGTGGAAGCTTTGCTAAATTTAACCATCCAATTAGCCTAGAAACACTCAGGATTTGGGAGTTTTCAGAGTTCACTACTTCTGAGGAAGAAAGCTCAGTTACACCAATTAACATTCTCTCTCTGAACTCTACAAGCAGCTACTTCCCCAGTTTTCCTGTGGTTTGAGAGACAATGAGAACAACTGGGAGTCTAGCACCAACTTTTTAAGCTTCTCAGATAAAGAAGATATTCTTCCAGGTAATGCCAACCCCCTGGCTTGCTCTGGGCTCACACAAAAATAGACTCCACTCTTATTGCTTTACCAGCATTGAGAAACTCTTGCTGGCAGAAAATAAAACAAAACCAGTTTCAAAGACAAGTTAATTCTGTATAAAATTAATTATGATGTCTTAGCCCAAACCTTTTCATTAGCTGCAGCACACAAAACAGTCACCATTTCTTTTTAACCTTAGGCTAATACAAAACACACATATCTCCTGCTGGCATGACTGCACACATTTCTTCTGCAAGCTCAGTGCAAGAGACAGTATGCCCAGAGATGGGCAATGGAAATTCTTCAGGTCACTTCAACCCAACATAAATACACGTCTACAGTATCTGAGCAGCAATCACAGTGAATCCTGTTACATCCATCTGGCTTTTCCTTTCTATTACACACAAAGCTGTCTTTATAGAAAGGGCTAGCTTGTAGCATCTCTCCTTCTATTTATGCAGATCATGCTGAAGAGCACGGGAGTGCTCTGAATATTAAGCTACTGCATCTAACTTTTAAAAAATAAACACATAAGCTGAAAAATTAGGGAAGACTTGGCAGATGCTACCTGGGTATTTTATTCCAAACCTCTGGTGTATCCTCATATGTCTTTGAAAGTAGGACAGAAACAAGGCACCTGCCCCTAAGCAGTGGGGTCTGAGCAGTGACTTCCCAGCCAACACAGCTGCAACAAATTCAGAGCTTTTGCCTTCCAATTACCTGCCCCCAAGAACTAAAATACAAAGGCTATCAGACCCTTAAGGCAGCGCACAGAAAAAAATTCTCCCAAATTCTGCCCAAAAATTCTGGGAATTTACAATGGCTTTTAAAACACATACATCCCCAGATTTCACAAGGACAGATTCTTTCCCATACCTCTTCAGTTTAATCTCCTTAAGCCTGGAAGTTAAATCTTCATCTAGAATGAAAATATTTTACCACTGTAATCTAGTTACGACTATTTACACAATTTGCCCCAAATTCTCTCATTACAGCTGCCATTCTCAATTATTCACAGGTAGTGGTACATGCAGTTTCCGTGGAAACCTGCAGATCACAACCAACTGATGTGCAGCCAATTGCAGGCAATGGGCACTCGAGCAGAACCAGTCAGCTGCGTAATTGTGCTTGTATTTGACCATTTGAAACCTATCGGTAGCAAAGGACTAGTTTACATTTCAGTGTCTACATTTCAAACATCTTAACTATTCCAGGGAGCAACCAAGACCTTGCATCTCCCAAAGCATAATAAACTTGATGAGGAGGCTGTAACTTTTATGGCATCGCATTTTCAGCATTTCACTATCATTTTCTGTATTTACCATTGAAAGTAAATGTCAGATTACTCTACCGTAAAACTGGTCATAAGTGATTCACTCCATTACACTTCAGAACCTTCCTTATTTTTAACTAGTGAAACTCTGCCAGTTATTTGCCTGAGATTGTGCTGCCTCTTTTCTCCTTTCCTTACCTTACTAGTTGCTTTATTTTATTAAAAATGTGAATTTTCACATGATAAAATTTCTTGTTCCTTTAAGGCTTTTTCAGCATTTAACATTCTGAATGTCACGGAGCCTCAAAAGCAGTTATCTTAAAAAGGTTTCAGAAGCTCTTCGGAAATTCTCTTCAGATTACCCTTACGCACAACAGAATAAAAGTATATCCTTGTCAGGCAGAGCTGTGAAGGTACCCAACATTAAATCGCTGAGGCCTGACCATTCAGTGAGAGCTGTCCAGCTACTACCCTGAGCTCTCTAAGACAACAGACTCCACTATTTTTCTGTTTGAAAGACTACTGCTTCTCCCTGATATACGGCATTCCACTGAGGTGCTGACTCTCCCCAGGCACCCACAATGCTTCATCACCCACACTTCATATTTTCCCACAAACTCCTTCACATTTTTTTCCCATGATAAGACAGAGGCCCTTCTGTAGCACATTCACCAAGACACAGGACTACAAATCCTTCTTTTCCAATTAGATCTCTTCAGGATTTGGCCAACAATCATGCTGTAACCAGTGATATTCCAGGCAATCATTTGGTTTCTGTGTTACCTCGTGTCACATGTACAGGTTTGTGTGTACCCACCTACTGTTCTGTCTCCTCCCTGGACTTTCAGACAGCTGCGCAGAGCTCACTGTAGCACGCTGTGCCTGCATGTCCATGCTGGTTCAGGGGCTCTGCTATGAGGTCCCACAGTCCAAGCCTTCATTATGCTAATGACACAGTCAACAATGGCACACGAAATTGCTGTGGCCCCTCTGTGAGCTGAGCCTTCTTCCTCCACTGCCATCCAGGAAAACTACTAAAGCCACTCAAGTAAGATGGTGCAAGGCTCACTTTTTTATCCAAGGCTTTTCCACCTAGCACAGTCTCAGAACTGGAGAAGCAAATTACATTACCAATGTAAATCAAGCACTGAGTTAACCCCAAATGAAGAAAATTACTCAAGTAGCATCACCCAACTGCACCTAGATGCTAGAGCAAAGAGCACTTCTACAATGGGTGGAAATGCTCAGCACCAAGAAATTAAGCTCTAACTGAAGGAAACAGAATAAAAACATTTGTTGCACCTGCATTGTTCAGAATTTAGGGTTTGCCAAATGTAATTTCCAATTTATTTGTTTTGGAAAACACTCAGGAGTTCATAGAGGGAACCCTTTACACATTACTTAAAGAGGCAGACTGGTAAAGCACTTGGAATGTATCTTTATGAAAAACAACAGATCTATTGAGAGAGCAGCAAGTAGAATGCCTACCCTGCACTGCTGCACAAAGCAGCTGACATGGTAACACACAAATATGTCCTGAAAAATGGCACTCAGTACACTTCTGCTTCCCTGAAAGGCATTAGCAGATCATATGCAGACTTCTTTTATAAAAATATTATGGTATAGGAATAAACAAAAGCTGCTTTAAATTCTATTGTTAAAGCAAAAGGTTATCATCCAAGGCAGCTGACTGGTGTACTAAAGATAAGCACAGTCAACCTACAGAGCTGCACCTCTATTCTAAACAAACTTTGGACTTCTGCACACTCTCTTAAATGCTGCTTACTGGAAATGCAGTAGCACTTAAATCAGAAACAATGCTCCCTTCCCCTTCCTAACAGAGAATGAAAAATGGCCTGGAACACACACTGGTGATGAGATGAAACACTGGCAAAACTTCCTATGGTTCAGCCAAAACTCTACTGAAACTTGTATTTAACTACAGAGCTTCAGTTCTAAAGATCCCAGTCTTCAATGACTATCTGTCAGGAATGTCATGAATAGAGAATGGCCTTCTACAAGAAATGCCAAAATAAGTTAAAAAATGCTGAAAGGGTCACACTAACAGCACTACACAGTCATTGTGAACTGTGTAACTGGAATCTGGGTAATTTCTGCTGGTGAATCTTGTGTCTGCACCCCTCTATCTGATCCTCCAGAGTAGCTGTAAATTAATGCCAGAGGGAGAATAAGTTCAAACGCTGTTATTTGGCAGTGAGGTCCAGTTTCTATGAAATTCAGCATGTCATATCTCAAACTGAAAAGTGCATAATGTAATGAATCACCAGGTTATATCCAGATTCTGCAGACTCATTTTTCAGCCACAGAAAACCAGCACTTGCTAGGCTTAGAATAGCAGCAGTGATCCAAAGGCTAACAGTGCTGCAATTCTTAAAAAAAAAAAGTATACTATAAAAGAACAGGTTAAGTGATAAGAGAAGGCATTTCAATTCTGTGCTTCAATGAGTGTTAGTGACACAGTCATTAGGAAGGTGGAGAAGATGAGCTGTCAAGTTTTGTGACTTACGTTTCAGACAGTTTTGTTAAACACGCCTTTTTTTTTTTTTCATGAACACTTTATGTATTTGCCACTGGTCAGACAAAGGCACTATTCAGCAGCACAGGACTAGATGGGACACAGGACACTCCTAAGTTCTCTTCCCTTTCTGCATATATAAGAGGAAGAAAAGATCAAAAGAACCTGCTCTGTCTGACTCAGCTCCATTCCTCAATTTACTCCAGCACTGCTTAGGACTTGTATACTTCACAAATAACAGCTCAGTTGTGTTAGGATTAAATGTTCTAAGAAAAAAGGGGAAACTGACTTCAATCAAGTGTTGATGGATGACTGTCATTTACCAACCTTCATTAACATCAAGTATCTCAAAATCTTGAACTGGGAATCCTGAATAGTAGGGCACATTCACTGATCCAGGGCTGAATTTTAGTGAGGTAGGGAGTGAAAAATTGCTCTGGCGCTTGACAGCTTTTGAAATTTGCCTCTGCTGGGTAAAAGCCCTTGGTCAAGTCTGGAGATGGGGAATGCGCACGCTTCTGCTGCCAAAATTGACGCAAGGAAGACCTGGATAGAGCCTTCCACAGCTGCAAGGTCTTGCCTTGGAGGGAAACACCCTCACCACAGCTACTGAGGCAAAATGCAAAGCACATCCTGCTGCCAACTTGCCTCACAATCATGGAGCATCTTGCATTATAAATAACAAAGACAGGCTACTGTTACAAACTACACAGGATTAATGAGGCAACATCCAACATATTACATCTGAATAAAAGAGAGTACAAAATAACCTGAACACAAGAAATTTGAAAAAAGTATCCTGAGTCACTGAGGCAAGTTCCCTCCCAGTGCTCTTCACAAAACCCCTCTGGAACTTTCATCTTTTGTCTAGTCTGACCTTGTACACTGAATCACCTGGACCAAAAGGGCTCCTGGAGTTTTCCAGATGTGTACTCAGTTGCCACAGGAATGAGCAAAACCATACTCTCAACCTGCAAGATGGAAGGAGTCCTGGAAGACAGCAACTGAAAGGATTCACAATATTCAATACTGTGCCAGATAAGGTAAAGCTACTCCACAGTCCTGCCAAGCCATGTTTCTACCACATGAAGACACATAATTTTGCTGTTGTAAACAACATAGTTGAATCGTAACTAAATATACCAGCCTTTTTCAGTGTGAAGATACAAGCATGGATGCAAAGAGAGCCATTAAATGCAGAGTCCTTTCTAATAACAACAACCCACTGTCCCTTCTAATACAAAGACTGCAGGGCATAAATTACATCAGACATTAACAGGTATTTTTTGCACAGATCACACAGTGAAGCTGGGAAACATCTTGCTATATGCAATATTATATGCATACCAGAAGTTAAAGTTCAAAGCATAACTAGATTCTTCTTTCATTAGTTTGACTAAACCCACTGCCTTTAGCTCAAAAATGCCCGAGGTACACATCAGTACAGGGAAGCATGTACTTAAGGAATCATCACTCCAAGCATGGTCCTTTTACAGACTTCTCTGGCACTCATAATTGACTCCTGGCTAAAAAAAAAAGTGGGATAGACTAACCTTCAGTTTCAATCATTGCAGCTGTTTCTTGTGGCAGCAAAATACAGTGTGAATTGCAATGCATGTACTTCTAGAAAAGCACAAAAACAACACAGAGAATTTCAAGATGATCTAAAAAGGAAACCAGGTGCTAGAAAATAAGCCAAACAACAGTGGCTTACTGAGCTCAATATGTTCAGCCTGTTGAAGAGAATTTACAGAAGCTTACATGGAAAAAGGGATCTCAGAGACACAAGGCAGAGAAGAGGGTTTACAGTCTCAGGAAGAGACAAATGGTTTGGAGTTGATATTATACAGTTTCAACACTAGAATTATGTATAAATTATTGGAATAAACTGACCAGTTAGTGCTGGACTTACAGTTGTTTTGCACTATTTTGAACAGTACAGGATAAAATTTCTTACAGATACTCTTTAACCTGCCTTTAAGAAATGTCTGCATGGCTGAACCAAAGAGGACACAAGTAAGAGATACCAGACACAGACCCTCTTACCACAAAGCCTGTGATCAACTGGAAGTGGACACAGAGGCAGGTACATCAGCTGGTACATGCTTCAACAGATGCAGTCAGTTCTCCCTGGATGCTCCCTGAGAAAGGCTTGAAGCAAGACAAGTCTTAAGGGTTTGGCTGCACTGGAAAGTGGTATTAGAGACAGAATGCAACCACAAGAAAATGCATTAACTACACAACACAGCCATAACCTTACTATGATTTAATAGTGGATACAGCTTGCTTCATCAATGCAAAGCCACACTCCTTTACAGACAAATCCTCAGATTTCTGCTTTGATCAAATGCAAGTCTCTAATAAGGGTCAGTCTGAATAGTGGTTTGAAGTAGGGGAAGAGGTTAGGGGTAAGTTTAACAATTAAGACATTTTATGGCTGCCACACATTCTTGAATTGCTGGTGCCAATCGGCCTTTAAGCCAATACACTGAAAGTTTTTGAGATCTTCTCAAAAACCAACACCACCTCACACAAGCTTTAAAATTAGAATTCAGAATCCTGGGAAGTCAGTAAACCAGAAAATCCTGCTTTTGAGTTTGACATATTCCCCATGATTCGGTGCAGGAGATAACTCCAAACGCTGCAGGCAAACACCAGGAGAAATGAGGTGACACTGAAAAAGGTGGCAGCCTGCAAAGGGACAGACATCAACTTGCATTCGGCAAGGCCAAGGTTGCTGGGAAAATCAAATTCAGCTATCTGAAATACGGAGAAAAATCACAAACGAAGTACAAGGAGAACCAGGAGACTTTCCCTCTTCCAACCACAACAAATGGCTCAGTAATACAAAATGTCAGTTGGCACTTGAAGCACAGTGGATGGCCAGAGAGAAAGTGCATTTTTACATCATTAACACATTGGGAACACACAGATGTGCAGTTCAGCTACATCTGTGCATTGTAATTTCTACAGTAGTCACAACTTAATGAATCATCAATTGTGACAAGATCAATGAACTGAACTGCACTACAAACTAAAGCTAGTAAATTCATGCCTGGGGCAAGAGCTAAAGGTTTATTTTATTTTTTTTTTTTTAGGACTTCTATAATTTTTAGTGTCTAATTAGTAAAAACACGAATCCTCCAGAACCCTTTTATTTTTTCCTCCCTTGTGAAAGTCCTGCTGCAAAGGATAAAGATTTCATTCATGTTTGCTAAATTCAAGTCTGGATACTACTCATTTGATCAGCAATTTCTTCCTCAGGACCAGGAACACATGGCAGCAGAAGTTACAATGCTGGGATGTGCACTACGTGCCAATCAGGTGGACTCTCACTGAGCCTACCACCTCCAGGCAAAACAACTGCTGTTTTTCCCACAAGGCCAGATTACTCCCGCAGGCAAAGCATCAGCTAAGATTCTCTGCAATGCTACTTTTTGAAGGGACATATTCACGTCCAAACCATGCAACCTAATAATTTATTTGCAAAGAACACACACGGAGTTTTTTCCCTAGGCCTCAACCCATTCAACAACTTCAACACTGAGTTTGTCAATGACATGCATAATCCAGACAGGTTTCACATCAGAGATATTCTTACAGAAAAACTGTCTAAATTAACCAGGAGGCAGAAGGCAGCACCCCATCTTTCTAACAAAGCAAGGTCCATGAAAGCGAAGCCTCTCTCTGCTGACCTCTTCACTCCTCCAGGTAAACCATTTTAATCTCTACCATATGTAAGCTTTCAGTGTATTGATACCTGCCAGGGGTTCAGCTGGACTCATCTGCCTCCCAGACAGGCTCCAGGGAACAAGCAGCTCTGCTGAGCCTGGCTTGTTTGTCACACATTCGGAGTGGAGCTCCATCTGGAAGGCACTTCCATGAATTGTAGCACTGCTGACATGCACTACTCTCCCTCCTAGGACTCAAAGTGAAGGAGATGCAGGCTCTGTTTTGAAGGCTGATTCTGTTCCAGCTCCTGACCTTCTTTACACTGGATGTCTTGTCACCTTGGACTGTGCATTCCCCAATTCATTACCTTCCCCTGCAGCAGCTTTTGTTAATACCACCCTGTGTGCAGCCTATGCATTTTTCATCATTATATTTATCATTTCTGTTCTCTCTCCAAGGACTTTCTCCTCACTGGGACCAATTGTGGCATTGTCTAAATCAAAGAGATACAGCAAAATAAATTCCAGTAATGCCTTGGTTGTAAACAAAACACCATTTTGGAACTGTAGTATCAAAAAACAAAGCTCAGTGTTTTGATGGTCTCCAACAGGTTAATGTTTCCAACACCTTTCCAGAGGTCTCACAGCTAAAATATCATAATACCAGTTCTACTGCCTGTAGCACTTTGTGCAGACAGTTTTACTCATAGCATTCTGCATCCTATGCTGACTGGCACCCTTACTGCAGGGAAATTTTCCCCAGCTCCCCCTTGGAAAAGCAACACAACAGTGAACATTCATACACTACAGCTGGAAAAAGTTATAGCTCTGATTGCTATTTAGACTTTTCCACTCAACTCTAACACCCAAGAACCTGGAAAGGTTTCATCCAGGCTGGACCCTTGTGATAAACGGATTGAAGGAACAGAGCACAGGATTAGTACAATAGATGAATACATTGCAGTGTTTCTCCACTGCAACATCCAACCTACCTCATCAAGGCACTAGATAATCTTGAAAAGACAGATCTTATTATACCTCACACCTGCTGGTTTCCTTAGGATAAAGGATTTGAAAGAGCTATTCCAGAGCTCTGGGCAGAAAGAATCTGAGCAGGTGGGAGTGCCAGGAAGAGTCACTTACTTTATTATCCAACTGAAATAATCGCAAGAATAAACAGCTGTTAGAAAACTCTGTGGGGAAGATGGTATTCTACTACTATAACACTGGGCTTCTAGCATGTAGGATGCCTATATTTTAGGTTATCTTGCTTGATACCTAACATACTTTAGTCACTAGCAGCCCAAGTTACAAATTAACAATGAATGTTCACAATAATTACTTCTTGCATCCAAAATTGTGGCCGATTATTCCTTTTGCTCATTATCTAGGCACTGCATTTTAATAAGCATCACAACCACAGAGCCTTCCTGACATCATACGTATATAAACCACACAAGACCAAGAAGAGATCATAAAGAGAACTAGACGTGGGACTTGTGAATAAGCATCATACACAGAAACCAGCTGTTGGAATGATCACTATTACAAGTCTTCAGTGGAAAACCTGCTTTGTTTTCCATCCCAGATCAAGACCAAAAGGCAGCCCATCAGCAGCAGTTATGTGATTTTCCTTTTCCTACAGGAGAGAAAGTGAAAATACTTGTTGAATGTTTTCTTCCACAAGTACAGTAAGAAACACATGTACTCCCTACATGGTCATGCTCTCTTCTGAACAGCTGTTGTTGCTACAGATTTATTAGCATGTGCTTATATTCCAGTTTCACATTTTTGTGGCTTACATTTTAAAATTTTAATTTCTTGAAGAGTGACTTAATTTGGGCTGTGACTATTTTTTTTAGTGAGAGGAAAAAGATAAGACACCAAACATAAGATAGCTGGATGAAACCTTCCTTGCATGCCGAGTTTTTGCTTTTGTAGCAGGAAGCACTGCATTCCCCATAGTCATGGTTATCACATTCCGTACTCTCCAAGCTCCATATTTCATTTAAAAACTTACTCTCCAGTTTTATGAAGGGGACATATTCTCCCACTTTTGCACAAGAAGGTACAGAAGACCACCATCTTAAGTGACTGTGTAAGCCATGGCATGCCAGTAAATGACAACAGGTCACTAAGCTGTGGGCAGTCTCTTGGTTATGAGCAGATACGTAAGATAATTTTGCAAAAATAGTTAAAGCCTCAGAAAGGCTTTCCAGACACCTTGCTCTTGTCCTTCCATTTTTTCCTTGAAAGCAAAACAGATAATCCATGTGGCATTATCAAGCAGCATTTCTGATTAACTTCCAGTAGTTAAGCAATGAGTTACTACTTCTTTCAGAAGGCTATTCCACAACCTAAGAGACTTCAAAGACTACAAATACACACCAGCAACAAACTTTATTAGTCAGCAGGAGATAGCAGCAGGACTGACATACCAGCTACAGAGAGCACATCTGTCAATAACAGGTTGCCACAGACACTCTCAGAACAAGGCATCTTGAAAGAGATCCAGCAGTAAGAAAGATCTTTTGAAACATCTGATGATAAAGACCTATTATTTTAGTTTCTGATGGTCACCAGTAGATGTTAGATCTGACAAGAAATGTGTGTGGGGGTTATTCTGACAAGGTTTACAGTTACACAAATTATCTAAAGAAATTAAGTTCTCATTTGCCTGTTTCAAATAAGTTAAATAAATTTCCATGAAATGCCTTTTACAATAAGAAAATGATTAATTTCTAATTATGGGGTTTCATGTCTTTTTTCTCCTTCTCTGAAAGACTTCTAGAACCCTGCCTACACAATTAATAAAATAATTTTCTTCTGGCTGCCAGTCCTTCAAAATAATTTTATCATCTGAGAGTCACCAGGTCCATCCTCAGACTAGTTATTACCAAATAAACATTTGGAGAGCCAAATCAGGGCTCACTGTCACCTAATCAACTCCACTCACTTGTTCGCTGTTTTTTTATTAGTCGTGCAATAATGGTCTCTATCAGCAAGTTCCCTGAACATCAGGTTTGAAATTATGAGATTCATTAGCAGCCTTTGCACAAAAGGTGAGTCTTATATTGACAGTGCTGAGGAAATGCTGTAAATAAAGTCAAAAAAATGAAGTCAGAAGAGCCAAATCACCTTAAGTGACAGGAATAATATGTATAAAGATAAAACATAATTAGATTTTTTGCTGTAAGAGGGGAGAGGGAGGCAGAGAGGGTAGAAGGGTGTGGGTGCATCAGAGAAATGCAGAGAAGTTATGCTAGCCAGTAACCAACTGATTCAAAAAAGCAGCGATGATTCTAGAGTCCATTCAAAGGTCTATCTCCAAAATTCACAAATTCATCACTGTTTTTGAAAAGGCCTTAGCAAAACTCCTTGTGTGCACATCTCTAGTAGAGTATGCTCAGAAAAGTCCCTGAAATCAAACAGGAACAGGTGTAGAATAGGAGGAAGCACTGAGTACAAGAAAATAAAAAAAGAAAACTGGCCCCATGAAACTCATGCAGGAATTTTACAGCAAAGGGAGGCTTAGTTGGCCACTTTCTGGTTAACTGGGACCTAAACACTCATTTTCCCAACAAAATAATCTGCTTCAGGAGTCCCAATGTTTTAATTACACCTATGATATTTTTGCCTTTTTTTCCCTCCAAAATATCTAGTACAAGAACTTCACAGGACACACATCTCCTCCTTGGCAGCCTTCACTTTGCTGCTCCATTCTCCTGCTGTTTTCAGACTACCACTCTTTTTTAGCCTATGCCATGTTTCCCCCTGGTTTTACTGCCTACTGACACCATCAAAATCCCAGTGCTGCCAAAGCTTTCCAGACATGGTTGTGGCCAAGGGGGGTCAGGGCACATGGGAATGCCAGCCTTTCTGCAGGGACACGAAAGGCAGCACTGGTGGTTGCTGCCTCCCAGCTGGGACCGATGATCTGTTCCAACAGAGAGTCAAAACAGATTAGTTTAAACCACAGACAGTTTAATCTAACCTGTCTGATTTCAAACTGCAATAGAGAGGCAGAAGCAGTCATCTGGCCATCTCTGGCCTCAGCTGGGAGATGGCAGCCCACAGGGACACCTCTCCAGCAAGACAGAAACCTGCCTGCATGAGCACATCCCTGCCAGAGAGTTAAACTGATCTGCCTGTGCCTCATTTACCTATTGGAATAGGCTGAATATTTTGACAGCAGAGCAGTACTAGAACAGCCTGACACACTTTTCATGACAATCTCCCAGGAAGCTCTAAGGTAACAAAGAGTGAGAAGCAACCTCCCTATCTCAACTCCCTAAACCCAAGAAAAAAGAGAAAATAATGCCTAAGATTCAACTGTTCATTTTCATAACAGACAGAAGATACCAGTGGGTTGCCAGAAGGGTCTGAATAAACATCCACATTTCTGAATATCATCATGAGGAACTTCACAAATGGAGCAAATAAAATGGAGACAACTACTACTGGCAACAGAATTTCTTAGCTGAACCCAGTACTAAAGTCAGAACTTAGACACTGTTAAATAAACTTGGAATAAATCAATCACGTGAGACAAGAAGCTCTGAGAAGTCTTTTATAGGATATTAACTCCACAACGGCAACTTCAAGCTACTTGGCAATATAAACCCTGTGTCACAGCTTTTGCAGAATTCTGTAGAACACATTCCTATTCTTGTTTGTTTGACACTTGTTTTTAAAGTTCACTTTTTTTTAATCTGGAAAGTCCTTCCCAAATTGCAGGTGCTGCTTTCGGGCATTGAAATACCACTGAAACTTGCTGCTAAGAATGCAACAACACCCCATCCCATTACAGATGTCATCTCATAGGACCTCATTTGAGAGGTAATATGCAGAAACAGCCATTTGCTACAAAAGAAAAACGTTCTTAAGATTAAGAGGTCAGTATCTATTCAGACACAAGGTTTTATGGGAGTGCACAACTCCAAAGGGTTCAGCTTGGCATTAACAATGTGGTATTTCACATAAAACTTTTCAAAGGTTGTATTTCTTGCTTCATAAACTTGTGGAATGAACCTGGATGTTAACCTTAGTGCATGGCAGTCTTCTGAGGGAATTTGCTATCACAGATACATTACATGGTTATGTGCCATTAGTTAATCACTTAAACAGAGATAAGAAATGGAAATTATGGCATTTGGGTCTGATACGTTCAAAAGATCTGCTGACTCTCCTGTTTGAAGGAGAGATCAACAACAGTTAAAACTTTTCTTCACCATGCTTTGTCTTCCACCCACAGCCAAGAAAGTCTTTCTTGTTAAATATTATAAAAATAAACTCTAAGAGCGAGACTAATGTTGTTACTGAATTCCATCTTTGACAGCAAATAAATATAATATGCGTAGAATCAGGAGTTTCACAACTGGATTAAAGAGAGAGGTGCTCTATAGATACCAAAACTTAAGTAGCTGAAACAATTTTTCAGATACCATGGCAATCTAGGTTTTGGCAGCATGGCACATAATGGTGATACACGTAAAACAGCCTCTGTAAATTTTCTTGGTCTAATTGAAACTGATCACAAATTCTCCTCAATCTTCTGTATGCAGTGGGACCAAGAGACCACCTCCTTCCCCTTGGAGGATCCTTTTAGCCACACTGGTCAGTACCTGGGAAATAACTGGAGCTCTTGGCACGATGACAGGGCTCCTGAATTGACCCAACCAACACTAGGCAACCTCCTGTTAAGCTGCACAATGCACTTTTCTCGTGAACACCATTTACGCCTTAATAGCACAGTCCACATGAGCTCAGATTTTGATTCTTTTAGGTGATAACCTGAACTTTGCAATGAGGCCACCATGAGTAGCTGGCTAACTATTTTTTTAACAAGTACAGGACATGCCAAGACCCAATGAAAAGCAGACAGACCGCGGCTTCTTCATTTCTCCATGCATCACTGCATGTTAGGACATTTCCCTAAGCAAGGAAGCACCTGGAGCCTCATTGCATTGGAGCTCTTGGCAGAGCAATAGTTACAGAGGTCCAGGAACTGCCTGCCTCCTACAGGAAGGAAGGATTGTTGTTGGGATTGCCTGTGTAGAGAGCTAAGAACAGGAGTAGGACCTCTGCAGTAGGATTTAAGCAGTCTTCCCAGGGAGAGACCAAAGGATATTGGAACAGCTAATTAACATGAAACACGTAGAAGAAAGACCTGTCCTTTCTTGACCAGAGACATGAAGAAAATAGTACTAATCTCAGGAGCAGCAGAGCACAGAGAGCTTTAATTCATTTACACAATCAGAATGAGCGCATGCAAATAGATTCAATTTCCATTCTGTAATTGTTTCAATTTTACAACAAATTGCAAGAAATTCTTCCTGGCAAAAAGATGCAAAAGCAATGCAGCCAAAGTACAGTGATCCAACTGATCCTTTTGTGACTAACCAAACATAAACAAGGATTAAACATAGCTAACTTCTGTTTACTGTTCCAATGACAAAACCCACTTTTAGACGGATGTTTACAAAAAGGGCATATTGGTTCAGGTCTTCCGAGATCTATCTCTCTGTAGAAATCATTTGTAACAGTCAAATGTTTACCATTTACAGCATTTCAAACAGGGTAACCCCAGGAACTGGAATGCAGCTGGCAGATGGTGAAAGAAATTAAGCTCATGACATGGTTCAGTAAACAGCAAATTATGATATGCTAGAAGTGCTTGCCACCCCAGGACAACTGCTGCACTCAGGAACTTTTTAGGTGTGCTAGTTTTGCCTGGGATAGACTTCATCTTCCTCACAGCAGCTTGTATTGGGCTGTGTTTTGGATTTGTGCTGAGTACAGTGTTGATACCACAAGGACGTTTCAGTTCACAGTAAAACACAACACCAAGGCTGCAGTGAAATGCTCCTAATCTTCCTCGACTTCTGTCAGCTCAAAGCCAGCCAGCAAAACTTAACTTGCCAGGTTACCCTGAAACTGAAACCCACTGTGCAAGTAACTCTTCCTTGGCTCTCCTGTCTGTCCTCTTTACCAGGAGCTGCTCTCCTGCAGAGCCTGGCAGCAATCTCCAAGCAAATAACTACATGCCACATGATTAGGAGTCTGGGATAGAGGCATAGGGGATTTGCACAGAACTAGAATGGAAATTGGAAATGGTATTTTCATTTAACCTACTTAGAAACAAAGGGAAATGAAACTGAATATATTTAGTGTCACTTGGATATGACTGTATGCTCTGGTTTACAAGGGAGTGAAAGAAAGACTGCTTGTAAAGCACTAAAGGACCAGTTGCAACTAACTGGTTTTCCAGTTCTGGAAATCAAAACTGAATGCCCCTGTCGGAAAGCCCTGGGAGAAGGGACTGATAACATACTTTGTACTTGAGTTACCCTTCTCTCCCAAAGAATCAATATACCTCTCCCTGCCCCCTGAAGACCTTCTTTTTCCATTGCTTTTCCTTATCTTCCTGTTGGGTGGAAGCTGCTGGAAAACAGACTGAAGGCATCCTTTGGTGAACAGGAAACAAGAGACAAGCACTGTTACCATCACCTTTCCCAACACAGCTGCAATGCAGAGCATACACAGTCTCATGAAAGGACTTCTGCATTCCTGCCATCAGCTTGTGGCTATATCTTCACATGCTGGCATCCTTCCTACTTATATTTCACATAACCTCCCTATTTAAAATGTTCTGTAATTCTCAACATTACCACTGAATAATATATTTATTAATTTGTTAGTGCCACTAACTGTCCCTGAGGCTTTTCTTGAGAATGTGTGTCAGCTTATTGATTCTAGCCTTCCCCCTCCCTGCACTGCTTTCCTCCTCTGCCAAGCAGGAACATACTCTGTGCTGCTTCAGGTCATAATTGGAAAAAAGATAGAAATGTTCAATATGACTCATACATAATTCAGCTTATCAGCTACCCAGGAGAAATGAGAAGAGAAGGTATACGCATGTCTATTTCTTCTACTATCAACAGCAGAAATAATCTCCAGTTACACAAAGTATACGTAGTTTGGTCACACCAGGATCTGCAGTTAGAAGGGAAAAATGAGACCTGGAAGCAAAGAATAAAAGGACAGTAGGGAACCAAACTGTTAAAAGAAATTCACTTATGTGAGAATTCCTGATTCCCCTGGAAGACTGGACTCATGCTTCTCTCTTAATATTCAGAATTAAATAAGTTGGCAATTAGAAAGGATAACCTCCTTCTCATCTGTAAAACATCGTAGAAATTTAAATAAAATAAAGCTCCAGCTTAGTTAGCTACAAAGACATCTAATAACAGCCTGCGAAATCCTAACTGTGACTTCTGGATTTAATGTTAAGACCTATGTTCTAAAGGCAAATTGTGAAGGAACATTAAAACTTATTGTTATAAAGGATTTTTAATGTAAAAATCAATACATGCTGTGTATTTAGCAGCATGTAACCACGAGGACGTCTATGATAAGCTTTGTCATGCACCAGGGACTACTGCATTAGTCAAATTCTTGAAAGGAAGTGCGGAATATCTGTATCATTCAAACTGCCATCTGAGACCAATTACAGAAATTATTTTAACCCCAAAAGCAGAGGGAAAAATCCAATCCTAGTTTACAATATTGAGAGTATCAAGGGTTCCACATGAAATGTGTCATTTTCAAATAGCTCTACAAAATTAATGTTACAAAAGTGAAGTAAACAGAGAACTTGGGCACTTATCACTATTTTTTGGAAGCCACTGAGTGTAAACAACCACAACCAGGGCAGTACCTACTTCACCAAAGTGCAAACAAAGGAGTATTAATAGTAATTTAAAAAAAAAACATATTCACAAAACGCAGGAACATCATAATCTCTACCAGACAATGCAGAAAAGTAAGACATGACTGAAAAATTACAGAGCTGTCCAAAAAAAGTCTCAGAAAGGGGAAATGTAAAACGTTTTTTCTTAAATATAAATACATCATAATAGAATCCATCTTCTTTGTCAGTTAAGTCAACAGAAAACACACATGTAGCTCTTCATCCTCACAGTCAAGCTCACAACTTATATGCATGAGCACATACAAATTGTTAGGCAGTGAATGTTTCTTAATTTTGTCCATTACAAGAGTGCCCAGCAAGGGGTCAATACTCTTTTGAGTGGAAAACACAGCCTCCCCAGCCTGCAGATCGTTTTTAACCTTATAGGATCATGTTCAACTATCATCACTCCCAATTAAATGAATTTTCCAAATAGAAAAAGCAGGCTTGGTGCTTGACTGCTACTGACTTTTGCTTCTGCAGCTCTTAAATTGTGTGTCTGCATGTCTTTTCCTGTCTGTGGTGTTTCCTAATATTCCCTATTTATGGTGGTCTGCAAGTTTTACCTCATCAGGAAACCAGCAGGAGCACCATGGAGCTAAGAAATACTGTTGTGCTGCTTGATGCAAGGCATGTCTCTGTGGGCCTTTGAACACTTAACACAGAGCAAATAAATTATTAGTGTGTGTGTGCATGTGCATACATATCCAAGATACATAAAGGCAACTCCAACCAAAGGAAACAGGAATGTGCATGGAAGAGCAGTATTCAAGCATCCAGTATCACAAAAATCCAGTTGCAGGAAACATTTAAATGCAGATCTGCACATATACTGCTGAAAGAGCTCCAGTGAACTTTATGCACTCGCATACACTGCTCAAAGTCAAGAAGTAACAAAAAGAAGGTAATTTTTGTCCCCCAATAATTTTCAAGTCTATAGCACTTGTTATCCTATTCTTAATAATACTATTACTGGAGAGCAAGCCGATCTTTAAGATGCCCCACCTCCAGAAACAAGACACACAATCACATCAGGTATTGAATGATTTCTATGATTCCCATCACCACGGTGCCTGAGCACATTACAGTTGTTTAATATATTCTTTGTCACAGAGCAGAAAGGAAAATATGATTACCTCTGTGCTATAAATGGGGATGGGAGAACAAGGAACAATAGGCAACTTGTCATGTGTGGCTGGCACACTCACCACTGGGATAACCACTCTCCTCTGATTCAAAATCCTACAACAGTAATCACTTTCCAGTCTATTTTTTTTATTACTTAGAAGTTTCTACATCAATCTACAAACAACAAGCAATTTGGCTAAACCTTTTCCTGCTTGTAAGGGGTAAAAATCTATTCATCCAAATGCCCCAGACTGTAATACCCCAGTACATTTACAAAATCCTATATATAAATAAATGATTAGAACACGTTGATGTGCTGGAAAAACCCCATCTTTCCTTAAAAGCGGAAAATAATTCTGACAATTTAATATTAAAAAACTCAAGTGTTCACAAGCCTGTTTATATCTAATAAACTGGTTTTCCACAAACATTTAGCAGAAATAACATAGCAAACAAAATAAAACCCGCTCGTGTAACAGACAAAGAGGAAAATCTATTCTTTAACAGGAGAGATAGAATTAAAAGTTGTAAGTACACCAGAAAATAAACACAACTAAATTTCACATGAAATTAAAAACCTGAGGAGTAACCTGAAAAATCTGTGTGCTGATTTAATCCAGAAGGTGCAGCAACATAGATTAAGTTTCTGATTGTCAGATACAATACTTGGATATCCTGAAGATGGGTCGTGTATGAAAGCAAACAGATGAGAAAAGTATACAAATGTCTCTGTAGGTAGCCCTCCAAGTCAGAAGTGACGCCTCTCAATCACATAACAAAAACACTCTAAAGACAGTTCAGAATCTGCAATCCTCCCATGATTGTCTCAAAAATATGATGGTCTATTATAGGAGAAATTATAGCAACTCCTGCAGAAAAAACACAGCTTTACCAAATCAAGCTAGAATATCACCACACCATTTAAATGAAGCACATCAACATGTAGCTGCCAAAGCCACATCTCCTGCCACTTAAGGCATGCAAAAATTTCCCCTTACCTTCTAACACTGTTAACTTGGCACTCGTGTTTATCTCCCCCACACTATTGGTGGCTGTGCACTCATAGATAGCTTCATCTCGATGAACACGCAGGGGCTGTATCCGCAGAACCGATCCCGATCCATCATCAAACTCGATAACCTTTGAAAATTAAAAGAAAGCACTTCACTACTGATATCTTCTGCAACAAACACTGAAAGTCAGAACAACCTAGGGGTTGAAGAACAAAAACCAAAACAAAACAAGCCCTGTAAACTCTAAAACACCATGCAATTTAAGTGTTCCAAATCCAGTAGTACAAAAATTTCAGTGTCAAGAATGTATTTGTCCTCCGAGGAGGCCAGAACAAATGAAGATCCAATGAGGTTCTTTATGGATCAATTAAGGTTCACAAATTATCAACCTGGTAATAAAGATGTGAATCTGATGATTTAAAACATCTGAGCCATATTTGCACTAATGATTTTACTAATCACTGGTAACAATTTAATGCCAACTTTCACCTTGATGGAAGAGGAGAATGATATACTCCTGTGGGATTGCCAGGGAAACAGTAACAAAACTTGAATAAAACCTGGAGCACCTACAGTGCATGCTAACTCCAGCAGAGTGAGGGGTTTTAATGTCCCTTAGCACAGGGTACTTGGCAAGTCTGGCATAATCAACAATGATGTAATTACACTTCCTTCCCCAGAATAATAAATTAAGTCTTTAATAAATCATTGCCTTTCTATACATCCTGCTAAGCTGCAAAATGCATTACTCTGACTTACACATGGAAGAAAAAGGTATTTATTAGTTTGCAGCTGGATCACTGTGTCGTAACGGCAAGGCCGTGAAGGCACAGCCTCAAGCCAATATTAACGCCAAACTCACCCTTCTCCTATTACAGAGTACAGCAAAAGTTGGAAATACTACCTGATTTACAGACAGTGACAGCATGAGGGAAAGGCAGATGCCACCCACTCCTGTCCCTTGGGAACTGATGAGACTTAAGGGATCCTTCGTTCCAGACACAGATGTCAACCTAGGACTGCTACCCCAATGCAAAACTTTCACCCTATTTTCAAGGGCCTGTTTAGAAGCACTTCCCACAGTGTAAAGATCAAAAGAGAGAGAGTAGGAAGGAGGAAAACAATGCACCACAAGACTCTGCAGTGACAGGAGAAACAGGAAGAAATCAAAAGGTAACTGAGACCACTAGAAAATCTGTTATTCTTCATGCTGGAAGGAACAACCCTCCTGTTTCAAGAAGAAAACCCCAATACAGTAGGGTAAAGAAAGAGAAATGTGAGTATCACCATAATTCACTTTAAAGAATTAATTTTTAAAAAATACTAATTTTTAAATTAAACATGAAACTGTGACAATATACTAAATCTTTCCAAAGCGCAGAGCTACTGCTAAATTTTAAAACAAGACAAAGTCATCTACAGAGATTAATTCACTTCAGTGATAAGGACTAAAAAGCTAAGAGATGAAACAGCAGAAAAGCTCCTCTGGCCTCACAATCCTTTGAACAAACACTGTGTGATAGGAACAGAGCTACAACTACTAAAGGCCAGACAGACACTGAGACCAAAATACTGTTAATTTGCTAATGATGGATACCTCCTCTGTGTCAAAACTTAGCATATACTCATCAAATTTGGGGTTTTTTCTCCGTTTAAACTTACTTCTGAATTTTCCCTAATTAAGACTAATAATGAAGTAAAATTAATAGTTACTTAGGAAAAAAAAAAACCAACTTATTCACTATCTCCTGACACAAGCTATGCATTCAAACTGATGTGAGCAAGGGTAAGAAATTGCTCATATAAATGCATATAATATGGCATAGCCCTCTGGTCAGCCATAACAAGCACCAAATTCACTATAAAGGTTGTATCTACATACAAATTAGAATGTTTAAATAGTTACTTTACAACAAAACCTTTACCAGGGAAAAATAACAATGTAAAACAAGATTAAAATTGATTATTTTAATCAAGGTTTTCTGCTCACATACGAAATCATGATTAAAATTGGTGACTTGAATCAATTCATTCTGGGCAGCAAAGTCATCTTGTGCTCCAGTCAGGAAAGCAAAAACATCAAAGACAGGGGATTAGAGGAAAGGCAGAATTGTAGAAGGGTCACATTTGCAAGGGCAGTTAGAGAAGGGAGGCCAACACCAAAACACGAAAGGAGAGAAAAAGGTGGAGAAAGTCAGTGAAAATATATTTGCTATATAAAATACAAACCAAACTGTATCCTTTTGCAAAGATGTTTCTGATACCTGCTCTTCTCCCTTCCTTTCTCTCCTACTTTAGCTCACAGGGATATCAATTAACTCTTCACCATTCCCCTTCCAAATACCTTTGTGGGAGGGACGGCAGCAGCCATCACTTAGAAAGATTTCCAATAGTGTTTTGACATTTCACTTTGGAATTCCACTGGGGATTGTAGGTCAAAGAGGTGCCTTATAAATTCTGACAATGAAAACAGAAAAACACCACTAGATCCAACTCTTATCTGCCATCCAGTTCTCTGCAAGCCCCAGTCTCCCACCCGAAGGAGGATGTCCTGTTGGTGTGTTTCCAGCATCATGCTCAAAAGACACCACCGTCTCGACAGACTGCATTGCTGCAGGGAAGGAACCTTGCCTTACACTAAAGCTTTACGTTCTGTATTGTAGAGATGAAGAGATACTCAGGTTGCAGTGATGATTATTGTGCAATTAAGGCCTATGAGGATTAGATTGATGACCAAATTTTTGGATTTGGCTTTTTTTTTTTTTTTCTTTTGGTAATTACCTCAAACCGCTGAGAACTGACTTTCTTCCCCTTCTTCATCCACGTGATACGAGGTTTGGGCTCTCCTGTTGCCTGACACACAAAAGAGGCCACTCCTCCAGAAATCCCAATCTGATCTTCAGGAGCCTTCATAAACGTTGGCTTGCCTGGAAAAATAACCAAATCACCCCCATGAGGACATAACATCAGATAAGCATGGAATGTGTCATGTTAATCTAAATTATAAGACAACTCGTGCTCTTACTACAAATCCAGGTTGAATGGCCTCAGCCACACAAATTCAATGCAGACTGCAACATGACATGGACAGTTTCTGCTTGAGTACCTTTTTCTCCTAAAATGAATAAAGTCCATCTGGCTTGCCTATAAATGAGGGCAATAGAAGGCTCCTCCATGCCCCCTGGGCATTCATTCAGGTATATGACAGTTTGGAACCATTTTTACAGTTTATTTTTTAATAAATGGTTTTTTGCAGATTCATAACACCTGACCCACCAAACCTATGGAAATGCACCATACTTTGACATTAGTTTTACTGAAAGCTGTTAACACATCCATAAAAATTAACAAATATAGTTTTAAGCATACAAGTAACAACCTTTAGTTTCATTTTAAATGTGGACTGTCATAAAAATCCTACAGTTTAAGGGTCTGGAAACCTGCAGAGGCTAGCCTGTGCTTGTTAAGAAACTAATCACTAGAACTGAAAGTCAGCAAAGAAACCAAAGTGGCATTCAGGCATAAAAGATTCAGCAAAAATGAAAAAAAAGAAGTATCATATAACATTTATATAATCAATTAAAAATCTTACGAAAATAGAACTGTGTTTTCAAGATTTACATAAGAGATTCAGATGGATAAAACTGTGCATCAAGGTGGAATAGTTGTATTTTTCTTCTGTACTTGCTGTATGGGAAAATTTTGCACTATGTGATGCAAGCATCATCTTAAAACACTGCTTTGTCCTTGTAAGAAGCATTTGATGATCCCATATTCCTATAAAGCCCTAAAACATTTAACTCCACAGGGAGAGTTAACAGTCCACTCATGATCCCATGCTATTCACAGGCCATGCTAAGGCCATGTTTCAAATGCAGTTCTGATCAACCACCTGAAAGATGAATCCGACCTATAAACAGGTCAGAGACAGCTGCTGGCACGTAGAAAGGAGTCAAAGAAGAAACCTGTTCAACCCCATGATAACAAGCCAATGATCCCAGTAGAGCTGCTGGTGGATTCACACCTTCACATTCTAGACATATGCACGAGTGTGTCCTTTGAGGGAGAGGGTCAAGACATCTGTCAGCCCAGGTACTTTAAACTCTTAGGCAAACTGAGGGCTGAATTTCCCTGACCTAGGAAGGATACAAATTCAGCAAGCCCAAAAGAAGACAGCCTTTAAATGCATTTTTCTAACCTATGAGAGATTTAAATTCCATAGGTGCAGTTGCAGTTACAGCTGAGCCAGGCAGGCAGTGGCAGCTACTGAAGAAAGCAGGGGCAGGGCTCTGCTCCTCACCCTCCTCAATGCCTCCAGACACTGGCACCTGAACCCCTACAAGGAGCTCCAGGGACATCAAAACCTCTGTGGAACAGATTTAGTCTCCTAATCTGGCAGAAAGACGCTTTTTTCTTATTTTCCAAGCAGAGTGTGGAAAGCAGTAGCTCAGTGCAGGATCAGGCAGAGCTCAGGAAACAGCACCTCTCTCTCAGCAACTGTGGTGCACAATTTCACCCCTAAACTGCAGTCCTTGGAGACTTGGCTGAAACTGTGGCATGTACTCAACCCTAATTCCACCTTCTGGTTTAGCCCACACTTAACTGCTTATGCTGAACCCTGGTCCTGGCAGCGTGACATGGTGTGACAACACACACGGCCACTCAACCAAGTGAACTACTTCAATCGTCCCTGCTTTTGACAAAGCCCAGAGACCAGGCTCTGCCTTGCTCCAGTGCATGTGTCCCAGGCCAGGGAGACTGTCAAAGGCCCAGGAAGCTTGCTTCTCTCACATGGCACCACTACCTGGGAGGAGTGCTGGGGTGTGCTGCAAGATGGTCTTTGTGAAGAGAGGTCAGGGCTGCCCTGTCCTGGACACAAGCAGTCCCGCCAGGGCCCCACAGCATGGCACAGCTAGGCTTGTTATGGCAGCACCACTGTGGTAACAGGTTAAGAAAGGGCCAAACACCTCACAGGTGTGAGGAATGAGGTAAAAAGTGTGAGAAACAGCCCCGTGAGCACCCAGCCAGGTGGGCATGAGGAGCTCCAGGTGCCTGTGCAGCTATTGCCCCGCAACCCATGGAGACAGAGCAGTGAAGCAGGTATTTCCTGGCAGCCCGCAGCCAGGTCCGCAGCTGGCTGAGGTCACTCACTGGTTAAGAAGGAGGGACAAGGCCAGACCAGTCGTCACCACCTGGACACCCACCCAGCACCTGAGGCCACACAGAGCAGAGGGGGCTGGCTGGTGGTCAACCACTGTGCAGGCAGCATGACCCTCCAAAACCTGCAACATGTGATGCTCAACAGGGGCTGCGTTCGTGTGCTGGGGAGCCACCAAGCACCCATGCCGGGACATGCCAGCCCCCCCTGGCCAACCTGGAGGTCACAGCTGAGACACTACAACGCAGACCTCGACCTCTGCCACTCTGCTTGCTCAGCCTGATTTCCTAAAGGTCTTGATGGATGGCAGATCCACCAAGGTCAGCACTGCCCGCGCAGAAGTGGATGTCCTGATACATGCTCTGTCCTCAACAAGCTTCTGTGAAGGAATATCACAGACCTAGCCTCACCACAGAAATTCCTCACAAAAGTTACTGAATTTTGCCATCCTTGGTGAAGAGAGCCGCAGGACTGTGCTCAAAACCCAGAAAATACCTTTTAAGACATGATGGTTGCTGTCTAAAGGCTTTGGCACATTGTCCTGACATGAACAGCAAGCAATTATTAAGTCTGCTTGCTTAACTGATGCTGATTCCACATATTTACTCATCTATAATCATGTCTATTTCTACTTAGTTTGTATTTACATATATCTCTGTTTATTCACCTCTCATCTATTCCAGAGAAATGTTAATTTACCATTCAGGCTGCTAGTGATGGCATTGTGATTGACTGTTTTGCTATGCAGTGTGCTGAGCTGATGTCTTATATTGCACTTCAGCAGCTGATTTGGTTTTCTGATTTTCTGTTATTTACTCTGTGATCTTAGTGAAATAGTGTAATTTTTTTCAAATGGCAAATAGAGCAGAATCCAAAAACTTTTGTCCTTGAAGAATACAATGCAATTAGATCTCTGACTTATATACTTACTCCCCAGCACATGCACTGAGGACTTACTTTACTTTTGTATGTTTAAAAAAAATCAATACCATTAAATCCAGAACAAAAGGAAACTGAACGTTCACCTGCAGTAAAACCTAAAAAACCTGCTGCCTTGATTTTACATTGCTGCAACGAATCTTTTTCCCCTGCACATTTAATTGAGCGACACTGATTTCTGGAAACCATTTAAATCCTCCAAGACTAGTCACAGAACTACACCTGTATATAAACCCAATTCTCAGTCTGAGAAAGGGTATTTCCACAAAGACATTTTAAACATTTCTATGCCCTGAAGTTTTGAAATGGAAGGGAAGTACTAATTAAGCAAACCTATAATCCTGAGTCCTGGCCCCAGGACAATAGAGTTAAGCATGAGCATACATATTTTTATACTGATTGGTAACTATTACAGCAAATCCCAAAACTTATCTCAGTGAGAGCTAACACAAGCACAACAGAACACCCACTAAACCCTTGGTGTCTGTGCAAAATGCATGTTAAGTGGACTAGACAACCTCCACATCCCCCCTCCAATCAACAGCTCTATAACTCTACTGCCCAGAGGAGGCTGCCATGAGACTATCACTAGTTATCCCCAAGGGACATCGCTGGGGATAGGGCCAGATCATGGTACAACCAGTCTCTTTTAGCCCATTTTGAGCATTTGCACCCTTAGAGTAGGCCCTAGAAACACAGTCAGAAAAAATAAGGATGTACTGAAAATACAGAAGTAACCTACATATTGTCTTTTCCCTCTCCTTAAATTCAAAATGGCCGAAGTGTCCATAGAAGATTATGCACGTAGGAAGTTTTAATTTAACTGTTTGTTGCTTGAACATGCAACATATCATACAAGGAACTGAAGTGTCTTTTTCAGTGAAAACCTGTCCTTTCCCTAATAACCTATGGACCAAAGCTGAAAAACTTCTGTTGAAAGCTTAAGGGGCAGGGGAAGAAGGAAAAAGAGCTATTGTATTTCAAAGACAAATCTCTGAAATACCAGCTTGAGAGAACCTCCCGAGCAAGTCTTGGATGACAGCAGGGAGAGGTGCTGGATGGCTGGGTGCCCATCACACCCACCTTCGCTTACCTCATCACATGGAGTAACAACTCCAGACTGGCATAGCTCCCCTAGGTCCAAACTACTCCAGTCTTTCTCTCCCTAGCCTCTGTGCTCAGGGACAGATCCCTGGAGCACATTCAGGCTGAGCCCTCTGAACTCATTCTTGCTCCTCACTTCAAAACCAAGATCCTATTACTACAGGAGTAGAAGTCACTGCTCTCATTTCTATTCACTCATAAGCTTCAGGCAGGAGGATGAGAAAACCTTCACCTTCTTGGCTGAAGTTTTCCCTGTTTGGTCTTTGCTCAAAAGGAAATTATTCTGGAGAGCTTATGGGAACAACACAGATCTGAGGAAGAAGACTAAAAAATAGAGAAGTTTTTCTCTTGTAAGAAACTGGCTTCATCTTATTTGGCTTGGGGCGGAAAAATAACAACTTGCTCAGACATGCTCTCCATTGAGAAATTAAAATAAAAACAAACAGCAACATTTCAGAAGAAAAAAAGGACTTTCACATTTGGTAGTGTTAAGAAAGCCACTTGCCAAGCAAGCACAGATTTGTGGATAACCCTATAAAGTGAATCCCAAGGACAGCCTCATGGCAGGCTTGAGATGCTTGCAGAGATTTAGGCACACACCACTCTACTGAACTATCCTGGAAAAATAGCACAAAACTCATGCAGTGTCCTGAGCTGCTTGTATGACACATTCAAAACAAAAGCTCCTTTGAATTATATTTTAAAAGGTCAGCAAGAACATGCAAAGAAAGCCAGAGACAGTCAGGTCTGCCTTAACTAGTATGGCTGTTGTCTGCCCTTCCCTGCAAAACAAAGTGTGATGAGTTTGGGAGAGGAACCTGAAGCACTCAAAGACAGAATCTCAGGCTCTCTCATGGAGAGCCATTGATACCTGTCCTGCAGGGCACCTCAGAGCCAGGCACAGCCATGAAGATGCCTCTCTCACCTGTATGTTATATATAAAATCACTGTGCTCCCTGCTATTCTGGAAAATCTGTTGTGAAACAATTTTTATAAATCAGAAAACCATCTCAGCACTGTTCTAAAATCTGCCAAACATCTGTAGCAGAAGAGTAAAATTTCAATTCCCTTTCCCAGGTTTTCCTTTCTTTACCAGGTAAGTTCAGAGTCACTTCGTCCCATGCACTGTGTTTAGGCTGTGCCGCTTCTTAGTGAACCCAAAGGACTTTCCCAGGGAGAAAAGTATCTCTTGTCAGATTTTCTTCAAGGCTAAGGACAGAGGTGTAGGCTCCCTCTAACTTGGCAAGGTGTGTTTTATATGAACCATGGTCTTTGAGGAGTAACATATGATCTGCATTACCTGACTTGAATACAAGCCAGATCCTTGAAAAATAATGCTGTGTCCTGGGTATTTAGCACAGATGCTTGCACTTTGATAAGCATTAAGCACACAATTGTCACATAAAATACATTTTCTTGTAATTCCGTGAGAGCCAAAAATTTTAAGTGCCTGAAACATAATATATGCCAATATAAATATACATAATATACACAAATGTTAACTTGTTTTATTTCAAAGACCCATAATTTTCTTAAAATAAATGGGAAAATTAAATGGAATCCTGATGCATTTTCAGTATTTAGCACCCACATCAAATATTCCTCATCCAAAAATTTTAATGCAAGGACTGGCAACATAATGTTCCTTCAGTTCTTGTGGATGCCATGGTTCCAAAGGGTCACACACAGGTTTGAGGAAAAATGTATTATTGAACAAGTCTGCAATTAATGATGTTCTATGAACACCCACCTGCTGTGAGAGATTTTGAAGAAAAAAATCTCTGTCCTCATGGTACAAGTTCTCACTACTCTAAATAGATGGGCAGCCAAAAATAAGACTTGTGTTGTAGGAGAGGGAAGCTTATATTTTTATCCAAAAGCTTTTACAACTTGAGCTAAATTAAGATTGGAAGTAGACTCCTCTGTGAACAAAAAAATTACAGTTGCAATGTAAGATTAACTGGATAAGGACATACAATAGGCATGGGCAATCTTATTTCGGTGCCTGGGCTAAACGAATAGTAAGAAATTATTGACACCAGAATGAGCAGATCACAAGGAAATCACTTCCTGAGCCTGGGAACTGTGAAATGCAGGTTTAAATCCCTGCCTTTAACCTTCCCTGTCACATACACAAAGGCACAACTGTGCCTCACCTTCCTCTGTAAAACTAACCTGCTGTTCTCACATAGCTGCTGTCAGGTGAAATATGCGAAAAATGATGATGTGGCTCAGTTATAACACTGGGAAGAAACCAACAATGACACAGACTTTCTCATGTTCATGACTGACTTTGAAGTGGAAACAAAGTGTTCTAGAAGACAGAGGTGGCCCGTGCTTTTACAAACAAAGTATTTCTCAGTTTCCTTTATGATCCTGGATGATTGATATCTGTGCATGGGTGGATGCCTACTGGAAAGACTCTGGAGAGAGCTAATCCGTGATTCTTCTTTTAAGCATCCATTGCAGGGGAGGGACAAGTCAGGGGGCTCTTCAGCTATCCTTATGTTTAGTATCCTTATGCTGCCCTTGCAATACACCCAACCATTGTTTAAATGTAGTTCCTGCCCCTTTGTGATTAACAGGAATACTGTTGGGCAAAATACATTTTTTCAAACTTTATATTTTATTCTTGGATAATTTATACGTAGGAAGAGCCTGTTTGAGCCTTGTAATAGCATTTCTTTTACAATAGCTTAGTAAAGCCTCTGTGGGTCTCAGTGAGCACAATGCTAATTCATTACTTATTTCTCCTATTTTGGCTTTATTTCACTAAGATGATAGCACTTTGTAAATGAAACTTTTGTCCTTTATTGTCTGGTGCAAAGTACTTATTAAATAAATGCAAATGTATGTGGTGGGGTGTTGGATGCTCAGATACTTACATGATTTTATTTTTATCCAGGGTATGGATCATAACCCTTTCTCCCCTTTAAAAAAACACTTAACAGCACCCCAATCACAGAAAATGGTACTCCAACATATTCCTCAGATCAATCTGAATTAAAGGCTACCTCATGTTACCTGCATATTTCCTCTCTTTTTTTACGATCTTATTTTATTACATTTTGATGCTTAAGAGATTCCCAACAGCTAGGACAAATGATTCTGCTATTTCAATCCAATTTTAGTGTTTGAGTTTTCCAGCTTCAAGTGTGAATGTCCATGATAATCAAATCTACAAACATTATCTCAGAGCAAGTTGCATTTCTCCTCACCGCCTTCTCCTGATTTCCATGAAGTTACTCAGAGGTAACTTCTGAGTTTGTACAAAATGAAATCAAATGAAGTGAATGATTAATATCCAAAATTCCAAGAAGTAGATCTTTTAACATGTTCAATGACCTCTGTAACTTTCAGTAAAAAAAAATTACATTACAAAAATAACAAAAGCAGTCATCCAGCAGAAGCTGTGCTTCTCCCTAAACACCAGCAGGAAACACAGTGAATTAAGATTCGAGGCATTAATTTCAGCAGGCAAGACCCATTGTGCTTTGTTTATCTGGAGTAAGCTTAACTGAAGGAGAATGCAAGGGTGTATGTAAGGCTAAACATATACTTTTATCAGCATTTGTAATGACTTAAACTCAGAAATTCAGACAATCTTCAACTCCTGCTTCTTCACCATCTTGGCAAAGAGGCTCTTTCCTGAGTATAAGCCCTAACTAAAGGCAAAAGCCTTTGACAGGGCTGAGGTGTTTCTGCAGACAAACAGCAGGAACTTCCACACCTAGACAGGCACTTTCAAGCCCTCTTTTCCCTTTTGCCGGCACAGGATTCATCCTCACAACTTTAAGTCAAAATCTAGTATTTTTAAATTTCTTCTTGAAGATGTATCTTAAAACCTCCTGTGGCCTGTGTACTTCTAGTTCGAGTCTGGACAGTTACACGTATATCAATCCTTCACCAGCAGAAACTCAGCCTTCCCTGTTAAACGCTGATGTTTGGATAAACCTGCTTATTCCACAGCAATATGGGTTAAAAGCCCTTAGCTCACGCAAACGTTAAGGCCATGATTACTGGATATTAATAAACTACAGCAACAGCCTGTCATCATAGTATTGCTCGAGTAAATTTCTAATTCTGTCTCTTTATGAATCATGGAAATTGTTGACAAAGTTTAAACGCCTAAAATTAAGTGATGATACTGAACCCGAATTGTCTCAGGCAGCCATCACACGAGGATGCTGTACAAGGCACATTCTGGGTGCTGATTTATTTGTGGAGTTTTACACAGACAACTTAGACCTTAACGCAGTGGGGAGGTGGTTCTTCTCCATATCACATCTGCAGGGGGCCTACAGATTTTGCACACAGGGTGGCAAATTTTCTCCATTATTTTTCCAGCCTGTTGTAATTGCAGTGTCTTTCTCAAAGTGCCTTGCTGCCTAACAGTATGAGCTGCTTTACATCTTAGTAAGAAAATCCCTAACTCTGGCTAATCCCTGGGCTTTGAGTGCCTCTCATCCATGGGAAGAGGGTGGGGGGAAATAAATCCATCCCTCTACTATGACATCATTCTTATTTGCTTCCAATACCTGAAATAAAATGTAACAAAAAAAAAAAGATAAATATTCCAAGAAGAATAAAGTAGTCCTGTATGCAACTGAAGAACACTGATTAAAAACAAAGCAGAAAAACAGCCCAGTTAAACATCCTTCTAGAACCTGAGGTTGCCTTAATTTCCCATCTTCTGCTTTTACGTTTCCCTAGAGCACTCACAGCTTGTGTGTGCAGCCTGTTACGTATTTTGGGGAAAAGCCAGCACTATATATGGGTTCAGTTTTAACTTCCTAGCAGTTATACTAAGCATTACACAGAGTAGAAAAACAAAGGAGAGCAGAGAAGCGCTGCTCTAACTGCAGACCTTCCAGCAGCCTCATTGAATGGTTTTCTGCTTTAATTTAAAACTGAAACCTGAAGTCAAATTTCCACCTGGTAATAGCTTAAAGGCACTTCCAATTAACTTGGTAATACACACTTTCTGAGTTAATAAATTTTTCAGCCTCTGTGTTTAATACAATTAAGCATTTGGGCCTTTGGCCTTAGACCTTATTCAGCTTGAGAAAGGATTGCAGGGAGACAGTCTCCAATTATCACCATTTACATAACATTCACTTAAGGGCTTTCAAATGCATACATATAGAACATTCATTTAATCATACACAAAATTCAGTACCTGAATTCAGGCTGCCTCTCTCTTGCACACAATACATGCAAGGGACAAGAGTATAAAACTCCCATATAAGGGACTCTAAAATCAAGTCATCACCACGCTGCCTAATGCAGCACAGAACAGCTGTGCCTGCTCCTAGCAACTTACTTTTCCTTGCATATCTACATTTTGTTATTTGCAAATTTCTTCAAAACTTCAAAGTTAATAAAGCATATTGCATACCATAAAGAACCTGCTAAGATATGCAGAAGCAGGAAACAGACGAAACTGAAATCTTGTGCTTGAAAAAACATGAAAATTAATTTTGCCAGCATGCCTACCACATTAAACATAAACTATTTTTTTTTCCACACAAAAGGATTAAAAGGTTTTAATCCTTTTTTGCAAGCAGCTAGTTCTTGATTCAGCAGTTCTAAAGGCTTTGCCAAGTTCAGGTTTTGCCTCTGCTTTTAAGAATTAAAAGCAAGTGCAAACCTCATTTTGTAAACAGATACCATAGTGGAATGATTCTAACAGAACGGGGAGGCAGAAAAAGTGACCTCTTCAGAATATTCGTTACTAAAGTAAAGGTATTCTGGGCTCCAAGGAAGGGACCTGCATTTCATTTTAATGCCACTGTATGTTGCTCTGTCCTCCTCCTATAGTAATGAACCAAATTCCTGCCTCATCTACAGCTAAAGAGGAAGACTTTCTGCTTAATGATAGCAAGTGCACGCTGGCACTTCTGTAATACAGTAATCTTTTTTTTCTATTTGTGTCAACTATTTTTATCATGCAGCAGCTTTAGTACCGTCTGCAGAAAACCAAGAAATATAATTTTCACATTTAAATGTTTACCAGAGCACAGAGCTAGGTACCCAAGCAAAATACTCTCAGGTGGAGGAAAAAAAAAGAAGTAGATCACAGATCACAGAATATTCTGAGTTGAAAGGGACCCACAAGGATCGTCAAGTCCAACTCATAAGTGAATGGCCTGCACTGGTTTTAAACCCACAACCCTGGTGTTACCAGCACCATGCTCTAACCAACTTAGCTAATCCCAGGGTCTCAAGTTGTTTTGACTCAGTCTTTCCTGAAATTCCCTGAGAAACAGGTCTGTTTCCCCATTAAAAGGCTTCTTCCAAGTCAGACTCCTTGGAAGTTTGGTTAGAGATTCAAAAATGAACGTTTGAACAATTCTGGAAGACACCACTGAACATTTTTTTACCCAGTAATTACGTACTTTTGCAATGGCTAAATGAAGGCACAGAGACTCACACAACTGAAAAGCCCTTTGAGCAGAGTTTTGATGTCAGGGCTACCACCTCCACCTGGCAGCCAGACTGTGCTGATAAGGGGGCTGCTGAGCAATTCCAACCCTCCACAAAAGAAAGACAAGAGCTACACAGAGTGTCACAGCCACGCTGTGCAGCGCCCGGCAGCTGCAGGGAGACCGAGATGTGGTAACGCCAGGACAACTCCAGAAGCCACTGTGCCCTGTCCAGGAACCAAAATGGCTCTATATTTTTGTGGAAAACCTGTGATTCCATTTAACCTGACAGATGTCCAAACCCCACAGTAAAGAGAACCAGTGACAGACGTCAGAGATTTAGAGTTTTACAGTTGCCACGACTCAGTTCTGCCCTGGGCACAGAGCAGGGCAGGTGCCTCATCCCACGAGGTGCCTGGTTCCCTCCACCACCTAGCGCTTTCTGGTTCAGAAAGGACTGAGTTGTAGAAAAGCATCAAAATTAATCACCTCCACGTTTGTTGCATTCTTGATTTAATTTTTCTAGCATCCCTTCCTTGCTGTGTTATGAATTTAACAGATAAAACGGAAACCTCTTTTCACTTTAATAACTTTTCTCTGTGCAATCAGCTCAACCTCTGCTTCTAAACTGAGTTTCTTCAATCTCCAGCTACCAGACAGATTTTATTTTTCTGTGGCCTTTTACTTGCACCAAACTTTTACATGATTTCACTTGATTATGCGCAGCATTGTAAGAAATGCAGAAAGCCGAAGTCCACATGGAGAAGTTACCATTTGCCACGCTGTAAGAAGTTGCTGTGGCCACCAGGTTTATCCTGACGCCCAGCAGATCATGTAATGGGACCACCAGGTGCTGAGTTTGAACTACCAGAGCTGGCTGAGGATGTGTGTACAGGTTGGAGGGAGCACTGCAGAGGGAAGGCTGCACACAGGGCCTGTGGGGAGCCCCCCCCAGCGGGTGGCACTGGGGCTGCTGGGGAACCCAGTTATGCTACAGGCTCCACAGCAGCGCACGGCTCGACAGGGACTGATCTGTCTGAAGGTGAAAAATCTTCTATGTCATGAATTATCTCTTTCACAGCGCCTCTGACAATATCTGTATCTCTGAGGAAAGAGAAAACCAGTTAACATCACCACTGCAGTAGGTATCTTGGCAAGGCAGTGCATATATTCCATCAAGGAGGGGGTATTTCAGACAACGTACTTTATTCTCACCAAGCCAGAACACTGCCTGCTACCCAGAAACAAACCTCCCTAGTTAAAAACACCAAAAGTATAATCCACATTTGTTCAGGAGTACATGTTCCTTGCTCACCATGGAGTCCTCCTGCAAGTCACAGATCTCACTATGACACCAACTCCTGCAGTATCAATTCCTAGGACATTAGCAGACCAAAACCCAAGAAAGTGGTGGCAGGAAGTTCCAGCACATGACTAAACTCAGAGAAACTGGCACTCCTGACACAACCTTTCAGGCTGGGTACCCTTCAGCAACTGCTTTATCTGAGAGAACCTTGCTACTCTGATTGCACTCAGAGCCATGAGTTGACTATGTCAGCCTGAAGAGTAACGTTTATCAATCAGGAGCTCAGTACAAAGACTGGAATGTCTATGAACAATGAAGAGCATCCAGTAGCTCCTGCCATTTTTTGGTTTGTATCCTCTGCACTGTAACTCATTTTTATATTTTTAGCCATAACTGACTTGCAGATAGTATTCCATTTTCCCTCAACACAGACCTTCAGCATCTTCCACGTTTCTCCTCATGTCAGCAGTAAGTCCCAGTTTCATGCATGATTCTCCTGATCCCAGAAGGCTGCCAGGCCTTGTGAGGGGTTTGACTCCTTGCCATATATTCACCATGGCAAATTCATCAGGGAGAACCCGGAACTGGAAATACCGGCTCTCACATTGACTTCTGCAGCCTGCAAAGATGTTTGTGTGTCTCAGGTTTGGGGATGAACACATGAAAGGTTGCACACGCCACGAGAGCCAGAACACAAGTATGCTGCTTACAGAGATTTGCCGTATTTCTATTTGCCAGAAGTGTATTTGCCATACACCACTTATTTTCATTCTCACTGCTGGACAAAACTATCACATGCTACAAACTTATGGGACACACACAGATATCAAACCTGCAAGGTTCAGCTTGTTTTTAAGCTCTTTGTGGAGACTACAGAGGCTATATTTAGAAAACAAACTTGTCTCCTAGAGTGCTGTGTCTAAGTCTCCCTCACCCATTGCTGCTTTGTTGACTGAGTCCCAAGGTGTCTGGCTTTACATTTGATTTGCTGAACTAAAATCCAGACCAGCAAAGAGGAAGACAAGCTATCTCAGAGCAAATCCACTGCGCCTCTCAGGCTTTACATGCAAGAGAAAGGAGGCACTGTTTCATCTTGGGGATATGACATCCCAGTATGTTTTGTGAAGGACATACATTGGGGTAAAACACAAATCTCGATGTGAATCTGAGGCTTGAAAGAATGTCAGCCTTTCTTACCTACTGCAAGTCAGCACAATGCTAAACCACAATGCAGCTGAGAAAGAACAGGATGAAACAAAAGACCCTGTCCAATTATGCCTGCCTCAAGTGAATTTCATTAGTCGCTCAGGTCTTTTAACAGTGAGGATAGCACACCTTTATATAGGCAAATGGATCTTGCTTAAGAATCACCCGCGCAGGAATAATCCCCTGCCTATCACCAATTGTTGATTTTCATGTTGTGTTTTAAAGTCTGACTTGAAGGTAGGAGCCTGCCAACTCTGCTTGTGTTCTCCAAGAAGAAATGTTTATCAAAGGGGGGCTCCCCATTTGCTGAGCTAGAATTAGTTACACCAACAAGGTAGCAAATGGGTTGTTGCCTGTCATTGTTATCAAAGAGGAATTTGAAATACAAACACTAAGCAGCAGCAACTGAGCACTGAAGCTTGTCAGAGCAAGTGTGACAAGGGACGGTCAAAATGTACAGACACAGAGGGCTGGAAGAGGCTTTCTCAAGCACAGTCCTGTCTGATGGCCTCCCCAGGGCTGCAGTGCACAATCTCTTCTGTAAAGGGATCATGAATCAGCTTAAAATAGGTTTGAGTTTCAGTCATACTTCTCACTGGAAAATTGTTCCAAAATTATGGTCGTGGAAACATTGTGGGAAAACTGACTGTTTTTTTAAAGTAATTTGTTGTCACTCATATTCACTTGTTTGTGTACTAAACACAACCCTTTAGCTGAAAAAGGTTACATTCCATCTCTGTGCCTTTTCTCTCCTTCCTCCAAAACGTACCTCATATCCATTTTAACGCCCTTCTTAAAACTGTAAAATGTTTCTGTCTAACATAACCCCTGAGACTCCACAGACTGAAGATCTCATTTTAAAAAAGAACCAAACAAAAACAAAAGAGGAAAAAATGTTGTATCTTGATTCTTGCAGAATTCTTTGAATTTGCTTTATTCTTTCTTCTGATAGAATCCATAATACTTTATCACCATCATCTTAGTAAAAACATGCATTTGGGCTTGGGCATCTTGAGACCATCATTCATCATCTTACCACTACCTTTTTTTCTCACTCCCTTTTTTCTTTTTTTTTTTTTTTAATTAACTTATGCAGTTGGATGTTGCTTTTGTTAATTGTTCTGTATAATTTAAACTGAACCAAGAACCCTTTCAGTCTTAGTTTAATTTATAAGATCACATTTTCAATGTCCTCATGAAATACCATTTCAAGCTTCAAGAAAACTTGCAGTTTTGCTGATCATGTGCAAGAAATGTCTGTTAACAAGACTACTTAGAAACCCACCCTTGAACTTCCATATTCAAGCACATGTTCAGATCTCAATTTTAACCATGGTTATGGAACAAAAAAATTTATTTGTGACTCGCTAGCAGCCTCAAAGGCACGGTTACTGCGCAAATTCAAAACTATGCTGTCAAGTCATACAGAACATGTAATTCAGCATTGTTGGAGTATAATATCAGATAATTAAATGTGGGATAAAGGTAGAAAAACAGATGAACAGTAATCTGGGAGAACAAGGCCACCAGCACAAGAACAGCTGCCCACATTCTCTGTGCTTAAACCATAAAACCAAAGCTGACAACACGATTTGCAAAGTGCAGAAATCACCCAACAGCATCAGTCATAATCTGAGATGCACATTTCCTTCAGCCAAGCATTTTACCACTATTACTAGTGATAAAGCTGGCATATGAATTAAAGGGTAGAGAAAGGATGATGACAGTATGGAAATTAATCACGCATTAATTTAAAACTTCTGACTGTCTTGTGAAGCCATCACACTGCCACATCCCAAAGAGAAGTGACACACCAGTCCACCACCCTAAGGAAAGACAGTTTCCTATTTCAAGCATCTTAAAATCTCTTCAGTGTTTTCACTGAGTTGCACCAAATTGTATATGGGGGTCAATGTTTTTAATCCCAAGTATTAGAAAGCCCAATCGAAAGTACTAGAAATTCAACACTGACACTGAAGCAGACAGGAATTTAGCTTTCAGACTGCTGTGATTGTTATTATAGCCACTTCTGTTTTGCTAATTTGGTGCTCCACCTATGAATAACTGAACTTCACAAAATTACAGAGCAATATTAGTGCTGTTCTTACTGTATTGACAGGCAGCCATGTATGTAATTCATACAGAGTGGTTTCTGACTATATCCACACTGCACATAATGCCATTAGGCACTGATGGGCCGGCTTTCAACCAAGCTCACCCTTCGTGGAATCCCTTCTGGATAGCAGAACAGCTCACTGGTTAGGAAACCTAGGACAGAAAGGCAGCAGTTCTTTAACAGAGACCTTGGAACTCCAGAAAAACTCCAGAGGTGCCCTTCTGATCTTATCTCCTCCCTGGATGCAGAGATTGGTGTCTTTTTTCCTTCTTGGAATAATGATTCTTGAACAGATCAGTCAGAACACTGACTGCTAAAATTAAAACAGCTGAAATTGAATGCGGGACTGTCACACATTGTCAAGTGTGCTACAGAAAGGAAGGAGGACAGAAACAGCTTCATCGCTGCTTCACTGCTGCCCAAGTGTGAGTTTGCAGTTGCACAGGAAGGAGAAACCTGAATTTAGGACTTGACAAGTAGGATTAAGGAGAAATGCATATTCCTTTTACACCTCTTTTCTCTTCCAATTCTTTGCTCATCATTTTATTGAGGAATCAGATCTCAACTGTTTGGGACATCTGCTCTGTAATTTCTCTTTCAGAATTCTGAAGTTTCCTTAAACTCCAGGGTTTTTGTCATTTTGGCGTAATTTAAAGAGGCTGAATATAGCTCAATGACTCAGAGTAGTGCAAACCTTCTGTGTTTCATTGTGTTGTGGTTTTTTCTTTAACTATGAGAAGACCATTCCATTTATGAAAGAAACAAGGAAAACCCTGCATTAGGAGTTTTAAACAGGCTGTTATCTGGAGGAAGCCATAGCAAAGCAGTAGTAGTTCACACACTTCCCAGAATTTTTTTCTATCCTTCTACTGACTTTCTATATAAATTCATAGAAAATTACATTATTAACATCTTAGCCAGTATATCCTAAGTAAATACTAGATGCTTGCAGTTGGATTTTCAAGTTTTTTAGTATCATGAAATTAAGGGGAGACAAGTGGTTTTATTTCTATCATCTTTCATTAACTTTTGGTGACAAACAGCCAAGAGCACACAGCTGAGGTAACTGCTCTCTGAAAGGGCAAGACATTCACTGCTCCAAGAGCAGCTCAGCGCTTGCTATCCACCACCAAGAATCCAGAATGCGTTCTGCTTGCCAAAAGTGACAACCTGAACCCGAATGTCCAGTGCTATAGGCCAGGCTGAAAAACAGCAAATGTTGAAACAAACTTGACTGTATCTCCTCTCACCTAAGCAGGTGACAGCTTCCTACAGTATTCTTGTCCTAGTTACTTGAGAAAACTGTGTGTTTTCAGATACCTTCTGACTGGTGAACCTGCAAAGGATGGAAAAATATGCAGCATAAATAAAATCTGGATCAGATATAACTGCCTTCATGGAGCCTAGAACCACTTCTGCAAAAATACAGGTTAGAAAGAGGAGAAAATGCAAACTATTTTCTGCCATTCTTTATAGAAAAGACTCCATTCAATCCTAAAACCACAGCTGAGAAGGGACCTCTAGACATCTCCAGTATAACCTCCTGCTTGAAGTGGAACCCTCACCAACACTAGATCATTGGAGGGGTGGTGATGTCCAGCTGATCCTTGGGAAGCTCTGAGGAATGAGAACAGACCATCTTGTTAAAACAGCCTCCTTCGGTCTGCTCTGCCCTCCAAGAGGAAAAGCATATTTCAATTATTAATAGTGAACTTTAATACAATCTCCTCTGTCTCTCCACCTTATCTCTGCTAAACTCATCTATTATGACAGCTATTGAGCAACTGGATGACTAAAGATGGCAGACACTCTGACTGCATGCATCCATCAGAGCCCACGTTTAAATAAACAAACCTACTATTTTCAAACATTGCTAATCACCACATCAATAGACTTATTAATTGGATTCCTTGACATGGTTGGATGCATGTTGCAGCAGCAGGGACTGGCTTCAACAAACACTGTGCTCTACTCCATCTGTATGTCTCAAAGATAAAAGAAAAATTGGAGCGCAATCAAATGCAGTGTATTAAATAACAGAAGAAATTAAGCAAAATGGACATTGAATTTATTTCATCGTATACATTCTGTGCGCACACACACACCCCCCCCCCATGCTACAGTTTGGAGCGTATCAAGAGCTTATGATTCATACAACAATTTAGTTTGGAAGGAACTTCTGGAGGTCATCATTTCCAGACATCCACTTAAAGCAGTGCCAACTTCAAAGCTGGACTCAACTCTGAAGCTGGATTAGGGTTCCTGGGGCCCCATTCAGTTAAGCTTGGAGTTTTTTCAAGGGTGGACATTCCAAACATTCCTGGGGCTTTAGTATGATACTTGGCCATCTTCATGGCAGGGAAATGTAAAAAAACATAGTTATTACAGCTATCACCATTTCCCATGCTGGAGCTTATGTCTCTGCTGGCTCCCATCCTATCACCACAAAGCAGCCAGAAGAGCCTGACTACTGCTCTACACCCTCTGTTCCACTCCCTCCCATCACACAGGTGAAGAGAGCAGCAAGGTCCCATTTCCTTCTATCTTATCCTAAGGCCAAACAAACCTGTCTCCTCCCACCTCGCCTGGCACATCTGGTGCTCCAGAATCCCCTCAACCAGCTCAGTACCAGTGTTTTGTGTACCCAGACAACAGCCTATGATGCTGCACTCCTTTTCTCATCAAAGATAGAATCTTTCGCTACCTGCTTTTAGCAGGAAGGGCTACATTTAGGAGTCAGTCAACCTCTCCAATGTTTCAGTGTGTTCAGAATCATGTACAAGCTCTCAACTGTAAGCATAAAGTATGACCATTACTAATGAAAGATGATTTCTTACAATACCTCCAAGACCATATGAACAGCTCAGGACATCAACCTGCATATTTATCTCTCTTACACAGAAATACTACCTGACTATCAGCTACATGCCTTCCAAATAAACTTCACTTACAATTATTTCCGATGTTTTCACATCTTGCAACCCCAGCTCAGGGAATGGCAAGCCCCTGAAGAGTGTTATCAGCTGGTACCCCAACACAGTGTTATTACCTGATATTTGTCATATTCCACACACCCTTGGCAAGACAACACATCTTCTATTTATTTTTTAATCAGATTTCTACTATTTACTTTCCCTGCTCTACTGGTTGCGAGACAAGCAATTCTTCTGCTGTACTTCCCCAAGTTCATGCAGTGCATCACAAAATGTGGGGGTTACAACTGTTACGATTTCAGAATCTCTGTATGCATGCCGGCATTGTGAAGGAAAAGCTGTTCAATGGGGCTCCCACTACACAGGACAGCTACACACACCACTAACATAAAAACACTTGAAAAGACACTTCCCACTTCTGTTTCAACACATCACCTCCATTTACATTCAGTTATTATGTTAAGCCTATGCACCAAATGAATCCCAGTTGCAACTTCCACTAAGTAATCAAGTAACTGAGCATTTTAGAGCCACAAACAATAGATTTTGCCTTTTTTGGATATACTAAACAGCCCTTTGTCACTGCAAAAAGAGAGGTTGACATCTGAGATATAAAATGCTCAAAAGAAGGCTGTACCAGTTAATCAAAAGTGAATGATGACTGCAACAAACTTTATCAATTCTGACATGAAAAAATGAAAGCAGGAGACCACTATCCCAGACTGGCAATTCCATTAACTCTTTGCATCAGCGTATTTTTATTTATTTTTGACTGTTCACAGACTATCAATAGCCATGTCGTGAGCAAGAGCAGCAGCATGTAGAGGCCAGTGTTGCCAAGCCTCCATTTTCAGGAAACTGCTTTTAGCAACTCCCCAGCCCACTTAATGTGGCCATGGAAATAGGGAAAGACCAGGTTCTGCTGCCAGCAGCAATCACAGCAGACAGTCTTTTTCCTCCAACACGAGAATTACTTAAATTTTGCCCATGAGAAACTAAGCTGTTTAGACTCTGGCACCATCACAAGAACTAAATGCAACAGGAAATATATTGTATATGTTTTTCATATAAACAGATCTTTCTTCTTGATTTCTCAAGTACTCTTTCATTTCCCACTGTATCCAGCCCTTACAGACATTTCTAAGTCCCATTCACACCCAGGTTCAAGAGCTAATTCATGGACACCAAGGAGTGAACTTTCAACACCACATTTTTAACCATCAGATCTCTTAGTATCAATCAACAAAGCAGGGGCGCAATGACAAGCAGTTACTGGTTTCTCACTCTTTATCCACATGGCATGTTGCAGTTCCTGCCAGCTTGACAAGTAACGGTGTTGCTGGCCTGCTAACCCCAGCATGGGGGGAGATTCTAGAGAAACATTTGGAGGAGGATACACTGCTGGGGTATTCAAACAGCACCAACAAAACCAAAACACCATTCCATCTTTTTTTCTCCCTGCCTTTGAAGTAACTGCATTTAATGGTCAGGACTCTAAACTCCTCCCTGGAGAAGTTATTACTGCTTTTCAGCATGATAAAGCCACTTTGATTTGCATGGCAGAACAGGAAAGTTCAGCAGTTTGTGTCATACCCAGTACAGTACAATGGGATTTTTATGGAAGTTTGTGTACAAGTCAGCAGACAATGATTAGACTGACAAGGACTGAAGTCTGAGCACTGACAAGGGAAACTGTCAATGTGTAACCACCACCTGTTCTAAGAACTCTGACTTTTTCCTGGCAGTTCTGCAATCCTCCAATGTTAACAAGAGGCAGAATTAGTCAAGTCTATCATTTGTGGAAGGGTCCTCCTTGATTAGCCATCCATCAGGGTGTACAGACAAGGGTATTTGCTGTCCTCTCATAATGGCTAGCTCCTTGCTCTTTGGAACATGGAAGGGGTTCAGCAGAGACAGCAGAAGTGCCCAGCTGCAATCTCCAGGTAATAACCTACGTGTTGGAGGAGGATGTATGTGCCTTGCTTCTCTGGATCCTTAAGACAACCTGCTTTGTGTGGTGCAAGTGAAGAGGTTATTAAATCTTTCAGGTGGAGAGAAATGTTACTGAGATGAGCACAGCAGCTAAGGCTTAACATCTTTGAAGCTCAGTCTGGGAGCTCAGACTGAGAACCAGCTGGCTGGAGAGGGAGCTGATGAATGTCTTCAGGCTGGGCAAATCCTTTTATTCTAGTACTTAAACACCCAGGACATGGCATAAAAAAAAGGGCCCTTCTCACCTGCTGCATCCTCCTGGAGAGGGAATGATCAACTGTCAAGAAATATGCCCTCTAAAAAGAAAAATATTAACTGTAGAAGCAGCATAATAGCTTCACTGGAAAGTCTGGGAAACGAAGGTGACTGTTCCTACCAATAGCTACAGCAATTCAACCCCTGCACTGAGGAAATATCCACCATGATAAGTGAGTCCATCTAGTTGTAAGGTCAGCCACTAGAGAAAGGCTGCCCACAGGATGCAGCTAAATACAGCAACTAACATCCATTAGTTGAAGAGCACAGAGCAGCTAGGCAGCAGACTCCGCAGGTGGGAGGGACGGGGAGCAGCCAGGCTGGGCCTGCTGGCCCTCCTGCAGCTCTGTGGAAGAGGGAGCAGGTGTGCAGTAATAGCTCCAGACAGGTAAAAGTCATGGGCTGTCACCTTTATGTACAAGGAAATGAACAACAGCTCAAGGTGCATAACTGGCACAACCCTCTGAATTATTTCCTATCAAGCCAGTTGTCATCTTCCTGGTTTTTCCCTGTTTCTAATGAATTTCAGTAAATTGCATCATATTGACTGCAAACATGCGTGGCTTTCAGGAATACTACTAAGAACTGTCACAAACTGCATATTGCTGGGAACCTTGGCTACTGTGAGAAAGCCAAGAAGCAGAATAAAAACCAGCCAACAACTCCAGCTGAGTGGGAGACAGCTCACGTGAACCACGGGTGAAACAACCAGAGGGGAGACTGTCACAGAGAGTCTCAGCAGTCAGGAAAGGCTGGGTGAGAACAGAGGAAAACAAGGTGACAACAGTGATGAAGTTTATCTTGCTTACAAATGAAAGAATGAGTAGTGGCGGCAGGGAGGGTGAGAACAGCCTTCAGGGACCTGGAAAGAAACTGCAAGATGAAAAAAAATCTTTTTTCTTTGTTTTTGTGTGTCATGCAAATGGTCAACAGTGCGTAGTCACAAAGGTGCTGAAAGGGAGTTTAAGGGTAAAATTAAACTTTCAAAGGGATGTTTGGGGTAAACTTCTATACCATACTCCCGAGGTATAAATATACTGACAGTTAAACACTGGAACAGCTTGCTGAAGAAATGGTGGGCTCTTCTCTCACCAGAAGTTTTTAAGGACATGCTAGACAAACATCTGTTGCGAACAGCTTAGAGCAATCCTGTCTGAGCAGAAAAAGGTGGGATGAAATTCCCTTCCACCACTATTTGCTGCAAGTGGAAATCTTCTATTCCTTTTTGAAGTTCAAGAAACATAGTTTTATTTCAAATTTGGCAGAAAAGCTCAGTCATGCCCACAGCTCTAACCTCTGGGCTGCAATATACCTGCAGGACGACAGCTAAAGAGAAGCAGATTCAGGTGCCTGCAGCCACAGGGCTGCCAGGTACTCCCACATCCCTTTGCTCCACAGGGATGAAAATATTTGGCACTGACGAATGGTAACCTCATATTATCAAGTATTCCTTTACTGTACACATATTTTACCGGCTCCAGAATACAAGAGAGCCCCAGTCTGGACCAGGTGAGCCTGCAGAGGCACCTGAGCAGTGCCCCTTGCAAAGGGCACTCCCACACTGAGCACATGGACATGGTTTGCAAGCAGCCCACCTCCTGCTCCCAACTAAACCAGTCTGCAGCCAAAACCACCTCAGATTTATACCAGATTACAGGAATGGTTTGTGAATTCATAGGTCTGCATCAGACTACTAAATCTATAAACCATACATGGAAAACTTCTGAGCAGCATAAGGGATTACTGAGCCAGAGGGAAAAAATTTCTAATGCAAGGAATCCATTTAGTCCTCCATGTAATTTAAAAAAATAAACATTTAAACAATAATATTTTGAACTACTCATTTAATAATTATGTTAATTCTAAAGTTATTTATAATTTTATCTTGAAACCAGCAATAACTTAAACTTTTAAGGTCCAGGAACTGGACTTTCCACAAGCTTACCACTACCATTGTTTCCTAACACTCTTGTGTTCAATACACAAGCTACTGACAAGATCCTCCTTTCAAGACATTTAGAGACAAATCTTGGCACATACTTTGTTTAGGTGTATGTGACACATCTGAAGAACATTCATAGCACAACAAATCTCAAAGTTTTGGGGTTTTTGTTGTTTGGTTGATTTATTAGTTTAGTAGTACAGCTGTTCTTCAAAGCAATCATGAAAATCTTTGTGAAAGAAATAAATAATTGAATGTCAGTTTTCTTCACTATTATGTTTTAGACAAGACAGCAGCAAAAAAAACCCCAAAAATCCAAACAGCCCAACAAAAGCCTTGATTCTCCTCACAGCTCCTCCTGTTTGAACTCTGGCAGCATTAGTTCCTGTTGCGTGCTGCATGACACCATGCTGGCTGCTGACAGAGCTGCTCTGACTGACCCTGGGAAGCCCTGGAAGACTCTTTAGACAACAGGAAAACCAGCTGAGGAAGTCTTAACCATAATGACTGGCCAGCAACACATGATGAACACCACCCACAGGAACTAACAATGCCCACATTAATGCTTGTTTTCAAGGTTGCTAAGCCATAATCTCAGTCTCTGCATTGATTTGGGTTTGTCCTCAGACTTGGGCACTATGACCTAGGTGAACCATAGGCAGCTCCTCACAGCAGTGAGCAGCCAAGTCTTGTTGTCATCTGCAGCTGCCAGGACACAACTCCCTTCCACTCATACCTTCTGACAGTCCTGAGTCCTCTGCAAAAGGCACAGCAACATCTCGTTTTTGTGATGATGTAAGAGCAGCCATTTTCTCTGAGCAGTATTTCCATAAGACTAACTCAGGGCCTGTTTGTTATTTGGTGAAATTCGCAGTACAACTTGATCTACTTAATTTTTTAGCACAGCAAAAATACTAGCACTGTAGAATCCTAAAGTTCTGACCTGAGACCAGAGCTCACTACTCAATTAGGAAAAGTGGATGAGCACAAGCCAGTTCTCCAAGATGGAACTAAATCAGAATCATAACAAAGTAGGGTGGGTTTTATTTACCCATGTAACAAACTGCATAAATGGTCAACCAAGGCAGATGAAAGTCAGTGCTGTCTAATTTAAGGTAACATGCTTTATAGAGAACAATTTAAACCAACCAAACACTTCCCTGAATTCTAAATTTACTATAAACACTCAGAAAGGCACTGGACATAAGTGCATTACCTAGATGCTTTCGGTGAGGTGCTCTGTGCAGTTGTGCTCATGAAGGTACAAAGAGCACAGACACAGACTTGGAAGAAGATAAAACTACATTATTGCAAAAAAGCAAGAGAATTCTTAAGGCAAAATAATCTAATACCTACATCAACTGTAACTTGCCCTTGGACATCAGGGTTGACAAAACTTTAGAGAACTGTCTGTGAGAAAAGACGGAGATGGGTGATCCCATTTCATACTTGCAAGAGAAACAGTAATTCAGCTGAACGTAAAAGTGATAAATTTGAAACAGTAAGTCTTTTGTTTTAATAGCCACACAACAGATAATTAACCTCTAGTCAGTGAGGTGCCCCAGAGCAGCAGCAGACACAGGAGGCTTGGAGAATCCCCTTACAGGACAACGGCTTAGGGCAGGAATGGCATTAATCAATGACCTCACTGTACTCTATACTATAATAGATGCATATTAATATTCATAGATTTTTAGGACTGAATGGTCCACTCTATCATCCAGCCTGACCTCCATTCTGACACAGGACGTGCTTTAGCCAGCCCCTCCACTCTCTGGCTCCTGTTAGGCTTTTCTGCGCTAGGTCAAAAGAGGCTGCTTGTAATACAGAGGCTCTAAAGATGTTGTAATGCAAATTTTGGCTCAGCAAGATCCGTTGATAAAGTACTGAGCTGAGATCGAAGCGTCAGGAATTAAATAAACCCTACAGTTGTGTCAAATAATCCAAAAAGCAGGAAATGGGAAATGATACCTGAGCACATGCAATAGGCGAGGAAAAAACACTCCCAGTCCCTCTCCAGATCCCTTTCAGGGTGTGGCTGCACCTTTAGGAGGCCACCCACAAATGAAGTGTGGGGCTTTCCATGATGTATGTCAGCAATATTATTATGTTACAGATGATGGAATCACACCGCTCCGGCTTAGCCAATACTTTGGGAATGGCAATATATTCAGGCCAAACATATGTTTGTTTTTAAGCAATTCTGGACCAAAAGTACCCAGGAAGCAAACAACACTTTTTCTTCTTTTTTCTTCTTCCTTTTTTTTTTTTTTTTTAAATTATTCTCACCTCTGCGACACTGAAAGAAAAAAAAGGAGGATTTGTATTCCTAATTTTAGAAGGGTTCAGCTTTTCGGTGACCCCTTCATGGAAAAGGTTAATTCTTATGAACTGCATAGCATAAATATGTTTCAATACAAGCATTAAGATCCACCCAAAAGGGATCCTTTCAGAAAATAAGAACCTAAAACTTAGTGTTTTATTTTTTAATCTATATAGTTTCCAACAGTTTTTAACTCGCTATGGGTTTTATGGAAATGAAGAGCAATGATTTCTACCCTGATGCACTTTCCTTCACACTGATACCTCTGCGACAGAAAATATTAAAAAATAAAAAAGGTCTGCTTACCTGTCTAAGAATCAAGCAGTAACTGAATCCCCTCCAGTGAAATCCAGGAAGGGAGGAAAGAGAGGGGGATACTCATTCCTGTATCACAACCCCAGAGCTGCTGAGAATGTGTGCCTGCTGCACTGCCTCTACTCCTGTGTCCAGCCATGGTGGACACCATGCACGGGGACATCCATCACTTTTACACCTTGGCCAAGAACAAAAGCAGCCACACTGTCATTTGTCAAAGCAAAGCTCCTGCCACACCAGCAGCAACTGCACCCTCAGATATTGATGACAGCTGACAGACAAATACAGAAGAAAAGTATACTGCTTTAAAATGTTAGCTCCCCCCTGGTGTCTGATCCATAGGTCTGCCTGCCATTTCCCTGAGCCAAAGCATGGAAAACCTCACTGGAACCTGACAGGACATGAGTCCAGTAAAAGCACTTGATGACTGCAATGTACAACCAAGTTATTGCCCTGCTCCGCTTGTACCCATACAAAAGCCTTACTGATGGAAAAACTAAGGTCCAACAAACACAGGCAAAAAAATTGATTCCAAGGAGCCTGGAACAGATCAAGTCTGATCTTGGAAGCAAGAACTGAGTCCTGCTGATCAGGGCAGGGCAAGTCCCTCCTCTCCACTCCTGCTACCTCTGAAATGCTGAACTTCCTCTCCAGCTCATTAAACACTTCTGTAAGGAAGGGCCTCATCATTTACTGCCAGTTCAGGAATATATTACCAGTACTGGAAACTCTTTTAATCAACAACCACCATCTGTCCCCAAAATTACAGATGCTTAAAAATGCAGTTCAATTTAAAGGGCAACCACTTAGGTCAGAGATCTGTGGTGTGGAGATCAGTCTTGGCACTGTGGAGGGATAAAAGAGCAAACACCAGCAAGCCATAACAGTGGGGTTCCTACAGAAACTGCAGGCTGGACTAGCTGAAGCGCTTAAATAAATATGTATGTGCATCATGAAGTGCCACTTGCACCTTGTGTGGAGAGGTCCTGAGTATGAAACTTGTATCCTCCTTCAGGAGATCTCACTAGGCTTGCTGATTTTTCTCCTACTGCTGTTACACAATGAAAGTGTTCATAAATATGGGTAAAAAACGCTCCAGTGCTGGAGGCAGCATGACTGGAAACCCCTGACAGAATTAGGAAGTCCATAAATCCAGTACTTTTTCTACCCAGAGCCTTCCATTACTTTTTTCTGTTGCAGCCTAATCTCCGAGTGTTCACTTCTCTGTTTAAGCCCCACAAAGACATTCCTAAGGCTACAAGAGAGGGAGACAAAAAGGATCCTCACATCTGTGAGAGACACTGAAGTTTCATCTATGCTGGCAGGAGTCAGCACAGACAGATAAAATGCTGCTGCTGCTGCTCCAAGAGAACCAGCATCAGTCTGTACTCGGGACTCACAAAACTAGAGCCTGACACCAGCATAAGGACCCTCTTTCCTCTCTGGAAAGCACTGAGGCTTTAGCAACGGGCTAGAGAGTCAGCTCAGGTCCTCTATACCATCAAAAAAACCCTGACAAATGTCACGGTAGGACACGAAAATAGATTGACTCCATATAGTTGTCAGAAGAGAAAGAAGGCTTTATTTACAATTCCAACAGTTTCTTTTAAAACGTGCTGCGCTAAAAAGGTCTATTATTATTGGTCCATTGGACTGACACTTCTCTCCATTGGTCAAGTAATAGGAAACAACACCTGGGGACAGCTGTTATGGGAAAAGGAACACTGCTCACTTACCCTGTTTTGAGAAACTGAGAGAAAGATGTTTTGAAAAGGAAATCGTTGACAGCTTTCCCTTGGGAAAAAGAGAGCAATGATTAGCAAGCTAAAAATTCTCCCGGGCTCAGAAATACCGAGCCCACAAACAAACTCCAAGATCCCACAAAAGACTGCAAACAATTTAAGATACCTCAACCAACAACAAAGCTGGCATCATTTCAAGGGGAGATGACAGCAGGTAAAGTCTGTTTAATAGCAGTGCTCCTCAAGTCAGCAATCCACACTGGGTTTATCTGAACATTATCATGAATTATCAACATTGGCAAGCTTTCTCACACTTCAGACAAGTCTGCAGCAGATGTGAGGCTCTGGGTCCTGGTTGCAAAGAGGGCAGAAGTAGGTAGTACAGGATACATTCAGCAAAACTCTCCAGTTAAAAACCAGTACAAACAGCGCTTTTGCAACTTTGGACTCTGGTAGCCAAAAGTTTTTAAAAAACAGAGTTTCAATTTTTGTAGAGCTTTAAGCTATATTAACAGCATGACACACTTCTTCAAAAATGAAAAAATCAAAGGTATTTTATATAGAAGGAATAACATTCTAAATACTCTCACTGCATGTGCTGGATGTGCTTCAAAAATACATAGTGGTACCATACTGATTCTTCTTACAGTCACTAAAACAATTTTTCTCAGGCTGAGAAGTGCTGTGCTCAGTTTCAGTATATGGCATGTTGCAGACAAGTCAAACATGCCAACACCTCCAATTTCTGCAGTCATAGTGTGGATTTGGTATTTCTTTTATCTCTCATCTCTATTTGTTTCCTTCTTACCATCAAACACACTTTAAAACTGAGCTCCATCACAGCACAGCAGCAGATTTGTCCCAGTCCTACTCTCTGTGACACCTTTATAGTCATGTCCAGTAATGCTGGCAGCCTGCAGCAAGGCTTTCCAGGCTGGGGAAGTCAGGGAGACAGGTCCAACTGCCATTTCCAAACAGCCCAAACCACCTGCAAGCGTTCCTGGAAACCCAAGCACCTCTGTCTCACAAGTGAGCAACGGGAACTTGTGTCAAAGAACCTGCAGTAAAAAACTTAAAAACTTGGTCCAAGGACAGATCTTCAGGCCTATCATCCGAGTTAATTCTTCTCAGCTGACTTTTATCTTCACACACACACTGCACAAAGCTGTAACAGAAATTGCCAGAACAAGCCCACGCTGGACTCAAGTGCAGGAGCAGCGAGACGCAGCTGCGGCCTCCGAGCGACCTCCACCAGCCCCCCACAGAAACCACAAGGACCAGCAAAGCTGACACCCAGGGGCTCAGAAGGGAATCAGATATTTAGCAAGATTATGCTATCTGCTAATCTGATTAGCCCCAGAGACTGCAGATAAACATAACAAAGAACAGCCGGACACCAGCTGTAAAACCCATCCAGTCAAGCAAATAACACAGCTGCCCAGAAAAGCTCAGCATCTGGGACCTGTCGCATGTAATGCTTTTAGGGAAATGACAGACTCCCTGCTCTCACGTCAGACATGGGAAAATGTGTTAATCTGTTTACCTTAAACGGATTTACCTCAATCTGAAAAAGGAGAGGACTGACTCGGATTCACACAGCCAAGACACTAGGGCAGCAAGGCACACTGAGCAGGAGGCAGCAATCCTCAACACCATTTACATGGGTTCGAAGGATCAGGCATGACACAGGTCAAACAAGAAATGTTAAAGAGATTAAACAAGGACACTTGTAATTAGGTGTAATGTTGATTATTTTCTGCCACTGAAATGGTAATCAGGTCCCACATCTAATCACTGCAGACACCTGAGCTCTAGGCTGATGGTGATAGACTCCATAGCCAGCCCCTTCCCAACACAGAAAACACACAGGACTAGGGACTTGGGCTGGAGGTGGGAGAGGGATTTAAAAATTAATACTATATTTTTATATAAATACAATAATAGCAGAGAATTAGTAGAGAAGTTCTCATGCCTTCCTTATAGGAAGTGGGCTGCTGAAAGACCAAAAGCCACTCAAACTCACTCCTCATACACTGTCTGCAACTTTCACAACCACAGAAGGGAAGGCAAGGGCATTATTTAACATGTCCACTTGACGTTTTTAAACACAGGAAAACCAAAAGCAACTCACTCAAGGACTGCATTCATCACTGCCTGCCAATTACAGAAACAAAACTGATCAGTCAGGAGGACACAAGTGGCACAACGATTCAGCTCAGCACCATGGAAGCACGAACACTCTCAAGTGTTCTGTCACAACAACGGGCATTATGGATCCACAGAAGCAGGCCAGAAGCTTTTCAGTCACTCTTTGGCAAAGCATTTCCCTCCCTTCCTGATTAGCAAACACTCCACAGTAACCTCAAACTTCCCTACAGCTCTCACGTGAACTGTTGGTTATCACATCAGATCTCCTTTTTCAGAAATTTGCTCCAAGATTCTCCAAGACTGAATTCTTACACACATTCACCTATGCTGAGAGAATCAGATCAGCATGGAAGATGAAAACCTCTATTCAGGGTGACATAAATGAGAGCAGAAATACTGGGGCCAGATGACTCCCCCATGACTGGAAGCAGTGTCAGCTCTGTGGTATTGCCACAAAACTTGGCAACAGCAGCCAAGAGAAAGCACCAGATCAACAAAGACAAGGATGCCCAAGAGGGCACCATGACGCAGTATTCTGCAATAGTTTTGGGATGTGGGACAAGAAACAAGAGTTTTGGGGCCAGCTCAGGGCCATGGGTATCCTGACAGTGCTGGAGGCTAACTGGAGAGCAGCTATCACTTCAATGCACACTGAGGAGGAGTTGGGGTCTAGCTAAGTTCAGAATATCCGGGACACCCAAAGAAAAAAGACAGAACACTTCTAAAGAAATTGTCTAAAACATGCATTTTCTATTTTTATGGCAAACATGACTAGTTGCAAGTATTCAAATGCAATTATGCAGAGGCTGATCTATAAATAATGCAAAACCCAGAAAGGAGAGATCCAAACTCATTTATAGCACACCCCATGCTGTACTGAAGAATATTATGCCCCAGCTTTCACCATCCTCATAAAACAGAAATGGAGTCAAAAAGCTGAGAAAGAAGAGAAGCAACTCCCCTGCTCCACAGACAAAAAGGAAGACAACATCTGAACTATGGTAAAATTTAAGGTCATTCTATTCAGCACTACTTTCATAGATAGAAAGCTTTATTTCTGCATTTCCAGCTCACCTGCTCTTTTCACACAAGTGTTCCCAGAAGCTGCAAGCAAGGTATCATGCAAATACATCACCCCTCACCCACTGCAATATGCTCTGAGTAGATCTATACAGAAGCTCAGAGCATCCACCAAGTTGTGTCCCAAATTTCTTAAATGAACCAAATCTCTTGTACAAAGCAGCGAATAATTTAAGTTGGAAGGGACGTGCAGATCAGCTACTCTAACCTCCCGCTCAGAGAAATACTAACTTTAAAAGCAGTGTTTAAAGTTTAAAACAGATGTTTCGGGACCTTGTCCTGCTGAGCTTTGAGCACCTCCTCAAATGAAGACTCCCAAGCCTCTCTTGTTCTTGTACCAACTGATAATCACTCTCATCATCAAAAAGCTTCCCTGTATATTTTGTATCATCTGGTGGCAAACTGTGATTTTTTGACTGTTATTTTTCAATATGCACCTCTAGGATCAGAAGCATTTCCATTTCCCCCCTCAAAAAATATTACTTCTTGATTGCAACTACAGAATTTCAAAACAGTTCTTTAATTTAAAAAAAAAATTATTCATCTAATATTCTTACAGCAACAATACCTTCCCACACATCCTCTCTGCACAACCAAATTTATGCCATTTACATTGAAAACCAAGGGGGTTTTTTCTCTACTTATAGCTCAGTTAGTTCTGTTATAATGCAGTTTATAAAATTGCATTTAATGGAGAAGGGAGCAGGTAATTTGTTTATTTCTGAACTGTGATGGCTAATGGATGGGGTGGGAATAATGATGGAATATATATTATGTTATGGTCGAACAATACAAGGAAAGAACGCATGACCTGATAATTTTTACCCTTCATTAAATGGTCTGTTGAGCTGCTTTTTCTCCATATCAGCTTTTAAAGTGGAAAAAAAAACACTGCAAAAAATAACATATTACTTCAAATCATAAGATTATTCTTAATTAAAGCAAAAATTACTCATCTGTTTCTTAAATTCATTAGCAATAGCGGAAAACATACCTAAAAATAAGGAAATCAGCATAAGGAGATAACTGTAACTAGCCTTGTTAACTACCTTCCTCCATAAATGCTGAGGCATTTTAATTCCCATGTCTGGAAGGACAAATAAAGTCTGTGCCACTCTGAGCATCCTTGCCAAGTCCTTCCTCCTCCCAGCAAGCCAAAAGCGAAGCGGGAAGCAGAAGCCAAAGCTGCCTGCACATCCAGATGGAGCCGTGTCACCTAAGCTACATCTGCTTTCAGAGGCTCTTTGTGGCTTTTCCAAGAAGAAAAGGGGTCTGTACAAAGACAGATCACTTGAACTGATAGTTCTGGTTTTCATTTACTTTCTTCAAGGAAGAAAATAAATGGGCTATCAATGGCTTTATCTGCGCTTGATACAAGGAGCTGTAATGCACCACAGGCATGTGCCTTGAGCCCTGCCTGAGAAAGAGCAATGAGGGAAGAAGGTCCCAAGGACACATGGAGAAGGGTACCCCACCACGCCATCCTCTCCAACGGGAATCCCAACCAAAATGGAACAGCTTCTGAGACTGATGGGTTGAACCGGGTTATTTTGAAAGTTACCAGCGTGCAAAAATTCACAGGAAACAAACAGGTTTGCAGGTATCTTAAAACCCAAGCTGTATGGCACGCAAGTAGTCTCCAGTGCTAAGTAACACATGATGGAAATACAGAGATAAGGGAGCAATGTGAAGGAAACCCGATTAGCCCCCAGCCTAACGACGGAACATTTTCATTTCCTGTAGGGAAAATGGCTGATATTGGTCAGCATCAACTGATAAAGAGCTGGCTATTACGGGTTTCAAGAGAACTTTGATCTACATCTCAAATCCCATTAATAGAGACAATCATGACACTGTGCAGAAATAAAGCTCCTATGTTCAAATGAAACAGAGCTTCTTGATGAGTAACAGTGCTAAAACATCAGCAGTACATCAAAACCACTCAAGTTCACTCCAAAAAAGCAAAAATTAATACCACTGAAAGGACATGCATTCAGTTCTGAAGAAATCACCAAAGGAGAGAATTTCTTCCCTAAGAAGCTCCCTTGTATTCAAGTTCCTTCTATCTTTGCCAAGTATGCTCATATGGCAACTGAAAAAAAAACATTTGTGGCATTTGATTCTCGAAGTCCCTATGCGTAAAGAAAACTTTTCCCAGAAAGTACTTAGATAAAAGTCCTTTTCTGTGGTTTAAGCAGGAATACCACTAGTCACGGTAAAAACATGGAGCTGGCTGATGCGCAAAGAACCAGCACTTTGAAGCACTACAGAGGTCACACTGTGGTAGAGAAATCCTGCTTCATAAAGCTTTGATGTAGAGCAGCTCACAGAAATATCTTCGTTATTTCACTGAAGTACATTGCTGCTAAAGCCTCTTTCTTACTCAGTGTTAAATAAGCTGTTATTGTTCTTTAATATTGGAAAAAAAATTAGCTTCTCTGTCAGCATTTCAGGCAAATATGCAACAGGCAATAAAGAAGGTCCTAGGACAGTCTAAATTGAGTATGTGTTCAATAGTAGCTCATTGACTTCCAAGCAAAAATCCCCAGTCAAAACCAGAATAAGTTCAGCTCGAAGAAGTCACCTCTTCCACAGCAGCAGCAAAAAGCCGGGGTAAGAAACCCAGCACTCAAAGACCAGGCAGTGATGTGGAGGGATAGTATCTCATCTTTACACTTCAACACCTTTTGCCTTTGACCAAAAAGGCTTTCTCTTTATAGTGTGAATAGTGCAATTTATATGTACAGAAACATACTGGGGTGGTTTTCTACATGGTGTCTCTAGTGAAGGTTAAACACTGGCACAGAAGTCTTGTTTTGGTTTTAAAATACTGTGGAGATCCCCACAAAACAGTTTCTCAAAAAAGCCACTGCAGTGGTTTCAATATCCTGAATGCTCAGAGTCAAGAAGGAAGAACATCTGCACTCATTTTTATGGTCCACTCAAACCTTAAGTGCTTCCAAACACACAACAGCTACAACAATGCTTCCAATTTAAAAGACAGAAGCCTATAAACAGCCCACAGCATGAACTAATTTATCTAAAATTTCCTCCACTTACATTTACCTTATCCAGTTCAAACAACATACCCTTCAATTCTCCAGACTCTTCTACCCTCCATGAGAACAAGAGTAGTCAAAGAGCTAAAACCCTACCAAAACCTGCAATAATCACTTGAAACTAGTGAATTTGTCCTAATCCTGACTGGTTGCCAGTGTAGAACCCCCGAACACCACCTATCCAAACCAGCCAGATTTCACCCTGCTCCCTTAAACTCTTCTGGCTCATTCTTGATTTTGTTTCTTTTCACTGAACTTGTGCAGCTGCAAATGCACTCCTATAATGTGATGGCTGAAATAAGATCAGGAGAGTTTTCCTGAAACATGAAGGAAGTTGGTGGGGGCGCAGGACCTGCACCAGCTGCCCATCAATATTCAGTGCATGCAGCTGCTCTCAGCGGCATCCTTGGAATTCAGCTTGGCTGGGGAAAAAACAACTGTCACTGCTTTTTTTCTGAAATTTCACCTAACTGTTGTAACATGCCTGTGTAGTTCTGCCCAAATTCTTACATGTGTTTTAAGCACTTCAATGAAACAGTTTAAGCCCAACGTTTATATTGCAGGAGTGCCTTGTTTGTACCTTTCCCTTTGTTGCCATCTGTCAGACTTCCTCATTGAAGCTTTTCACAAGGAAAACATCAGTAACGGCAAAACAGCAGGAATTTCGGCAGCCAGCTACCACCTCCTCCAGCCATTAAAAGGTCTGAAGTTTGTGTCTGTGAAATTTTAACAGGGGTCCCTTTTTGCTCCAACACAGCCATGCAGACGGAGCACAGCATCAGCTGCAACTAAATGGTGCCAGTACTTCAATACCCCACCAGCACTTTTTTTCCTCTAACCGGTCTAAAGCCTCTTCCATTTTCCACCTTCTTCTAATCACCTACCCAGAACCCCCATGGCTGAAGCAAGAACTTGCAATCCAGTGCTATGAGCCCACTGGTCAAGCAGAATGCCCTAAATCATATGGGATTGCAGGGAGCACCCTGCTCCCACGTATGTACAAACATCAGCAGAACTCCCCTGACTGCTCATAAATGTGCTTAGGAGAAAACAAAGGATTTAAGAACACATGTTACCTCAGCTTCTTCTCTGACTCCATATCACTGAATGGCCCCTGCCTCCCTCTCTGTGTTTTTGAGCCAATCCTGCAGACCAGCATCATACACCATTTCAGCACAGTCCACCACAGCTCTTTCCCGCTTTTTTTTTTTCTTTCTTTTTTTTTAAATGGAGAGACTTTGAGTAGGACTGCCTGTATTACAACTTTTCTGAAGTGCTAAGCACTTCACTTGAGCTATGAATCATCAACTGTGACAGCAGCAGAAACATCTTGTCATAAGCAATGAAGAAGCTTCAAATTAAGTATCCCACCAAATAATTTATGAAGATTGCTTATCCACAGTCAAGAGGGCTTGCTTATAAAAATAATTAATAATTTGATAATTATTACAGAGACAAAAATGTAACTACCCAAAGAACTTCAATGATGTTAAATGACAAGAAGCAAAGGGGGAGGAGGGAAGTGAAGACAGGAGATGAGCATCTCTCAAGCACTTCCCAGGGCTCTAAATGCAAATCTTTCTCACATACCTGTAAGGTGATCCATCTGCAAACATGTTGAGAAAAGGTATTTAAGTTTCCCCAAGCAAATGCAGTTTTTCCCTCCTGCTCACCCTTTTTGCAGCTTAAAAACTTGATGCTCACAGCCTAGTCTCCAACTTTCCATAATTTTAATGAAATCTCAGGACAGAATGCAGCCCTTCACTGTTCTTCCAAAGGGGCTTGCAATATACACCTCAGCACTAACATTCACACAATAGCAAGCACTGGGGACAATATAGAACTCTCTGCAATCCAAAAACTGATGCAGTTTTGTTCTGCTAGTAAATGCTGTCATGGTGTAGAGGAATACCATTATCTTCTGCATTTAGGTTACATTTTACTACTTTTTAAAAAACCTTACTGCCCTTTGACAATTACAGGCAAGTCCATGCTTTCTGAAATTCAAACCTCTGACACATCAAAACCTGCTTTAATTATGAGACTTTTCCCTCCCTGAGTCCCAGCACACTCCTTCCAGCTTCCTCAGCTAGAAAAACTGGCAATTCAGAGCACCTGTGTCCTTCCCTGCACACAGACCATTCACTGCCAAAGCCCTTCAGTCTCAAGAACTGAATAAATAGGTATTACGCACAAAAAGGAATTGCGATCACACACTTACTGTTCTCAGATCGTTCAAAAAAATACAATTAAGCTTAAAATACGTTGACTTCCTTGATTTCATTGCAGCCAGCTTACACACACATCCAGACAATGCATTCTACATAAAAATAACTTTCTCTACTCATATCTTGCTGTTTGTAACTATAATCCAAAACCAGACGTTGATGTGCTGACTATTTCAGACCCAATAAAAGTACCCCTCTGGTTTCTGAGCCCTTTCACCTGCTTTCAAACCTTCACTAAGAATGGATGTCTTGCTACTGCTGGTTTTGCCCTCATCACCTCACAGGAAAACAAAAAATCCCACCCATGTTTGGTCCTGGAACTTGAATCTTTGTAAAAAACATGGTGTCTTGAGAGAAATTTTTTATTCACTATTCAAAAGATACAATTTTCTTTTCTAGTAACACCTCCATGTGTAGCAGGTGCTAAAAGGCAGCAGAATAAATTATTTTAGGCATGTGGGTGTGCATGCACACTGACCTTCTGGTACACAGCCTAATGAAGACCAGAAACCATCAAGCGCACCGATACAAGTAACCTAGATTCTCGTATGTATGCTTAGTAAAGCATTCAAGTGACTTCAAAGTCCTCTATCAATACAGAAAAGAAATGCATTAAAATTCTGAGCTTCCAAATCTATTAAGCATTTCCAAACACAGGAGGACGAGTACCAGGATTTGTTCAGCTGCCCTCACCACGTTGTTCTCAGGGAAGGAGTGTGGGCTCAGGCAGTCAGCATGCAGTGACTCAGCTCCCTTCCATCAGCTCAGCAATTTAACAGTCAGTAAATCTAACCTGTGTTTTCAATCTCACTTGTAAAAACACTGTTTTAGTTTGGTGAAGGCCAATGAGTTACACTTCCGAAGGGCACCAGCACTAAATGGATCCTTCCCCAAATGATACTGCCCCAAAATTTGTCCCTGCACTTTGGTCCTGGACATGGCAGAGCCAGGAGAGCATCACGCAGCTCCCAGGATGCACCAAGCAGTGGCAGGGATATCCCAGGCAAGCTCTGGCTTCTGCACTGGGGTCATGAACCACCCCAAGGTGGTGGAAGTCCCATCCTCACCATGGCGGCCCATGGTCCCAGGCAGAGCTGCCAGCAATGCATGGTGTGTTCCAGCAAGGGCTGTCCTGGATGACAGAGCTCGGCAGAGGGGAGCGGTGAACACACAGCCAGTGTGTTCAAATGGGATTCATTAATCAGGCTCCAACTACTCCACTTCACTAGACGGAAGCTCTTTATAGACACTGCCTCATTTATTTATTTTTTGAATGCCCACATTAGTTTAGTGTGAAGCTGTTGAGAGATATCATTTGTCTGAGCAGATCATCTATAGATCACCAAACGAACACGAAACAGGCTCTTGCTGTCCGCAGAAGAAACATACTGGGCACTCTCCCATGGCTGCAGCATGGGAAAGATGAACCCGTTTTTTCTAAAATTTAGCCCCCAGCAGTCTGGGGTCAAAGAGCTGGCACTTCTTCCAACATGCTCAGCCCTGACTGAAGACAGAGCTGCAGCCTCTGCGTACAAAGAGCAGGGCCCTCAAATCAGAGGGAAATCAGCAAGTGATAACTAACCTGGCATTCTGCTGGAGACAGGCTTTTCTCACACAAACAGCCTTTTCTGCTCACATCTGTGAATATATGCATATTTAAAAAATAAATTATCTTTCATTCATATTAGTTACTAGAATATCTCTTTCCCTGCTGAAGCAGATTTGTTCCTATGGTTGTATCTACTGCTATTCTGGGACTTGGTATTGTTTTCCCACTATTGCTGCAGAAAATGATCAGCAGCTAATTGTATAGTCAAGTCCTTTCACATAATTTTCACTTTGACAAGAGTAATTAAAAAGCTAAACGGCTCAAGAACCAATTGATTAGGTCTGGAAGCAAAGCTCTGTTTAGGCAATCCTGAGATGCACGTGTACAGAACAGCAAGCGTTTGCAAAACACGATCAGGAGCGTGTTCCTCAGCGCTGATGGTTTAGTGTGATTCCTGCAAGATCTCTTTTTTTGCCCAATTTGTATGTAATGTTATAGTCACATACGTGCTGCACATAGACCATGCTTTCAAGGGTCAGGAAAATTAACCTTACAGGACAAGTTACAGAGTATTTTCCTTCCATCGCCTGTATCTGCAATCACCAAATAGCCGAAATTTGCAAATGGACTAAAACACCTCCCATCACAGGAATGAACTACACAGGCTATTATATCACTAAATTTCATTTGCTAACCTTAAAATTGCTCTGAATTCTCCAAAACAGGACTTCTAATAACATTACATTTCAAACTACATAACTGAAATGATAAAGTAAAGGGCTCCAAAATTACTACATATATACCAAAATAACGGGCTTATGAACAGTAATGAAATGGAAACTCTTGGAAGCATGAGGTTACACAAAAACCTAAGAGATGCTCCCCATAACTTTTATAATGAAGCTAATATTTCTATTCTTGAAAGAGAAGTTGAAAGGGTTGTCTTTAAAACATTTCCTTCTCAGTTAAGCTTGGTCAGTTGCTGACTGCATATTTAAAAAATTTGTCATGAAATGTGCAAGGTTTAAAGCTTTTGGGAACTTGGAGCAGCACTAACGAGGAACTCCCTCTAGGCATACAGAGAATGATACCAAAACCAGGCTTCTCCTATGCCACCTGATGACCAAGGAAGTGCTGGTGCTCCTCAAAGCCAACAGCTCTGGTCTCTGTGTGAGTGTGGAGCATTGGATACCGGTTAGAGAACGGGTTCACGGCATAGGCCACCAACACACACCAATAAACCTTTGAATAAAGCTACAGCAGCATCGGAAAGAGAGCTGGATGCACATGGGCCTGCCTGCAGAAGGGTTTCAAACAATGCAAATCCAGGGCCAGCAGATGGGCCTTGGTTTGCACTCTCCGCGGCAGCACTGCACGCTGTAATTCCAGGCACAGCAATACCTCCAGGACACAAATCCCAAACCTCCTTTTTTGGTACAGAAAGCCAAAGGTTGACCTCAATTTTCCTGCACACGCAGAGCGTCACATCTTTTCAGGGAAGTCAAAGACATAAAGAGAATTGTGTCATTAAGTAAGTAGATATGCTGAAAGAAGCCATAGAAGGTTCCATACATTCACAAATGTGACAATTTAGATGACAAATGTAGCAAATTAAATCCAACTTGTTAGCTAATAGAATATTTAATTATGTACTATGAACGATCACTTGCATATCTGGGAATTTAAACAATTATTTCTGGAAGGGGGGCAACACTTCTGAGAACAAGGGGTTTTTAGCATCTGAGAGCTTTTCTACTGCATTGCCTTCCACCTTACCCTGTTTATAGCTCTATTCAGTAATAGTTTTTACTTGTTTCCTCGATGTCTTAATTTCCTCCAATAATACATCTGCCATGAATAATTAAGCAATGCATTTGCTGCTCGCTGAAAGCTGAACAAGTGCTATAAATCAGTTCTGGGACCCTCTGCCAGCACAGACACGATCAGAGATCTGCTAATGTTGGCATTTCTTTCTGCAGGTGAGAGGAATGGAGCACAGAAACACTTAAGGAGCTGCTCAGCAGTGCCAGGCTCGTTCACCCTAAAACTGGCATTTTGGGAATGCTTGCCTGCTTCTTTTCCCAAGCAGCAGGACTTCAAAGACAGTTTTGATGAGAGACAGTAAACCTAAATGTTCTATATTCTTCACATTTACTCCTTTCTCACATTCCTAGGTTGTTCCCTCTTACTCTCCCACTCTATAGTCAGGAGGAGGAGAGCAGAACATGTCCTGAGTGTGCATTATTCCCTTCTCAGCACCAAAATGACAGACTGCTGTTCTTTGCGGTATTTCCACCTTATTTCTCCTGCTGCTTGTGGTTCAAACCAGGACACTACCAGATGGTAGGGAAGAGCTGAATGATCATCTGTAGTCAGGCCCATTACAGCCAGTGAAGGTTTATCTTGCCGAGTCACACTCGCTCTCAGACAGCTGGGCAGGCTGCATTTCTCACTTTTTTGTGTATGAAGATGGGAGATAACAACAAGCTACAAAAGCAACAGCGATAACGCTTTCCTTCAACACTTCCCCTCGCATCCGTATCAGGGGAGAGGAACAGTAAGACAACTTTCCACTACCAGAACAGGATTCACCTTTTAATTGGATGAGGTTTACAGTGCAGTCGCTTCAAGCACAGCTGTCCTGTGTATGAGCCTCTCCAGCTTGGCAGCACAGGTACACTAGAAAACTAATCAAGACCAGGTATCGAGCCAGGCCTAGGAAATGTCAGGGTGGCCATCAGAATTCCACGTCTTAATTTGAGATTCTCCCCAGTTCACTAGAAGGCGCAGAGACTCAAAAAATTTTAAAGGTCAAAATGTAGAACAATTCATCACGAAATTTCCCTACAAAACAAACCATGTAATGTTCCTGGTTTTAATTCTGTTGACAACAGATTGCACATATTTTAAAAACGTAACGTTTAGCAGCTGTGCTGCCAGTCTGCAGAGTTTGCATATATAGCTGTGATATTACCATACTCTATTATTCATAACAGGCAACAGACTTCATTCTTCATCTTGTGAAAAATAATTGCAGTTTGAAGTCAAAGTCTGATGGCAAAGAAACACCCAACATAATGGCTAGAGTTTCCAGAATTCAGGAACTCAGATAATGGCCTGCATTCTGATTTAAATCAATTCATTAAAAAGAAAATCTCTTCTGATCTGTACTTCTTCAGCATGAAGTACATGGCTCTTTTATGAAACCCAGGAAAGGCAAAATCTAGGTGGGTAAATAGTTTTTTGTTATCCACAACAAACATGCAATAAATTAACCATAATCTTTTAACATGAAGCACAAGATACTCCCATCTCGTACAGCCCTGGGACCTCACTCAGACAGAAATTCATGAGTTGACATATAGCTACTCCTAGCAAGAATGACTAGTGGAAGGAGAAGGTAAAAAACCTTACCCATCTTCCCTTCCACTACCATTAACAGCATTCTATACAAATACACACTTTTAATACATTTTCCCTTTCATACACATAAACAAGCACGTAAACATATTTTAATCAGAAGCTCTTGCAAGACCTACAGCATCCTTTGCAATTGTTTCTCAAAGCATTTTGTGCTGCCAGAAGCTGTTTCAATCCCCCCACCCCCGCCCCGGAGCTGATGGTCAGTGCTGCTCTGCGCAGCAAAAAAGCATTGTTCGCCTGGAGTGGTCCTCATGCAAACCCTCTGACCTGCTCTGCTGCTCTGGGTGCTGGGTTATATGGACTGGCACAACCACACTGCCTTTCTTAGGAATATCTGACAGTCAGGGTAGAACAGCACAGATGTTGGTGCTGTCAGAGAGATGGACTCTTGCACACCACAACCACCAACCACCAGAGCCCTGCCTTGGCAAGCAAAGCCCCTGCAACCATCAAAGCTCAGACACTGGCCTCTGAACAGATCTATGAATGGTAAAGTCTCCAGGCAGCCAGCTACCTACACATAAATACATAACATGTACTGAGAGAAAAAAACACAGAATTAGCTGCTACTATTTGCAGAGCTCAGTTAACTGTGGCTTCAGAAGATGAGCCACACATCAGAAGAGACAGCTGACCTTTAGTCATGCACAGACAAGGGCAAAAAGATAGCAAATCTACAAGAGTTCTTGAGAAAATTAGTGGATCTTTGCAAGTCTCATATTCTCTTGTTTTCACCCACCAGCACCTTTAGGGCAGAGCTACAAAGTCAGAGAAGGACGCTGAAGAGGACTAAGGGCCCTGGAAAGAACTTTCACACAAAGCTACATAGTCAGAGGAAAGACAGTGATTGTCACTTGAAAGGAGAATAAAAAAGGACAGGATAAAAATATAAGAGTTATTAGGTGACCTAGAGACAACAGGCTACAAGAATGTACCTTTCCTGGTTCACAAATGAAGACAAAGAAACATTCATTTAAAAAAATAGCACTGCCTATTCAGAACATATCTGAGAGAACACTTTTTGTTTGCATACAAAATTCCAGAAATTCCTCTGGAAATTCAATTCCACACCCAACAATCCTGCATGTCTGTGAGTGTTGCTTAGTGCCCGACCTGAACTTCCCAGCTGCAGTTCAAGCACATTATTTCTTCTCCTAGCAGTAGACGGAAAGGACTGGCTTCCCCCAGTTAATCCTCCCATTCTGGCAGTGGGATGCTCAAGATGAGATGTTTCACCAGAGGCCTTCCCCATGTGAGAAGAGCAGAAAGACTGAAATGTGCCTTCAGGACAGTACTCCTCATTTTCACACGTCACTGTGATGTCTGTCCCCCTCAAAAAAGCACTGCTTTGTTGACTCCTGTATGGTTTATGATCCATTAGCACTGCAAGACCTTTTCTGTACACCAGCTGTCTAGGCAGTTGTCTCTCATTCTGTATTTATGTAGCTGATTACTCCTATTTTCAAACATCTATCCACATTTTTCCTTATTGACATGCATCCTCTCAGACAGTTTCGCCAATTTGTAAAGATAATTTTGAATTCTAATGGTGTCCTCCAACATGCTTGCCTCTCTTCCCAGCTTGTTGTTGCCTGCAAATTTAATAAGCATGTTCTCTATTCTATCAGAGAGATCATTACTGCAAATGCTGAATGCTACCAAACTGCCAAATACCCACCCTATGAGCAGATGTTTCACAGGAAAAAGTCTCATGAGGGAGCACTGAAAGCTTTACTAAAGATAAATGACATCTACTGCTTCCCCATTCACAAAGCCTGTTAGCCTGTCATTAAAGGAAATTAGATTGATCTGACCTTGACAAACATACATTGGGTATTATTCCTTTGCCCATGTGCATAAAACAGTATTTAGAGTTGTTGCAATTAATAAAGCTCTACAGAAGTAGTAATACAAGCCTAGTTTCTGAGAACAACTTCTAATTTTTACATAGGAAATGGGAACTAATGTGGGTGGGGAGAAAAGGCAAGAATATGAGATGATCTTTTTTTGTACCTTCTTAAAACATCTAGCATTTGTTGGTCATCATTGGAAGCTTACGTTGGGATAATTTCGGTATAAATGGACCTGGAGTTTGACACCAGCCAGCAATTATTGCAACACAATAATTCTGTAATTTGACATGAACTTGGAAAACACCACATGGTATACTGTATGTAACTCTTTAGATGTTAAGTGGGGTTTCTTAAATTCCACAAAATTACACAGGAAGCTCTTCTCACACAAAACACTACAGATTACAGACAATGCCAGCATTTTTGAGCTAAATCTGCCTCCAAAATAACCCTTTATCTGCAACTGAAGGCTAAGTGTCTAATGGAGAAGATGCTGCGCACTGCACAGATGCTGACTGAAAAATATCGGGATTTTGTCTTAATGTGTAAAAAACTCCTAAATCATACTGTGCTCTTAAAATAGGGCATACAACTCTACAGACAGTGGTGTATTTGAGCATTTAAGGGACAAAAATCAACAAAACTTTGGCAGTTAAACATGTTAAATGTTCCATGCATTTACTAAGAGAGAATAAAGGTTCAACAGGCATTGCCAAGAAAGACAAGACCAAGCCCCTGAAGCCTGCAGTACAACAACAGAACAACTTCGACAAAAAACACTCTCTCTATTTCCACGACTGCCTCTAGAAACAGAGGAATGCACTAGAAGAGGAACTTCACGGTGTCGGTGTGAATTAATTCACTCTGCCCACATTCCAGGCTGGGCACTAGAGGACCTGGAGGACGCCTCTGCTGCGCACCTCTGGCTCTTGGGAAGGCTGAGATCACAGCGGCTCTGGTGACATGCACAGAATGAATATACAGGCAATTTAGTTAGACACAAGCTCACACAGCATCCTTTACATAGTGATCCAGCATGAAATTCCCTTTATATTATTCAGCAGCCTGTTTTTTTATGGGTCACTCCTTCCACAAATCGGGTTCCATTCTCTCTGGACATTATTAGAGATGTGCTTTGGTGGTCAAGTGTTTTCACAGACATTTTAGACTTGAGATCTATAAATACCACCACAGCTTTAAGGGTACAAAAGTATTTTTCCACTCTCTTTGTTTTTAAGAGCATTCAAAGACCACTTTTGCAGAAAGAACCAAAAACAGACGTCCAACTCATAAAATGTAGTCCCTCAACTCGAACTTTGCCTGAAGACCAAGCAGGGCACATTTCAGCCATGAAACAAACTCATAAAAAGCTGAAAAGAACAGGTTATAACTAAGGAACTTCATGGTAACCCCTGATAAACTGTGTGTAATGGAGCATAAAAAAAGGATATTAGAAGTTATATACAGCAAGTATAAATGACAAGTCAGCAACCAGGACCATTACCTGTTACATCAAACAAGAGTAAAGGGACCCTTTCCAGGTCTTGGACTGCCCTCATCATCCTCCTGAGAGCCATACTAAACTCTGTACTCAGCATACCAAGACTGAGAACACTGTGTCAGGACCAGGCATGCCAGTCCTTTAAACAGGAATATAAAAGTATTTACTTATAAGTTTGCTTCTCTAAGGGTGTTCCTGTGTCCCAGCAAAACTGAAAGCTTCTGTATGATCCTAAATATGATTAAAATACATAGTCATCATCATCGGATCAGTATTTTAACCATTTTCAGCATATAACAAGAATCTCACTCGTCATCATTCTGTTATTTTAATTAAACTTCCCTCTTACAAATTAAACACCCAAAAAGTACAATACACTATAGCTGCCTCGCTTCCAAAATGTCTTTTTTCCCCAAATGTAGGGATTGAAACCCTTTCTGAAATCAATGCATGGTAACTCTCACATTTACCTCAAAAGACAGAATTTCTGTTTCAAGTTTGAAACGCAAGGTGATGCCCTGTCTTAGGAACAATGCCAAATGAGAGCTTTGCAACACACTCTTGTCTCCCACTCGCCCAGTCCCCAACTTTTGACAAGTGGGTGAAAAGGAACAGCCCCACCTGCCAGGCACAGCTGTGCTAATGCTGAGGCTCAAAATGGTTATTACAAGCTGAGATTTTCAGGGGTAAAATCCCTACATGTGTAAAATTGCTGAGTATTTCCTGGCCTCTTTAAAACCCCTTTTCAAAACAACCTTTAACAGAAGTAATACAACAGCTGAAGTGGATTTGGCTAAAAATAAACACAAAGAAAACAAGTAGGTGTTCTGCACCCTTATAACAAAGAGTGGAGGCTCAACAGTCACTGTCTTCTTCCCATGTGACAATTAACTGCCAAGAGCTTATATCACTCACCTTTGAGGTGAGTTAACAAAGTTATCATATGTAGACCGAGTTTGTAAAAAAAAAATTTAAAACAATTTGCAAGAAAAGCAAGGAAAACAAGCAAGAATTCTGAGTGATTCCTTTTAAATCCAAAGTATTTACCAGTGCTAACAGTGGACTGATGATGGTCCTTTCCATGAGATCTCAGGTACTTCCAATCCACTATCAGCTCAAGCAGAATAACCTCGTGTAGCAAAGACAAACTCCAAACCTCTTCCATACACACGGACTTGATTCAAAGCACCAATTCAGAACAGTTACCCTTGGTGCAATGAATGTCTGTTGGAAAATGGTGGCATTTCCATTTATTTTAAGATTTGACCATGTACTACGTATAAGTCTCAATCCAATCTTACAAAATGCAAATTTCCTGNGAAGGGCCATCTGAAAAGCACAGCAGGACTGCAAAGTCATTTCAGTCTGTACTACACAAAATGGAATATATTCTGTAATTATTTAATATCACGTCAATACTCCTTATTGTGAAGGCTTAATGTTATGATGCAAGAGAGGAAGAAAAAAATAAGACCCATTTAAAGCTCTAGCATTGCAGTCTACAATTCGTATAAAAATGTAAAGCCATCATCATCCACTACAAAAAGTGCTTTGATTTAATTCAGTGATCATATGTCAGTAAAGTGTGCAAGGCAAAAGACATTTCTATGACTTAAAAGTTTCAGTAAGCACCCTACAGTGTTTTCACACCAACAAAATAAATGAGATTTGTCTCTGGCACAGACAAAGCACTGATTCTCACAAGGGACTAAACAGAGCATTCAATTAAGAGTACACCACTGCTTTTCAGCTCCTGATACATAAAGATAGACAAGTTACCAGAGAAAAAGCACCCATGAACAGATGCTTTTTTTCCCACTCCTTTTTAAACCAGACATGTTCAACATCAAAAAAGATTGACTAACATTTTGAGCAAACAAATTTCATACTCTTGGTTGTTCACAAAAATGAGCTTGATCATCTTATATTACAGTATCATTCTAAAGCACCAGTATAATGAAGAGATAATCAAAGAAACCAAAAAAGCATTCCTGTTACCACATCATTGCTTTTTACAACTACTCAGCTAAAACACTGAAAGCTCCAGCAGATCTTGTAATTTTTCCCTTTCTGACATCAGTACTAGTCGTAATAGCCAGGAGCATCACGACAAACCGTATTATTTAATCGGTTTCCTGGCACTCCTTTCCATCTGCAAAGAATGTTACCATCACTACTATAGGGTATCTTAAATATCTCCTTAAAATACACACAGCAGCCTCTGCAAATAGCCACAACTGATTAACATCTGTGAATGAATTGCAACTAGCAATTAGACTCGGAAAGTAAAGGGTAAGCTTTACCAAGATTGGTAGTCAGCTACAAACAGAAAGGGAAAATTTCCTTTAATGAATTACTCAGATGACTAAATGAGCTGGGATCCAGCAGAACACGTTTTAATGTACCTAGGGACAGATATTCATGAGCAAAAAGCCAAGTCACACTAATGAAATACGAGTTTGCATCCTGGGAATCAGAGGTCCAGAAAGGAATTCAGAGGTCACAGCAGAGGACCACTTTCCCAGCTGAATGCTATGGGTAAAAAAGCTGAAGTGCCATTATACTGTCAGAAAATGCAGGCATTTACTTGTCCTGGTTCTGGTCCCTTGACTTTAAAAAACTGAAAATTTAAAATATTGAAAATTCTGGAGGATTAGTGAAGAACAGTAAAAATTACATTTGGTCAGAAAAAAGACAAGTCCATTTTTCTACAATAAAAAGGACAAACTTTCAGGTTCTCTAACTCCTCCACTTCAAGTTGCTTCTCCAGGAGATTGCATTGAACAGCAGAAGTCTCCAGTCTCACTGACAGATGTTCTAATATCCTGTGTCTAAACCCTAAAAATGCATAAAGATAGTTCAAAATACATACACACTTGGAGAAGTAATGATTACTTGCTATTTTTATAGATCATATATAGGAGCCGAGTGAATTCTCTATCATTTAGTTTTCAAATCATGATGTGACAGTCTCCCAAAAGCTACATGCTAGCTCATCCACAGCTGTTAAAAGTAGACGTAGAAATTACTACTGAAATTATACAGCCTGTGCTACAAAGGTCAAAGACTGCTCTGATCTGATTTCTGGCCTTAACATCTATGAATCTACACTGAACATAAAATTGTAAGCAGGTAGTTCTATCAGTTTTCTGTATCATCAAGCCAATAAGCACACACTCTCTCAAAGAACAAGCATTAAATACATCATCCCCTCAACTTTTGCCACTGTGTTGGATAATTTACATGGATACTTAATCACAGGAGTCCCTTGTGAAGGCAAGAGAGGAACTCCGGCTGCGCAGCCAAGTCCAAATGGTGCAAATGGCAAGTGGGGATGCTCAGCCCTGCACAACAGCAGTGAGGGGCTTAAACAACGAGCTGTGCAGTAGAGGCAACAGTCCGAGCCTACACCTTGGTCTCTATGCAAACCACTGCCCCCCAGATGTCCCTGCACACTGACCACATGCTCAGAGCTGCCTGAGAGCAAAGCCCAGGGTAAGTTTGGCTGCAGTTAGTACACCACTCACTGAGGGCTCCAAGAAGACAACAGGAAGAGATCACTAGATATTTATTCTGCTTTTACATCCTCCACAGGTCTTCATACCGACCACTACTGGATGAGGGATGTAGAGCTAAGCAGAACTTTGACATGCTGGCTGACATTGATTGACGAATGCTGGTGTAATTAACAATACATAAAAAAGACAAATCATCATGCTGTGATTTGTTGTGGGTAGCAACCCAAACAAATTGACAGTCTCTTCAAGTGCTAGGGCTAAAAGGGCTATAAATGCAGAAAAAGACCCGTTGCCTACTCTATACATGATGTTTGTCCTCACTGCATCCCTTCTACCTTGATATCTGCAACATTTAGCTATAAGCAGGTAGCATGTAGGTATTTTACACAAAAGTGCAGAATCCATTCCTATCTAAATAGATATATTTATATATATATCATGAGTAAGGACACCAAAAATAAATACTGCACAATAACTGTGGTTAATATTTCAACCTGGCCCTTAATGACGCCACGTCAATGCCTCAGGTACAGGGGTTTTCCTAAACAGTACTTTCTGTGTAATTTTTGCTGATGGAATATGTCAAGCTAGTCAAGGTAGAATTGCAGAAAATTAGTATTTACCTGTGCTGCAATACCTGGATCCAATCGCATCAATTACACATAATCACTACCTGCAGCGTTTGGGGACAGGCATGCAAACATGAAACACGGAAACAGATACTGATGCAAGGCAGCAGTGGAGAAGCCTCATGTCCAGCTTTTGGAAAGGGATCCTGCTGCCTAGCTCTGCAAAGTGGCCATTTTCCAAGCTTGCACAACAGCACGTCTGTCCCACAGCATGGCCTGGAGCAGCTGTATTTGGGGTTGAGCTGTTGTTGAGGCCTCATTCAGGTTATGAAGCAAAGAGCAGAGCTGAATCGGGGAGTCAAAATGAGCCAAGCTGGTCTTGGGAGCACAAAATAATTAAAGGCAGACAGCAGAATTAGGAAACAAGGAGAAACTAGTACCATAACAAAGGTTCCCTCCAGTGCTCTTCCACCCAAAACCTCTGGACAGTCCTTCAGGTAAAATGCAAAATCCCTGTCAAAACAGAGCTCATCTGAAGACAGAAAGGCCATCTTACTAGTCTTAGACTCTGGACATCACCATATCTAGAAAAGCCATCTTAGTACTCTTTCTTTTCCCAACCTGCACAAGCATCAGTGTCCACCTTTTTATTTTCTTTTTTTAATGTGTCTCCTCAATTCAATTAGCAGCCAAGAAACACTGATTGGGGAAAAAAAAAAGGCCACTAAAAAACCACCAACAACACAACCACCCCACCCCGCCGTACGAGACCTACCTTCAGATATGAAGTAATTCTTTATTTCAGAGGCAGGGCAGCCTTGAGACACTTCAGACTTGGGGTCCCTTCTGGCCAAGGGTGGTGGGAATCCGAGCTCTGCCTTGACCACACCAGCTCACTGAGGCACGTTTCATCTACCCCCTCAAATAAAAGCCAAGTTTGCTCTACTGCTAGAAATCGAAAGGTGCAAACTGTTTGTTTACCAGGTATCAATTCACAGGTAGTTGGCCTAATTCAGCCTTAGTTCTTTCCTTCTACAAGGTCACTTTTGAAGTGGTTTTATTCCCTAAGCCCTTTGAAATTCTGTGCAAGACAAACCAAAATATACTGTGGTTAAAAAAGGCCTAGGATGAGTCACCTAGTCTCTTCCTTTGGCTAATGGAACCTGTGCCCAGGACTTCAAAAACAAAGCCTGATTTTTAAAAAACCAAGACACCAACAAAAGGCATTGCTGATGATTTCTCATGACAGGATTGATTTTCCCCCATTTTCTCTGCATTTTGTTTTGAGAGGGGTTTTTTTTTGGTTTTTATTTTATTAAAATAAATGACACATTTTCAAAAGCCGAAAAAAAGCATCTTTTAGTTGACAATTGCACTGAACATTAACTGAAATTTGCAAAGCCATTTTTCCCATGCACAATCAAAAGCTGACAGACAGGGAAGCAGAGTGTATAAAAAAACCCACACAAGCAAGCTGAGAGAGAATGGGTAAAACAGCCATCCTGAATCAGCTCCGAGCTGCTCTAATGGAATTAGGGTCACCCTGACAGAAACACTGGCAGATCACAGAGAAAATTTAATAGTTTCTTACTGCAGTCTGTAAAAGCTGGGGAGGATTTGAAATAGCTGTCTGCCAAATTAGCCCTTCTGTATCCACCGTTCGTGCGCATGTGCCCCTTCCCACTCACCTTCTCCTCCCAGCACCCCACCAGAGCAGCCAGGAAACCACCAGTCCCCTCCTGCTGCCAAGGGGGCACCCAGCGAGCCCCTCTTTTTCTGACATTCTGCCACTCGGTTTAACCTCTGGATGCCCTTTCAACTCCTCATTGCTGACATTCTTCACAGCTCCTGTGAACTCCATTCCAGGGGAGGCACCGGCACAGCCCGGCGCTAATTCTGCCAGGCAATACACACTAAATCTGCTTTATCGCAGGCGTTAACATCCAGCTTTCTGCCAGCTGCCGTAATTGTTAAGAAGCTACAGCAGCGACACTGAGATGTGTTACAGCAACAGCAGGTGGGGAAGGTAGGGAAGACCCAGTCGTGGGTGCTCCCTGAGCACCCAGCCACGAGCCACGCTGCTGCCAGGGATGCAGCAGAGCCCATCTCCAGCCGTCCTTTTCCTGATCCTATGAAGAGCAATTTGGGGACTGACTCCAGAAAATCCAGGGATAACCCTGCTCCCACTATCCTGGGTTTTTTAGTGGGGGAAATGCAGGAATGCTTTGCAGATACAGAACCTGCCCAACCCTCCACTGACTCCAAGCAGCACTGCAATAGGGAAAAGGAAGAATCACAGGGATTTCTTGGGAACATCCATAATCAGAGCAAATAAATGCTCTTTCACTGAAGCCAACAGGATGATGTGGGGACTAAAAAACGGAGGAGTGTGCACATGGTGTGCTCCTTTCACAGCATCCCTCTCTTGCTTCTTCTGGAAGCTCGTGTCCTTATATTGTCATATCTTCCCCTTGCCCCTCACTACTGTCCTGAATCAGGACTCTCCAATGCCAGATTCACTGCTGCATCACATGCCTGCATCACTGATGGCAGGTCCCATAAAATGCAGGGTTTGGGGTTGACATTTTACCCCCGCAGAGGCACAGAGCAGACATGTCCTTTCACACAGCTGCCAGCCTCTGAGGGTCGGTGGTAAGATTCAGTGGGTAAGATGACAAAAAAACTCCGAATTACTAAAATACACAGAGCAACACTTTCTATCCTAGGAAAACCCTTGATTAATCCATGGTGGCTGTGGTGGTTGAAAGGTCAGTGCCCCCCAGAGCTGCCTTCCAGATTACGAAAAAGCAATTCTGAGTCAGTCTGCACCAGATAAAAAACATACATTAAGATAAACTTGCTGCTCAACACAGAAATGTTCCACATCTGAGACACCACACAGAAACAGAGCCAATTTTGTTACATTTAAGGATGTGGAAGTATTCCACAAAATTAGCAAATCACCTCTACCACAGGTTATCCTCAGGCCAAGAACTGTCCTAGGGCATCTCAAGCTCCACCAGCTTCTGCACATCTGTGATGTGAGTGATGCTTCTCTCCTTTGCAGGAGCCAATACAGAGATAATGAATTTCAGGGAATTTTTTATACACCTCAGAACACTGAACAATTACTTTTCTATGCCCAATTCCAAAATGGTCTACAATGTGCACACAAAGTGATCTGCATAAGCACCTTTCAACAGCACCAGCAGACAGCAAAGTAAGCTGAGGAAGGAGACAGCTGCTGCCCCCAGTTTAACTGAGCGGCTCAGACTCATACAGACCCACATTAATTTGCTGCCTCTGCAAGTCATCCCTAATGACAACAAAAGAACTGAATTTGTATGTTTCTTCACATCCCTCCTTCACTCTTCTCTCCAGCTTCTCTGAATTTAGGTCTTCCTTTCAGTCAAGGACATTTAGGACCCCTCAGTCTGGTGCCTACATTCAGTCAGGCTCCTACCAACATGAATCAAGATCTCCTTCAACTTTCACAAAATCACATCTAATTATAAGCCTGATGACTAAAGCTGCAGTGAGAAAGAGATGACTGCTGGCAGCTCAGGAGGTGCATCATGGTCACCTCAGATCCAAATCAAGCATCCCAGGGGCCCTGGGTACCTTCAGAGGCAAGAAGTATTCACAACTGCCAGAGTCTGTGATGAATGTACAGACCTTTTGGACACTGNGGGGGTCTGCACAAATACTTGGGGATTGCTAAACAAATACACAACCCAAGATGATGCAAAAAAAGCTATGAGGTTTCGTGCTCTCTGCATAACCCATTCCATAAGACATACTACTATAAGGTGTTTTCAGTAGGCTACCATTAGCCATGTTTTTCTCCTCTTGTCTGTCCACAGCAGCGTTTTGTGCACGTATTTCCCCTTGGCTGGATGGGGCTAATTAAAGCCAGTCACAACTCTATGGGACTACCAGGACAACAGCTAAAAGTATGACCACAAGGAAACACTGTACTCCAATTCTGTCAA